>OZ019968.1:10049176-10649176 GCA_963970395.1 Ephialtes manifestator | reverse complement strand
TTTCTTCGTTCTTTTGTTCCTTTCATACATACATTTTACAATTCATTTAAATAATTTTCTTTTGCAACATTCCGATAAGATACCAATGTACTTGAGGGGATTAAGTCACATAAAAATTATTTAAATTAAATATTGCTGCATTGTACATACAATATACATTTTAAAGTGAAATATTTTGACAAGCACATTTTTTTATACTCAGGATAAATTGATGGTTATCTGATGTACTTTAATTGAACAATTTTTTAGATGCTTTTGATTGTATCTCAGTTGGCATAATAGAGGGACATAGATTCACTATGATCTTAGGTCAAGAATAGATATGACAGTGGCTTAATAATAATTAGTACTTATTTTTCACAATTATTTCTCAAATATGAAAATATTACCAAAATTGAATTCAACTTTGTGCGGAAATAATTAAAACTTATATTATCATTGAGAAAATATATCCTTATTTAATTTACAGTGTAAAATTCTCTAGCACATACCTAGAATATTTTTGTTATGACTTTCGGCATAATAATTGAAAATTTGCATATTTAAAAAATCTGACATCAGATTTCCTTATTAAAAGTGCAGTGTAAAATTCTCTAGCACATAGAATATTTTTGTAGTCATTTTCTACATATTGACTGAAAATTTGCTGCTAATGAGGTGATCCTCAGAAGACCTGAAAAAATGCACAATATAAAATTTATTAAGAATCTATAGTTTCATCTGAGGTAGTAAACTTAATCAATGCACATATTTTTCTGTCTCATAAGTATCATAGAGTCCAGGTTGTCCCTTTAAATCAAAATCGTTTTACAAGGACCTATTCTCTTTTTAAAATGATTGTAGATAGTGAATATAGGAATTAGTATTTGAAGATCTATCCTGGATGCTACAAGAATATTACCACATAATAAAAATTATATGGTCATGCTCCGACATAAAGAATTGAATCTTGGGAAAACAATCTTGGCCAGTAGTAGAACCTGAGCCTTACCACAAGTGCATCATAGAAAAAATATTTTTACCTATGGACTGTGCTGAAAGATAAAAATGTGCACTTACAAAAATGTTAAATTTTGTGTTGCTGGTCGAGAGGTTTTTTTATCTCTGAAAATATTCTGAATATGCACCTGCAGCAATGTCTAATTTTCGTAATTTTTAGATCCCTTAAGAATTAGAGCTTAATGGGTAATTCTTAACTTTAATATTGCTAGGTTTGAGATTCATTAATTATTTGTTCATTTCTGTATTTTCAGGGTAATACAATCCACAAGTTGTGCATCAGACAAGGCAATGAGTATAAATACTATGAACACAAACTGTCCCATAACTGGTCAAGTTACTTATCATGTAATGGTTTATATCCAAAATCACATGACAGCATGTACTCTACTGATCATGTAAACTTTCTGCTCTGGAATGGGATAATATATCACAGATTTTTGGTAAATCTTCTGGCTGAACTATCTATTTAAAAGTAATTCTAATGTATTTAATGGTCAAAGAATGACAATTGAAGTTTTATTTTAAATAGCATCTAAGGTTTTCTCAGATTTTTTGGTATTTATTTTTAAAAAACTTACATTATCTTTTGGCAAAGCAAGACTGCATTAAATAACTGCTCCTTAAAAAAAGATATCCCAAATCAACCCTCGCACATTGGTTGATAATAGTATTATCATAATGCGATTGTGACATTCAATTTACATCTAGTTCAGACGCCAGAGGGGGTTCTGTGTGCCATTCGAGGTCCGCGAAATATTCTTGATGCAGATGATAGGTTTTGACCTCCTGAACATGAATATATAAGGTGTTTTGTGGAAAACCCGGTCGTTTAGTTATTAATCGCAATTGTTTATTAACAATAGAAATTGTTGTTTTTTTTTAACTCGGATATTTTTTTTTGTATAGTCCTGTCAATTCTGAGTCGAAAAAGTCCCATACAATTTTGCTCTACAATCCATTGATTCGGAGCAATAAATTGTTGAAAGTTGCAATTAGACCAAAATTGCTCTTCTTAACAAATTAGTAACTTCAAAAATATAAGTCGTAAAAAAAATGTAAAGGAACTAATTTTGCCCAATGAACCGAGGAATATGGAAAAATAAATGCGAACACGAGCAGAACAAAAAATAATTATTTATGAAGAGTCGCGAAACGGTATTTTTTCTCTCATAACATACGCTCGATGCGTATGTTATTATGTCGGTTCATTGGGCAAAATTAGTTCCTTTACATTTTTTTTTGCGACTTATATTTTCGAAGTTACTAATTTGTTAAGAAGAGCAATTTTGGTCTAATTGCAACTTTCAACAATTTATTGCTCCAAATCTATGGATTGTAGAGCAAAATTGTATGGGACCTTTTCGTCTCAGAATTGACAGGACTATACAAAAAAAAATATCCGAGTTCAAAAAAACAACAATGTCTATTGTTAACAAACAATTGCGATTAATAACTAAACGACCGGGTTTTCCGCAAAACACCTTATATATTCATGTTCAGGAGGTCAAAACCTATCATCTGCATCAAGAATATTTCGCGGACCTCGAATGGCACACAGAACCCCCTCTGGCGTCTGGACTAATCATGAATCTTCCTCTATAAGGAAGCAGTGATGAAATATGACAGTCATTTCACATTTGCATCTGTGCGCATCATGTGACCGTCACAATACCGGTCATATCATTTAGATCCAAATGAATTGCTGTATGAAATTACGGTCATTTTCTATCTAGATATAAAATAACTGTCAATTATTTTTCGGTCATTTTTTAAAGCCGTAGTTAAATCACGTACGAGGTCCGTTAAGATTTCCGGCAGTGAGTTAGAAATTCTCATTGACACCGTGAGGTCAGTTAGGACTTCCGGAAGTGAATTAGAGACTCACACTGACTTCTTGTTATTACGCTGGGATTTATAAGACGACGAACTGTAGAGGCATTTTAGAGTCAGTCCTGTGGAGGTCACGCAACGGTAACACGATGATCACGTAACCTTTGGTGTAACAATACTGTGACGAAGCAGAAACGAAACTGTAAACGTTCTACTAGGCTGAACTACTGAAAACTAGGCTGGTCCAAATGAATGAATATGCAAAATAGGAGAATTTTTAATCATTCGTAATTGATATATCAATTTAATCTATAGATTAAATTGGCTTGCATTAGTCCAAACATGATCAATATGTTAGTAAATGAGATTTGTACAAAAAAATGTAAGATTTCATAATATAATTGTAGCATAACTGTAATTGCACTATGAATTTATAATCATATAATTTATATGAATACTTAGCAACTTTGATGTGTCATTTAAAATACAGTAGATAAAACAGGTATCAAGACTCATCAGGACTATAGTAAAAACGTTAATTGCACTTGCTGATTAGCTAAATATTATTCTGTTTAAGGGGAGGGAGTCAGGTCAAAATAATTAAATTTGTAAATTCAATATCATCCAAATTCTCTTGCATATAAAAATGATCAATGAACTATATTGTTGGTACTCGATGAAAGGATTTTTTACTGCCATCTGACTTGCGTATGCCTTTCCATATTATCTTAAGCAAAGGTCTTAGGTTTTCCACTCTGCGCGTGATTCAGACCAAACTGCTAGGCAGATTAGGCTAGTTGATGTCTCATTTTCTTCTTCATAAAAAGATACACCGGCTAAATGGAGCAAAATATTTTTTTTCATTCTGAAAGCAAAATTAATAACTGATTTAGAAAATAGTATAAAATTTATTTAGTAATAATTATGTCACTTGAAAAATATTACCTTTCATTAACTTTTGCTCCATTTAGCTGGTGTATCTTTTCATGAAGAAGAAAATGAGACGTCAACCAGCCCAATCTGCCTAGCAGTTTGGTCTGAATCACACGCAGAATAGGTTTAAAGCCAAGTTTCGGCAAATGGCATCTAAAGCTTACCACTCAAATAAAAATGTTTATGCTGTTTTCACCTTTGGGGCACCTTAGTACCTTTAATGAACAAAATAAAAATATTATTTGCAAGTTAGATTACAGAATATTATTAATAATGTTATTAATAAATGTTTTTTTTTTTTTTACAAATAAATAAGTAAATGAATGCATAATTTGAAAAAAACCTGTAAATAATATGGGGATGATCACTTTTATTGACAACATCACTGAAAATTTATCCAGTGTTGACACATTCACAAATGTGCTGCACAAACATTAAATTATCACTTCATAACAAATTTACATGTCTGATCACTTCTGATGATTGTTGATTCTGTTTTAAACACTATTGATTGAAAAAAAACCGTAAATGACCAACGGAATCAAACTAAGAACGTAATATGAACGAAAAATAAAAACGTCAATTCGAGGTTATGCGTCTCGCATGTAGTAGAAGTAACTTCTTTCTTTCTTTCTTTTTCTGTTTGTGGTTGGCTCCGGTTATCCACTCTGAAGTAGATTTGCACCATACGGCCACGTTCAATAATCTTCCAGATGGCGTTGCTTGAAAGCGCGCGTAAAAGGGGTGATTCGATTTAATTTGAAAGTTGAGAAAAAAGAGAGCAAGCGAAGGATAGTTTGCAGTCGTTAATGAAGGACATTATGGGGGCTATGATACGAGAGGACGGAGAGGCAATGAGAGATTCGATATTGTGGGGCGGGTATATTCTGGCAGAAATAAGAGATTTGACAAGGGATGGACGGCGGTGTTCAAAGCAGGGGCAGGACCAAAAAACGTGGTTGAGATCTTCCCAATGAAAACCACAAGGGCAGACTGGGACATCAATTAGATTTTCCCTAAAAAGACTACCCGCCAAGTTGTAGTGGTTAGAGCGCATTCTGCAAAAAAGAACAGTCGTCTTTCTACTTTTGATATTTAGTTTAGAGTACCAAGGAAACGCTGAATCGTTAAAGAAGAGTTTGAAGAAAAGCGTGCCCTTGTGCGCGCTTTGTTGAAGTAGAAAACGGTTTGTGGAAGAATGGCATCTTTCTCGGGCGATGGAGTAGAGCTCGGAGACTGGAAGTTTTATCTCAAAAGGCGTGCCGATATCGATCGCCGCCTTTGCCAACGCGTCTACTTTTTCATTCCCAAAGATTCCAGAGTGGCCGGGAATCCAAATTACATTTGTAAATAGGTTACGATTTGTAATTTCAGAAAGAGACTCCAGAATAGCGAGAATAATAGAAGAGCAGTGGCTAGGAACTGAAGGTGCACGAAGAGCCAATATCGAGCTAAGCGAGTCTGAGAAAATGTGAGAGTTCTGGATGTTTTCTTTTAGGATGAATTCAAGGGTGAAGTAAATGGCAAGCGCTTCCGCTGTAAAGACGGATGCAAAAGATGGAATTTGAAATTGAAATATAATGGAGCGAGATGGGCAGTAGATCGCAAAGCCCACATGAGCGCCACCTTTGGTCTTCGATGCGTCAGTGTAGAAGGCATATGAATTTGTTAGTTTGCCATTAAAAGTAGTCGAAAAGGTTTCATTGGTATTCGGAAAAAAAGTCCTTCGGAAAAAAAGTCTTGGAAAAAAGGTCCCTGGAAAAAAAGTCCTGTGGAAAAAAGGTGCTGTGGAAAAAAGGTCCTGTGGAAAAAAGGTCCGGTGGAAAAAAGGTCCGGTGGAAAAAAGGTCCGGTGGAAAAAAGGTCCGATGGAAAAAAGGTCCAGTGGAAAACAAATACGGTGGAAAAAAAGTCCGGTGGAAAAAAAGTCCGGTGGAAAAAAAGTCCGCGGAAAAAAAGTCCGGTGGAAAAAAAGTCCGGCGAAAAAAAGTCCGGTGGAAAAAAAGTCCGTTGGAAAAAAAGTACGGTGGAAAAAAAGTCCGGTGGAAAAAAAAGTCCGGTGGAAAAAAAGTCCGGTGGAAAAAAAGTCCGGTGGAAAAAAAGTCCGGTGGAAAAAAGGACCCCGGAAAAAATGTCTCCGAAAAAAGGTCCTGTGGAAAAAAGGTGCTGTGGACCAGATGCTAAATTTGAAGACCGACTTTACACACCCCAATTTCAAATAAAATCCGACTTTGTACCCACACCGACCAGATGCTAAATTTGAAGACCGACTTTATACATCCCAATTTCAAATAAAATCCGACTTTGCACCCACACCGACCAGATGCTAAATTTGAAGACCGACTTTATACACCCCAATTTCAAATAAAATCCGACTTTGCACACACACCGACCAGATGCTAAATTTGAAGACCGACTTTATACACCCCAATTTCAAATAAAATCCGACTTTGCACACACACCGACCAGATGCTAAATTTGAAGACCGACTTTATACACCCCAATATTAAATAAAATCCTACCCGCATATTACTTCGGTTATACACCAAATTTAGGCTTCATAGTTCATATTTTGCTGAAGTTAATGCTATAACGTAAATTTAAAAAAAAATCAAAATTCTATAAAATCGGAAGCGATTTTCTGATTTCGGCCAAATTCAAAACCAAACAGCATTAAATGTACCTGCACTTAAGGAGAACTATTGAGCAAGATATGCTAACATTTACGAAAGAGCATTAACACTCTTTTTTTTAATTTGAAAAAGCTATAAGACTCGAAGTTAAGGATACATTTTGTCAAAAACTGCAACAATCAAAGGCGGGCTGCAACCATACACCGGACTTTTTTTCCACCGGACTTTTTTTCCACCGGACTTTTTTTCCACCGGACTTTTTTTCCACCGGACTTTTTTTCCACCGGACTTTTTTTCCACCGGACTTTTTTTCCACCGGACTTTTTTTCCACCGGACTTTTTTTCCACCGTACTTTTTTTCCACCGGACTTTTTTTCCGCGGACATTTTTTCTACCGGACTTTTTTTCCACCGGACTTTTTTTCCGCCGTACTTCTTTTCCGCGGACTTTTTATCCACCGGGCTTTTTTTCCACCGTACTTTTTTTCCACAGGACTTTTTTTCTGCAGGACCTTTTCCGGAGACTTTTTTTCCGGGGTCCTTTTTTCCACGGGACGTTTTTTCCGGGATTCGGTTTCATTTGCATCCTTCGAATCTTGTATTAACCTCCCTGAGGTAATGTCAATATTTACGTTCGAAACTGAGTGTGAAGCGGGTAGATAATAGATCGGGGGAAAGGGGAAAGAAGCAACTTTATCTCTAAAGGGACTAAATTTATCAAAAGCCTTGATGAGAGGTAGATTGTGTAGAGACAGATAATTATTATTTTGAAGAAGAGACTGTTGAAGGGAAGGAATGGACGTGAGTAAGCTATGATTATCTCTGGAGAATGTTTTCAGCAGGAATTTATCCGCCAAAGCTTGTATACGAAATTTGAGAATTGGCTCCTTAGCTTCTGCCAGAACTGTATTATTCGGGGTGGAGTTTCTCAATCCTAAGGCCAGTCTAAGCGCTCTCCGCTGAATAATTTCAATGTCTTTAAAGAGAGAAAATTCATGAATAGGAAGAACTAAAGCTCCATATTCTTTTGAACTGCGAATGAGGGCTCTGTATATCATTATAAGAGTGTTGGGGTCGGCACCCCACCAAGTTGAAGTGAGGCATTTTATGATGTTAAGCAGTTTTTTTGCATTTCGAAGAGAGAGATTTAACATGCAAAGACCAGTTTAAACGATAGTCAAACGTAGTTCCAAGAAACCTTGCTTCAAGAGAGCCAGAGACGCGAGAGGCGCCAATGACAACCGAGGGTTGGAGAGGATCAAAACGTTTACGCGAAAAAACGACTAGCTTGGATTTAGTAGGTTCGATTGATAAGCCCCTGTTGGTAAGGTAGATTGAGATATTATCTAGGCTGTTTTGAAGAGAATTTAAGCAACCTTGTATGTTATTTGATCTAGAGAATATAACTACGTCGTCGGCAAATTGGAGACATGAACTAGATGGGTCTAAATGATGATCCAATTGGTTCGTGTAGATGATATATAAGAGCGGACTAAGTATACATCCCTGTGGGACTCCCTTCACCGAAGCGTAGGGACCTTCAACGTTACCCGCGATTTTGAAAAAGATTTTTCTAGAAGCAGTTAAATTGAAGATGAATTTACAGAAAGGCCAAGGAACCCCTAGGTCTCTAAGATCGTGGGCAAGAATGCTGGGGTCTACATTATCGAAAGCACTGGAGATATCAAGGAAAATGCACGCTGTGAACTCGTTGTTGGTAAAACCAGAGTAAATTTCTGTTGTTAGAATTGCCAAATTATCCGTACAAGATCTACTCTTGCGGAAACCAAATTGCGTAGAAGTTAAGATTTGGTTAGTTTCCAACCATTGAATTAGGCGTGTGTGAAGGAGACGTTCAATGAGTTTCAGGAAACACGAGGCAAGCGATATAGGGCGGAATTTCCAGCTGTGGATTTCGGTATAAAGAAAACAAGGAATTCACTCCATGCTTTCGGGAACAGACCCTCTTTGAAAATATCATTAAAGGTATCAAGTAGGATAAGGTAAGAAGATTCAGGGAGATGGGAGATAATTATGTAATCAATTTTATCTAAACCTGGCGCGGATTTGTGTTTGCTTAAGTGAATTGCAGCTTTGAGTTCTGACAATGTGAAGGGCTTAGTGAGGTCACCATTTGAAAAGAAAATAAGAGGAAAATCGGGGTTGTGATTTGGTGGTATAGGAGGACAGAAATTTGGAAGAAGTTCTCGCATTTTTTCCGCAGAGTTAACGTTATTTTGGTTGGAGTCATCAGCGAGATTTCTGTGTTTAAAACATTTAATCTTTGACCAGACATATTTGACCGAGGTACGAAAATTAATCGTTTCTGTAAATTTTTTCCACGAGTTCCTTTTTGCTTTTTTAAAGGTTTTTTTTTGCCAGCGCTTCAAGTCTTTTAGCATTTAATAAATTCTCTAGGTTGCCCTGACGTCTGAACGCAGCCCAGGCTTCCTTGCGTGCACTATTTGCATCGTCACAATTTTTGTCCCACCAGATGGCAGGTTTGGATTTAAGACGACGGAGTCGGCGTGGATTGTGAGGCAGAGGTGGTTTTGAAAATTCGATCGCTTCAATAATTGCGTTTATCAAGTTTTCGTATTGTGTAAGAGGCTCTACGTGACGAATCTCAGGTGTTTTAGTGTCAAGATAAGAATTGAAGTTTTCCCAGTCAACGTTTTTGAGGGAAAAACGATGAGAATTTGAGGGAAGAATTGTAAAAGAAATGCCGAGACAGATAGAAATAGGATAATGATCGCTGGTGAGAGAGTCAGGTTCAACGTCCCAAGTGACAAGTGGTAAGAGGTTAGATGACACGAGAGTAAAGTCGATTGCTGAAACGTTGCGCCCCGGGGGTGCCTTGAGAGTAGGAGAACCGTCGTTGGTACACGCCAGGTCATAGTCAACCAGTAAGTCAGACAAGATAGAACCGTGTGTGCGATTGACTGGGCAGCCCCAGGAGGTGTGATGAGCGTTGAAGTCACCAGCTATGAAGATATTATTAGTGGTATCTAACCAGTCGAAAAAACTTTTCCAAGTTGATTTAGGAATGTTAACAGAGAGACTTCTATTATGATATTATTATGAGGGGACCTAAAGAAGTTGTTATTGTAATAGATACGGTTTCCAATTGGTTTGGGCAGTGGAAGGTGGTTGTGACCTCAGTGTAAGCAATATCTTTTTTAATGCAGATGGCTACGCCCCCACCGCGATTAAAATCTCTATTTTTCATTACCATGTTAAAGCCATTTAAAGTGGGTATAAAAGGATGCTGAATCCAAGTTTCTGAGAGAATAATTATATCGTACGAATCAGCAATCTTCATAAGTGGGCCTTGTTTGTTGGCCAGACTTTGGCAATTCCATTGCAAAATGTTTAAAATATTAGGCGCAGCCATTTTGAGCTACATTTTGAGGGCTGACTGACGAAGTTTGAGAAAGGAGGCTTAAAATCGATCTTAATGTATTAATAACCGGTGTGAGTTGGTCTGATAAACCTAAAGCAGAAGGAGCTGGATTTAATTGTTCGATAAGTAGGCTAAGGATTGTAGGGATGACGTTGGAAGCATCAGGCAACCTAACTGTGGAAGGTCTAGGAGGTATCATTGGCGGAGATTGGTTGTAGGTAAAGAAGAGACCATTTTGGCCTTCGGAAGGTGAGGGTGCGCGGCCGTTTGGCGCAAGAAGGAGATTTGCATGGGCTGCACGGGTGGCCAAAATTGAGGGAGCCGTCTCCTGTTTACGATTAGATTCGAGGTTTGTGGGGCAGACGGATGTTGGTAAAATCCACGAGCCGGCGTTTGCGATGGACTAGGCATCGGTTGGGATTGAGCATAATGCATGTGATGCTGCTGCTGTTGTTGGCTAAGAAGAGAGTTGGACGACTGCTGAGTAGGAGACATGACGATTTGGCTATAAGAGGCTGGGAAGAAAGAGGATTTTTGAGTCGTTGGTTGAGTCATAGGGTGAGAGGAACGAGAAGAAACCGGCAGAGATGGAAAATGTGAATTTGTATTAACTAAAGTGGGTGGGTTGCAACTAGAAAGAAGGCTCCTTGCCTCTTTATACGAAATGTTCCGTTCCGCAGCCAGCGTTCTTACAGTCTTCTCATATACGAACTTGGGACATGCTTTGTCGGTTGGAAGATGTGGACCTTTACAGTTTGCACACTGGGGTGCTCTGTTTAGGTTTGGACAATCCTCGTTCTCATTGTGTGCACGAAATCCACATCTGATGCATTTTGGGCTACTTTTGCATTGGCTTTTAATGTGACCGTGGATGTAACAGCCAAAGCACATTTTGGCAGGTGCGTACCAGGGATTGACAGGATGGCTGACCATGTAGAGCTTGACATCCTGAGGGCGAACTCTACCCTCAAAGCCTAATCGGACCGATTGAGTCGGAACAAGAGTTGATTGGCCTTCAATTGTAGTTTTGCGATTCTGTCTTTGTGTTGAAATAATAGGAACCTGAGAGGTCATATTAGCAAGCACTTCTTCCATTGATATATCAAGTGGGATATTTCTGACAAGCCCTTCACAGGAAATACTTGCGTTTGGAATGTATGCTGTCAGGTTACGCATAACCAGCTCATGGTTCAAAACAAATTTATTTGCCAGCTCGGGTGATGAGAAAACTGCAGTGGCTTGATGCTTGCCTGAGCTAAAAACGTCTTTTATCTGGTTTTGTAGATAGATGGTGAGAAGCCATTTCCCTACTTGTGTGGCGTTAAGTCTAGGTGTCGTGCTCGATGGATTCTTGACTTGAATAATGACAACGTAAGGACCTAGGGCTTTAGGAGAGTAACGATTATTGTTTCTTCTTGATGTGTCAGTCTCTTTAGCTGGAACCACAGAAGGAGAAGATCCTTCAGTAGAAGAGTGTTTGGTTTTCTTTTCAGCCTCCTTGGCCGTTGAACTTGATTCGTCGCGATCTCGTTTTTTTGAGGTTGGATCCATTTCTTTGATGTCTTCAGGTAAAATTCCAAACTTATTGGTAAGAAGCGCGTCAGCTTGGGACAATAGCGCCTCGTCCGAGATATCTTCATCGTTAAACGTGTTTTCTGACGTTCCTCCTCCTCCCGGGTCACCCGTCCCAACACCATCCATGGCCCGCACAGCGAGATGGCCGCTGTGGGGCGAGGTGATTGAGGTTATGAAGAGCCGGGTGTGGTAAAAACAAAATAAAAGGGTGTAGCGCCAATAGTTTTGTGCTTCAACGTCAATGCGTTAATTACGCGAGTAATTAGGAATAGGACTGTACGATTTTTATGCGATTATGATAACTTTAGCACACAAAACGAAAAGAGGAAACTTCCTTGCGTAATATTTACTCATTGGCGATGGTGCTGCCCTGAAGTAACTTCTCGAGGCAGTAACACGCTGCGCATGCGATACGTGCTAAGATATCACAGCGCATGTCCCATTATTCGCGCGAATTCGAATATAATGTAAGTGTTACGTGTTGCGTTGAAGACATCACACTCATCGCGTCATTTGTATCCCGTTTCGCTAACTGATTTAAAAAAATGGTAAACAAATAAAAATTTACTTACAAATACGTAATAAACTTTTTATTATATAGAAAAAAATCATTAAAAAACAGGTATTTTGCAGAAATCGGCCATTTTTTCGCATTCAGGTCTAAGATTTTGCAGGTTCAGAGGGTATACTTAACTAAATAAATAAATTTTTAACAATAGTAGGAAAATAATTTAAGCACGCGCACTGACAAGAAGACAACCCGACGTGGGGTCTTGGTAGGGGGGGTTTCCGGCTTATAACATCCCAGTCGTGCTACGAGAACAGGTGTCGTACGCTGTGATTTTGGAAAAGCATATTGAAGATAGGAAGATCAGTACACAGAATTGCGTAAGCAGAGTTGACATCATGTCACCAAGGAACAAGTGTATCTACGAAGGATGCGAGAATTCAAAGCGGAAGAATCCTACCTTGTCCTTTCACCGTTTTCCTCAGGATGAACAGATGTAAGTCATGTTTATTCGGCCTCCTACCAGTAATCGTCCAACAATGTTATTCGCGTTTACATTACCGAGTCCCTCCGTTGCCCAGTTTCTTATTCGCTTTTTTATCACTTGAATTTTATTCTACTCTTTTAATAGCGATGATATTTTAGCATGTGGCATAATAATATGTGTTTATATAAGAAAAATTCATATACACAGTGAAAACTGTATCTCAATTTTTAATTCCTGTCTACCCGACTATTAACAAAAAGTTTTTGTTCAGAATTATTTACAAAGAAATCAAAACAAAATTATATATAGATAGCTTTTTCCACCAACTCTGCCACTCTTTTTCGTCCTCTGAGATTAGTTCTATAATTGACCATATAGTAGTACAATTTGAAGTTACTCTTTGAATTTTTTCAAGTTTTTCAATTTACTCGGTTCGTAAATGTGTTTTTCTTTTCGATTCTGTATATTATGGAATTTTAAGGTTACGCAACAAAAATATAAGTACATAAAATTATGTTTTTCCACGAAGTATTTAATGCAGTATATGTTGTATTTTTGATTGCATCAAAAAGGCGAAAAAAAATGGAAAATATGAAAAAAAAGGAAAACTCAGATGTACCAAATATCCTATAAAACCTACCCCGAAATGGAGAGTGCCTCATTGAAGACAAAAAACATTCTCTACTTTTTTTTTGCCGCTGGCAATAGTCTTTTTGGTGTTATTAAAAATATAAAATAATATTACATTACATAGTCCACGGAAAAACATAACTTTTTTGTTTTCGTACTTTACGTGCTCGATCTTAATCTTCCATGATATACGGGTTCGAACGAAATCCCATTTCCTAAACAAGACGATTAAAAAATTTGTAAAAAATTATAGAGATTTCCTTTAAGAAGTACTGATATATGTATAGAAAAGCTGTCATTGTTCTTTTAAAAATTGATTAGCAATTTGTGCAACGAAAAAATGTGCGTTTAGCAAACTTTTTTTTCTGTCTCAATTGAATAAATATAAATTTGAAACATTCTTTCGGTACTTCCAATTTTACAACTGAAAAATCTGTAAATAAAAGAATTGTTGGTAACAAACAATATGGTCTTGTTATCCTGTCCATTCATTACAAGTGTTTTTCCTCAATATGGAAATGTCTTTTAACCCCTACTAACAGGCGCTTGGAATGGATTGCACGAACAGGAAATGCGGCGAAAAATCTTTCAGAGAAGCACGTGAATGGTGTAAGAGTTTGTTGCGAGCACTTTGCCGATTCTGATTTTATTTCATACGGAACGAATGGTAAGCATATGCTAAAAGCTAGTGCATTACCCATTGATGTAGGTCTGGCAAGTGCTCCCGTTATTTGTTTTACCGGGAATCAATCGGTAAACAATGTCGTACTCGCCGACACTATCATTCCTCCCGCTCCCCTTGAAGTTTCAGGTAATAACAGATCAAATGACTCCGGAATTACACGTGCTACTCGCACCGATATAACGATCGTCTCGGTCTCGACGATCGTTCCACCGGTCAGAATTGTATCGCCCTCGAGGCCAAGCCCCACTTCGACAGAAGTCGCGAAACCCTCCATCGCCGCAGAAACTAATTACCCTAAGTTGACACCGGTACAACCCGCGGATTCAGCGTCCGACTGCAATCCGCCGGATTTATTACCAATATCGGTACCGATTGAAAATCCCACTTTCGAGAGTATTTTAACTTCTGAATCTCGTGACCCCTCTGCTAGTTGCCCCAATTTCTCGGCCCCTAACTCCACTTGCACGCCACCCCGCGTTCCACCCTTATCTGCTTCACATGATTCTGAACGACCAGTTCACGTTTCAATCCCTTCGCGTAGGAAAACTCCTCAGATCGCCACCCCTAAAGAGCGAGAATTGAATCGATTAGTGAACGCATTATGTTTGCAAATAAAAGCCAAGAACCAAAGAATCAAACGCATGAAAGCCGCATCAGAAAAGGTCGCTCACCATGTTAAATTCGCGAAAGCTGTATGCGAGGGCTTCAACGAGAGTCAATTGGCTTTTGTTCACATGCAGCTTAATCACGTGAAACATAAGGAATGGACTGAAGAAGAAAAACAATTTGCATTTTTTTTGTTCTACAAATCCCCGAAAGCGTACGTTTTCTTAAGAGACAATCAGAAGTTTGCTTTGCCGTGTGTAACTTGTAACCGGGAAATTACTCTCCGGCACCTTCGTCCTATTCCCCCGGACTGTCTCCCAGGGCGCCAGCCGCCTAGAGACGGCCCTAAAAAAATTGACTCGATTTGACTCGATAGCTAGCTTAATTCGACAGCGGGAGAATTGACGGCACAAGCCACTAGCTCAGGTTCTGCGGTAGAGGGGCGGGGCCGACACGCACAACACAAAAAAAAGAAAATAACTCGGTAATTAAATTTAATATAACAGAGTAAAGTTTATTAATTTGGAAAAGTATGTGGTTTGAGACCGTTTCGGAAGTGCAATATAAATCGGTAAAAATAGGTTGAATGCGATATACAATGGTAGATTACGAGAATAAAAAAAAGGTGGAATATAAAGCAAAAAGTTTAAATTTCGGTAAATCAGCGGTAAATATTTCGATAAATTGACGGTGAATAAGACAACTAATTCCCAGTTCTCGGGATCTCGACAACTACGATGACTTTCTCAATTACTGAGATCCAAGCAAAATTATAATTATTAATGAGATCGAATACATAAAAATTAGCGAACAACGCGCAGAATCTCTTACTTTCTAATTCTAAATTAACTTAGGCTAGTAATAAACTGACGCAAAAGACACTGAAAAATACTCTCGATCGCGCCCTTCACTCTAAAGCATCGGCTGAGAAATTAACAATACAGTCGTTTCGCTCACGTGGGACCAATCTCCCAACACGACAGCACGGAAATCGATCGAGAGGCTACTAACTAACTCACTGAACGAAAGAACTTTTCTTTCGGTTTTCCCGAAAATTCGGCTTAGAATGGCGGTACTAAAACACCGGTTTTCTCAGCCTACGGCTGAGCCCGGTACGACAGCACGATAATTTCGAGAAAAACTCACTAACTAAGTTTCCTCATAAATTCCCTAAATCGCACAAAAAAATCAGTCTTATTTTGGTCCACAAATTCTTCAACATCCAACAAACACAAAGCAAAAAAAAAAAAAGGACGAAACGCCTTCTAGTCGGTCGCCGCACGCACACGCTGCTCGAAATATTCAGAAATAATTTGCCTTTGCGATACTTCAATGAAAAAGGTCGGCCGATAGCTCTTCTTGGTCAGAATATTTCGACAGCCACGATAATTTCGGTAACACAATAACTATTACGCTTATCCAAACAAAAAATTATACAAAATTTTCGGCTGAAAGATAAATACAACAAACCGATATTCGGCAAAATAACCATGAACTAAAGTTTGAACGGTAAACCAATAGATAACGGAGGAATTATAAGACAGAGAAATTAAGTGATAGAAATAGAAATAGAAATAGAATTAGACGAAAAACGAAATAGAAATAGACGAAGTAGAAATAGACCCTTCGCGACAGCCTCCTCTCTTCCCGGGCCTAAACTACGGCGAGTAATTTACTCGCGAAAGATTCCACTTAATAATTTATTATAAATCAACTCACAGCTTCCGGACCCGACAAAACTGACTCCCGGGATACGGGTACTCACGTCCTCACTGGCACTAGTCCTCACGATAATGGTCCAACTTCTCTCCGGAGGATCGGCAGCTACTCTCGGCACAACGATAGTTACGGAAACATTCTTGAAAGCTCTGAGACGCGTCCGCGGTCGATCGAGGCTAATCGCGAAGTTCTCGATGATCCTTAGCTTTTCGAAACCTGGAGCGAATGATCCCCACTTTAAGTCCTCGATCGCCGAAAATTTACGACGCGTGCCGATCGCTTCCCTCACTTCTTAATTGTCGTCTCCTTGCTGCTCCTCACCGCTGTCCCTCATAAACAAAGTGTTGTCGATTTCTCCACACCCCGACAGCGAAAGAAATTTTGCCAATGATTGATGTTGTGGGTGATGTTTTAACCACGGCCAGCGGTTACCTTACATGTTGATTTTTCCTCGCTGCAATTTGTTCATGTTATTGCTGAGGTTGAACCGCTGGAAAACTCGCGTGATTAATTTTTGTAGCCTGATTTAATTCGTGGGGGTGTCCGAGAATTTTCGACAGCGTTACATGGCCCCGCCTCAGCCTGCGGTGCGGTGAATCCCGTATACCGGCCAACGCTGACTCGCATGGAAAAACTCGTGGGCATCTCGGGTGGTGGAGGTGCCGCCTCATGGCTCGAGTACGCCAAAAGGTAGATGTCCATCGAGGGGATGACGTCCATAAATTCCAACGGAATTCAGGGGCTGCTCCGGGGCATTTAAATTTCGTCCCACCAAGCAATCGGTGCCTCATCTTTTCCTCAAAAGTTGGCGGTTAAAAATATTGAAGGTCCATTGCTCTAATCTAATCGGGCAGAGCGGGCACGACGGTGGTAAGATTCCAGTCGTCCGTGGCCCTCTGTCTCAAGTTGTGTATTTCGCCGACGAGGTGAACGATCTCGTCGGGAACTGAAACCTTCAGTTGGCGTCCACTCCGCGTGAAGGTGAGGTCTAACTGCACACCCCTCGGTTCCTCACTTCCTTAGGGCTAACGCATGTCCTTGGGACCAAGACAGCCTGACGACAGCGGATAAAGATGACAGCCTCAAAATACCAAAGTCCACCGGTGGTCGCGTTCTTGAAGGGGCCAGTGAGGTCGGAGTTTACACAAATAATACAAACTTAACCTAACTAACTTACATCTAACGAGAAAAATTATTCTAAACCTAACTTAAACCTAATTTTTGCCCTGGAGAGAGCTCGACAGCGGACGGTATGCGAAATTGTAGCCTTAGGGCTTCCGACAGCAGCAGTAACGCGGTGCGCAAAAAGCACCACGTTACAAACTTTAATTCGTAAATGGATAAACGAGCTGAATCTGTCCCCGGGGATTAACGCGACAGTAATCGAAGCGCTGACGATAAAGGCGCAAACTATGACCGAAGAGGAACGTCAGTGCGTTCTCATGTGGGACGAAATGTCGATAAAGCGCATGCTTGAATATAATCAGAAGACTGATCTGGTCGAGGTTTTCAAGACCTCGGCGAATTAGGTCGAACCAACGGCTATGCTAATTACGCCCTCGTATTTTTGTTGCGCGGTTTAAGATTTACGTGGAAGCAACCTGTATCGTACGTCGTCTCGCATGGGAATGTACGACACGCCGACCTCGCGAAACTATTGCTGGCAGTAATAGACGCCGTTTTTTCTACCGGGCTTGTCGTCAAATTCTTGGTGTGCGATCAAGGTTCAAATAATCGAACGGCTCTCACTTCATTATGGGTGACCGAATTCAAACCGTTCATCGAACGCGGGGGCCTCAAGATCTTCTTCGGTTTCGACATTCCCCATTTAATAAAAAGTACGCGCAACAATTTGATGAACCGAGATTTCGTAATCGACGGAGACAGCATCTCATGGGGAGTCATACGTGAGCTCCGCGATGTCCAGCGCAACCGATCGTGCAAAGCCGCTCCAAAGCTCACTGATCGTCATGTTAACGCAAACAACTTTCAGAAAATGTCAGTCAGTCTCGCGACACAAGTCTTAAGTCACTCAGTTTCGGCGGCGATAATCGCGGGTACATTTACCGGTGACCTGAGACATCCCGATTGTATATCTACCGCAAATTTTGCGAAGAAAATGAACGACCTGTTTGATTGCCTCAACAGTCATGCCCCCTCAGATTCGAACCCTCTCAAGCGAGCACTCTCTTCGCTGCAACCACAGGTGGAGGAATACCTTCGAGACAGCCTTACGTGGCTCGAAAGTCCGGTGGACTGTGTCCACCGGACTTTCACCCCCGTGTTTCGAAGGCCTGAGATTGACAGTCCGATCCGTCCTTTTGCTTTGGGAAGAACTGAGAAAAGATGGATGTTTGTATTTGATAACTTCGCACTTGAACCAAGACACGCTTGAAAATCTTTTCGCAATTTTGCGTTACCGTTCCGGTCATAATGACAATCCCTGGGCGATGGCTCTCCGTCGAAGTTTGCAGTACGCAATGACGGCCAATCTCATGAAACCGTCGGCGAGTACGAATTGCGAACCCGATGATACCACGGCTCTGCTAGCGGTGGAGATGAATTCGGCGTGGCAAAACTCGCACGTTGGCGAAGTTCAAAACGTCAACGAAAACGTGAAAATCTGGGTCGATGAACCGTTCGACGAAAAGGACGAGAACGAGAACGATGAAAACGAGAACGAAAACGATGAAAACGAGAACGAGAACGAGACCGATTTAGAATCACATCATAATTTCCAAGTAACCTCTCTCGAGGAGTGCTCAATTAGTTATGTAACGGGTTATCTCGCGCACAAGTGCCTACTCCAATTTGATTGTACAGCCTGCGAGCACAGCTTAACTAGAGGTCATCAATATTTTGAGAAAACCAACGATCTTCTGATCTTTTGGAGAGCGTTTAGAAATCACGAAAATCACGAAATGGGTAATTTGCAAGTTCCTTCTGACGAATTTCACGCAGTGGCACTTACCGCGTATAAAGTTTTCGAAACTAAGTTTACTTCCGATTGCCACGTTAAAAATCTTGCTAAAAATCTCGAAGCGTCGATCAGCAAAGCCGTTGTTCGAAATCACGCCGACTTTTGGTCCATCGACGGCGAGTGCGCAATCCACCGCGAGTGGATTATCAAATTGTTTGTCCGGGTGAATGTTTACAATCGCTTGAAGTGGATGTCACGCGACATGCGCGATCGTGTGAAATCGAAGAGGTCTGGGGACGACGCAACGCCAAAACCAAACCGAAAATTACAAAAGATTACTCATCAATGAGTATTGCACTAGTTTCGGCGGTAATATTTTCAGCCAGCTACTTTGCATGGTTTTTTTTCTAATAACGATGCTTCCCCTTTTAGATGGTCATTGATTGATATTTGCATGAATTGCACGTTTGCATGAATCTATAATCTTGCCTAAACCTTTTTTTACATTTTTTTTATTTGCTATAATCCTAATCCTAACCTTCCCACTCCTACGCATCCCTGTTCAAAATGTTCGATAGAAAAAGATTGCAGACAAAGGATTTCAGAATCAAAATCACGATAGTTTTGGTGACTTCCTTTGTTTTCTATCATATTCCATCCAACTTTTTAACCAGGGATTCCTACCAATCTCGATGGAAAACACTCACCACCTTCCCGTGGTTTCCATTGAGTAATTTTAGCTCACACTTATCTTCATGTCCTTTTATTTAACAACTTAAGAATTTGCAATTGGTACAATCCCGCTAAACGCGAGTTACAAAGAAAATTTCGAATACTTCTCGATGGAACAAAAATTTGAAAAAATCAAGCATGTAGGAACTGTTGAACAGATTGATTTTGAATAATAATAATTCCAAGATGTTATTAATAAATCCATTAAAAAAAATTGTTTAACAAATCGCTCGTGCACCAAACTTTTTTTTCAAATGGAAATGATTTGTTATTTTTTTTTAATACCAATTAATTTTTTCAGAGTTTTGTTCAATTTTAAAAAATAGCTTTTTTTAATGGTTGTGCTGTATTTGCAAATCTACTTCATCAATTCTCCGAACACTTCGTAGGTAAGTACACTGAAAAAAAATGTCATTGATTCAATAAATCCATCATTTGCGGGCTGCCAAAAACAAGCATTATCAACTTAATTTGAATTCTAATTCCTTCAAGTCCATACGAGATCGAAACAATAACTCTAAAATAAGCAAAATAATATTTTATAACTACCAATGTCAAATGGGATTGAACGAATAAGAACTAGAGTTAATGTAAAAATACTTTTTTTGGCAGCCGGCAATAAAAAAAATTTCAGTGTAGGTCATTACATGACACCTACATAAAATAAATTTCAAAACATATTTTAAAAAATCAAACAAAATTCTGAACAAATTCATTGGTATTCAGAAATATTAACAAAACATTTCCGTTAAAAAAAATGTAGGTTGCTGAGTGATCTCTTAAACCATTTAAAAAAAATGAATTTGTTAATAACATTTTTTAATTATTATTATGCGAAATCAATCTTTTCAGCACCTCCTACATGCTGGATGTATTTCGGATTTTTATCTCATCGAGAAGTATTCGAAGTTTTCTTTGAAACATATGTTTTGGCAAGACTTCACAACTTGTACGTCCTTAAACCGATAATATATATCCTTGGAATTCCTTTTTTAATAGAGCGTGATCTAAAATTAGCTAAGAGTGGGTATATGCAAAATTTTAATTTTATTATGTGCATGTTTAATACTGTTGTTGCAGTTGTCAACAGACAAAAAACGAATTTTATTGCAAAAATATTCATAATTCGTTATTAAATGTAAAAATTCCGTACGTGTAATCTAACATTATAAGTGTGAGCGAGAACGCATCATCATCGCAGAGACGGAAGCAACGAAGATGGACATAGGGGTGGAGCCTCGCTCACGTACTGTTATATGATTCGCTAGACGCTTCCGTGTGTGCGACCCTGTAGGTGGGGCATGCGACTGCAGCACCGCCAAGCGGCGGATTGCGTTGCAAAAAGTTTGTCTTCAGCAGAAGCATAGGTTCTGTGCTTCTATATACGTCCATATTCTTTGGCTGCGCCCTTTGGTTTGCAAGTGAAGGTGCTGCAATAGTTTCTGCAAGTCTGCCGGTCTACCAGACGACAGCCAGAATTCTGCTTCTTGGAATTAGAGCTGACGAACTTTTTGGTGGCTGCGCTAGGCATCGAACGACGCTACAAACTCAAGGCTGGTCCGCATTAACTAAAGAATTAAACGCAGAATTGATGAATGTTTCGGAAATGAATTTGGGCATCGTGGACTGAGTTGTTTCGGATCATAAAAGACAACCAGCGTTTCCCTATCTTGATTACAAACTCGTTGAGTATGTGCGCAGTCTCAACGCGTGGGAAAGGTAGGTGGTAAATAAGATAATTAATTATTGAAGATGAATAGGTACTCAAGTTGTTTTTTTTTCACTTTACCGTTCATGCTTTGGTTGGTAACGAAGACTTTAATTTAGTTATTTCAAGACATCCAAACGTTAATGGATCTAAGTCAACAGTGTTCGTCTACAAGTATTATTTATGCAGTTGGGACGTAATTCCTTTGGATCCAAAGAATTCTTCACCTGTTTGTCCCAAGTTTCACCAGTTTGATCTAAGTCAATGGTGTTCCTCTGCACGTATTATTTATGCAGTTCCCTGGCAAGCTGTGTCACCGTAGTGTTAACCGAAAATAACTGAAGTTAACCGATTTTTTAACCGAGAAAAGATAAGTCTCGATTAGCCCACTGTTTCACCGCCTTTAACCGACATTTCAACCGATTAAAAACGTTTCGTTCGGTTAAATTGCCAGTTAAAATCGGTTGAGTTCACCAAACAAAATTGATTTTTTTTAATTCGTTAAGAATGTCGGTTACAATCGGTTAATTCACCAGTAAAAATCGCTTAAAAATAATAATTTCGGTTAAAAGGTCAGTTAAACTGGGTAAAACAGGGGCTAATCGAGACTGGTTAAAACACCGGTCCAGAAGTCGGTGACACTGTTTGCCAGGGTTGGGACGTAATTCCTTTGGATCCAAAGAATTCTTCACCTGTTTGGCCCAGGTAAAATGGGGAGGGCAGGTTTCATAACCCTACTAAGGTAGAACCGACCAGTGAATGAACAATTAAGAAAACGAGAAAACTCAGTGAATTAAGGTTTTTTATACACGTGCTCTTATGAATAATGCTTATTCACTTGTCGGTTTATCCTAGTTCAACCACTTGGTAAGAAAGTATAACCATGCATTCTTGTTTCGAATAAATTAAACAAACTGAAGTCCAGCGAAAGTGTAATCGCCCGGAAATAATTAACAAAAATGCAAATTTCTAAAAATCTTAACTGGTCTACCGACCTTTACTAAATCAGATGTCTAACATCACTGAACATTATTTTATTCCACTCGGTGCGAGAAACCCAGTTTTACGCACGCTTTGCATAAACCCCCATTTTCACCCCTTGTGAAATAAAATTCCGTATGATACTCATGCAATAAACGTTTTCTTATCCCGTGTGATTGCAGCATGAGCGGAAGCCGAGTCACACTCGTTAGAAAAAGTTTTATCGGACTAGTATCATAAAGTACTACTTTGCAATACGTGCATGAACAGCGATGCTTTCCCTGGCAGTTTTACGGAACGAAAGTGGCTAGTTTCATGGCAGTGTTGAAACGATAGGTTGGCGCATGCGCAGCCTTTTGCTCTTAGAGACGAAAATTTGTAACTTCACTTTTCACTGTATGTCCCGCTAAACTACTACATTCAAAGCACCATACACTTGATGCAAAATAGTATATTACGCCACGAGAGCAGGAAAACTCCTTTCTCACGAGTGCTACAGTCACACGAGCTGAGAAAACGTTTTTCCGCCAATATCGTATACAATTTTACTTCACAAGGTGTGGAAAGTGACGTAAAATATAGTGTGCAACACAGGGAAAAATTTGCATTAACGACTCTTTTCGATCGGACGACAAACCTCACACTCGTCGCAATCGCCAACTTTCGGCTATTGTTGCTCAATATGCTATATTCGTTTCTACAATACTATCAAACTATCCTCTTTCGATCTACAAAACTGCCATGAAAACCACCGCTGTTCATAGATGTGTTCCACAAAACTAATTTTAACACAGTTTTGTCTAAAACGCTTCCGTCAATGATTTTGCAATTATTTATGTATAAAGTAGAAACTTTTTCGGCAAATATATGGAAAATTTGCGACATTGCAACTATTTTGCAAAAAATTTAAAATATCAAGTTTCAAGCTTTATACAAATTTATTAAAAATTCATATGTATTCAGATAAATCATAAATTTTATTTATATCTTATCAATAATTTTAATAAAATAATTAAAGGTGGTTTAGAAAAAAGTCTGTGCGTGTGTGCGCGCACGTGGGTCTTCGACAATTCAATCACCTATAACTCAAGAGCATACATTTAATGTTGTTTGGTATTGAATCTGGGCGAAATCGAATTTTTTTAAATTGACGTTGTTGAACTAACGTTCGCAAGACTTCAACTAGCGAGACCAAATTTTGTACGTAGACAAAATAATTCTCAGTGATGGTAAATATATAATTTGGTGAAGGTCAATCTGAAGGGTTCGGATTTTTTAGCAATTTGAATTCTGCTTTGATTGAAATTTCCTTAACCTTAAAATATTTCAAATTTTTCCAAATTTATTTAAAACAAGGATGCAAAGGATATAGCCTTGCACATTGCATCTGTATTATTTTTCACTCTTTTCCCGAAAAGTGATGCCATAATTATTGAATATCATTATGGCTTTATAGAGGTAGCTCTGTAAAAAGTGAACAATGACGAGGAAGCAAAGTGAAAATAGTATATTGTGCAACAAGAGCCGAAAGTTGGCGATTGCGACGAGTGTGAGGTTTGCCGTTCGAGCGAAGCGATGGCTGCAATCACACGAGTCGCAAACGCCAATTTTGGCCCGTGTTGCACACCATATTTTTTGTAACAAGTGCATGAATAGTGGTCCTTTGAATGGTAGTTTTGCAGGACGAACAGTGAAAAGTGAAACCCTAGGGTCGAAAATGCAACAGCAAGTGAAGGAATCGCGAACTGCGCATGCGCCAACCTATCGTTTCAACACTGCTATGAAACTAGCCAGTTTCGGCCCGCAAAACTGCCATGAAAAGCACCGCCGTTCATGCACGTGTTACAAAAATTCTACTTTACATCCTTTTTTACAATATCTTAAATACAAATTAACTCTACATACATACATACATATTATCTGATTTACAATCAGTGCCCTCAATATTTTCAATGGCATTGACTTTTGTTAGACTTCTTTTTTTACAAAGTACTTAAATTTTATTTCCATTAAATTTCAACTGGGCAATGTATGTAAAAAATGGAAGTTCGATTAAAAAAAGAAGTGTGCTGCATTATAACTTAGGTAAACAATGAAGCACCAGCTATTTCATGGGTACCGTTGAATATTGACTCACAATCCTATTTTGGGAAGCCAAATAAATGTCGAACACTTCTTTCAAAGTCAAGGGATGCGACTGCGTCTCGGAACAATTAAACCGTTCCGGTAGAAATAACCGGTTGATACTTGGTCGAATTTATTCGAATTTCACATCCAGCCATGTAGTTCATTAAATAACGAACAAACTTGAGTTGCTAAAAATATTTCGACCATCGTTGCAGATGCTTTCCAATGGAAACTATGCCGGAAGGTCTTGGCGATAAACTTCTCCTGCGACTGGTAGCTCGCGAGCTGGGCCTTTATAAAACAGCCACCGTTCCCCAACGATCTATTGAGCTCGGCTCTGGAATGCCGAATATCATCCCAAACTCCGCTTAATTATCGCCAAACACATTAAAGTTTTAATTCTTATGTTAATTAATTTTGATAATGTGATCTACTTATAATCGCATTCATAACTGAAAACTCTGTTAATTTTTAGTTCTTTTTTATATATCTCATAAATGCCTCGGCCTTACTACTTCTTGGGCACACTTTCAGTACATTTATTCGAAAATATTTAAAAGTTATATATTTTTCAAAGCCATTCACTACTTGGAAAGAATGAATCGCATGTGAAAAGTACCTATTGGAGAATGTATGTTTTAGATCAACTTTTGTATACAAGTAAAAATTTCGGATTTGATTGAATGAAAAATAGTTTTTTGAACAATAAATCGAATTAATCATTTTACTTCATGTTTCACAGAATTTACAGGAATGGTTAAAGAATTTATAGAAAAGTCAGTAGTTTGCAAATCGAATATACAATTTATTAATTATATACACATCTTTATAAATTTTATGAAGTTCAAAGTAAAATTGAAAACGTCAGATTCACCGGAAAGAAATAAGCGATTGAATTGTTCTGCTCAAAAAAAATATACAAACGCAAATTTAATATTACATAAATTCGTAAAAAAATAAAACTTTCTTATCTCGTCTTTCTCTGCAGCGATTTTTTCCCTTCCAAGATATCAATAATTTGCGAAAGAATGCAACTTTTGAACCAATTAGGAAAACATCAGAAAATATTCATCGAAGGTACTTTTAAGTACTAGTAAAGTATAGGTAATTATAGAAAAGATAACTCTGAGACATTCAGTGAAGAAGTTGCTAAACTGGCAGAGAATTAATCGTATGCTTTACTTCGCCGTTGCGAAAGACTTTTCCGGGCAATAAAGCCGTTTACCATTATTATTTTTTAACTACAATATCTTTTATTCCGCTTATGTTGATTTTTTTACACTCTGGGTATAAAGCTACCGTCATTTGAGGACCAAACTATAATTAAAACGCGAAAAGTTTTTGTTTTTTATGTTTATTTTATTGCAAAGGTAATACGTAAGCGCTATAAGAGTTTGTGTGTACAATGTTATGATTTATGATGATTACAATAAATATTACAATAACAGACAAGTTGTTACTCCATCTGAATGCAATTGTAACTATTGAAAAAAGGATCCTAACAATTGAAACAGAAGACCCTGCTCTTTGTCGTTATTCCGTTATCCCAAGGTTTTAGGGATAATAAAAATTTGCATTTACGAATATTAGATTCTCACATTCAGTATATCAGTGAAAAACGTCATCAATGTCAGGCACTGGATGAATTCTATTGTAATATAATACTATATCTGGCACTGTACATATTTACATCAGGTAATATGATGGTCATGGATAACTGTGTTGGTATCCCCATGGTATCCCCATGGGTTCGAACTGAGCGGGCTCGATTCCAATAAAATCGAAAATTCCGAACAAAACTGTCGATCGAGAACAAAACAAAAAAAAAACGAGAGCTTTATTAATTTTTGGGCCGCTTAAAACTTACAAACGCAACTGAATGCCCTCACGGGAGCGATCGGTTGCGAAAATGTACAGCCGCTTGGTTGTGGTAGACAGGGTCGAGGTATGGCCCAGCAAATAGCTTTATTTTGACGACAACTTTAACGGCGAGAACTTCAATATTCTTCCAAAAATGTACGATAGCAAATACAATGCATTGTATTATTGAATTAATTTGCGAGAGTCAGCGCGAAACATCGAAATCGTTAACGGTAACAGTGAGCGAAGCAACGCGCACGTATCCCAAACTCAACGGTAACTTCACGAATATTCACTAGCGCGAGATCTTTAATGGTAATAATCCATTAAATAATTAATCAAATGAGAACAACTCACCAAAATTATTCCTGATAATCCAAAGAGCGAGAACTGTGTAATCCAACGGACGATCAACGTGAACATAATGCACTAAACTGCATTAAATAAATCACGAGAACTCAGGTTTTATTTTAACCCTACACTTCATAACTTTTTTTATTGCCTTTAAACTCATGACTGGGGTGTAACACACCCCACGCTTTTCGTGATTATAAAATCGGCCCTATGAAAATAAATGGATTTTATCATATATTAATTTCTTCGTTTGTTTATAAGGAAGGTAACGGTGTATGATTCATTCGATTTAATTAACATTTAGTTAGTGAAAAATCCATTTAAATTCTAAGAAACGTAAAAAATCGGAAAAAACCTCATTTTTTGAATAAAAAATTCTATCGATTCAACCATTTAACCGATTTTCAAATTCTAAACGGAGTTTTGAAGACGACATTCTAGAATATCGGCAAAAAATACCGTCGCTATTTTTCGTTAAAAAAAGTCTTTGTTTGGGACATTGAAAATTACGAAATCGCGCGAATTGATAAGCGGAAAAGTAAATGAAAAAGTCACGAAAAATTGTATTTAAACTATATTTTTATTAGAATTTCATACACAAAGGTTGAAAAAGTTAACAAATCGGAAAATATTGAATGTGCTGAGGCGCAGTCACTGCAAAATAACAATTAATCGTCCTGACACACAGTGGGGCAGGACCTGACGCAATGTGCGTTGCTTTTATTTCAATTTGTTATTTTATTCGTAAATAATATTTTTGACTATTATACTCAAATTACGTAACAATATAGAAAATTATAGTGATTTTGATATGTAATATAAAACTAAACTACCGATCCAAAAGTTTGCCGTGGACTCATGACTGGGGTGTATCACACCCTACACCAAATCCAAGTGTGTACAGTGCAAATATCAACAAGCAACTCAAGTCGCGACCGACTTAACATTATTCCCAAAGGTTCAAATTGAATTATAGTCAAGGTCCCGATTCGATAACATCGCTGGTTACCATAGGAGCGCACCCGCGTAGAAAAAAAAGAATCTTGTGAAGAATCTTAAAAAAAGTCTTGAAAGAATCTTTAAAGGAATCTTGAAAAGAATCACGTATAGGATCCGGAGCAAGATTCTTTCCAGGATTCTTTTCAAGATTCTTTCTATCCGAAAGCGTTCTGAGAATCTTACAAAGAATCTTCGAAAGAACCTTGAAAAGCGTCTTTAAGAGAATCGTGAAAAGATTCCATCCATTACCCAGATAGAAATGTTACGGCAGATCGACGACACGATGGCGGCATAAAACGACACGCGTGTCGACAAAAATGCGCCATGCACTGCAGCATTAAGCTGCATTATTAATGGTACGGCGTCCTGATGCCGGTAATGTGCATGCAAAGTTCCGACAGGCGTTGGGGTTATTTGGTGGTGCACAGCGTGATGGAATTTTGCAGGCAAGGTGGCGGCATTCGTGCCGTTAAGTACGCCGTGTCGTTAATAATGCAGCTTAATGCTGCAGTACATGGCGCATTTTTGTCGACACACCGTGCGGCACGTTTTTCTATCTGGGTAAACAGAAAAATCGTTGAAAGAATTTTAATGAAATTCTTCAGAGGAATCGAGCAAAACCTGTCGTGCCTTTCCCTTGGTGTCGAGACAGTATATTTCGGTACGTCAACGAAGGGTAAAGCTCTCGTGAGTAGTCGAACTCAGAAAAGCTTTCCAGTCTTATATATACGCTGAGGCTTCAAACCACTTGCGAGAAATGCTCCGTCTGTTCGCCACCTAGTGACATCATACGAAACACCGGTGGACAATACTCCGCTCGATGGCGAGCGGTCGAAGCGTTTCTCGCAAGTGACTTGAAGCCTGAACGTATATAAGACTGCAAAGCTGTCCTGAGTTCGACTATACACGAGGGGTTTACCCTTCGTTGACGTATCGAAATGTACTGTCTCGACACCAAGGGAAAGCAACAACAGGTTTTGCTCGATTCCTCTGAAAATTTTCATTAAGATTCTTTCAACGATTCTTCTGTTTAATGGACGGAATCTTTTCACGATTCTCTTAAGGACGCTTTTCAATATTCTTTCGAAGATTCTTTGAAAGATTCTCAGAACGCTTTCAGATAGAAAGAATCTTGCTCCGGATCCTATACGTGATTCTTTTCAAGATTCCTTTACAGATTCTTTCAAGACTTTTTTTAAGATTCTTCACAAGATTCTTTTTTTCTACGCAGGTAGTTCAAAGTCTGCGTGGGGTGTGATACACCTCAGTCATGAGTTATAGGTTTAAGAATAGAATTCACCGCGAACGAGAACATGTAGCGTACGCACTACACTACATACACCGAGCACGAGAGCTGAACGATAGATGGGAACGCGATCGACAGAAAAACCGTCAACGTAGGAGCGCTCTTACAACTGGAGGCACCTCGGCGGTGATTATTTCGAGTAATCATCGAAAGCTCAACATTATTATTATTCAATGCTTCCCAAAATCCCTTACTCGAGAGCTACTGCCCGCTCACTCAAATCACCTCGTAACTACATCGGGATCACAAAGCATGCCGTTAACATTAAAAAATCTGTACGGTTGCATCCCTTAGTGCTTCGTGCGAGGACGGACATATACTGCACATTTATATGACATCCGGATTCTCCAACTTCTGCCAAAACTACAAATCTCCATCCGTTCTCCAACGCAATGCACTTTCGCAAGCGGGTGCCGATTTTGCACCAGTCTACTACTTACTGAAAGACACTTGCCGACAATTCTCATCTGTCGGGCTGCTCGTTTCGCTGAACTCTCATCCTTATGACAGATTCGAATATGCCGATCTTTCGTAACGTCATAAAAAACACAAAAAAAAAAAAATGAATAAAGTCGATAGACGAGCCTCAACTTCATAACTTCTTGGGAACGATTATTCTTAGCGAAGATGTTGCTTCGAGGAGGGACAGCGACGAAACGGTAATAATATCGACAACAAAAATCCTTGTGAATGCGATTTCGAAAAATCACGTCAAATTAAACATAAAGATATAAAGCGTTAAATACAACAAAAAAAACAAAATACAAGGGCAACAGATTCAAGATACATATATAGACTATAACATAATGACAATAATAATAATTTTAACAGTATCGAAAATGTTCTGATCGATAATACTGGGATCAATTTGAAAAATTAGGATAATGTATAATGGATCTTTTGTTCTTTCATACAAAATAATTTGTCAAGAATATTTTCAGGCAAAGCGGATGCTTTCTTTTTATATGTTTTCGGAATAATTCTTGTACCTATGCTCCAATTTGCATTGGATAAATGTTATTTGTTGTTTACAAAAATTTATCGAAATTTTCTATTCACGAAAAACATTCAGATTAAATGCTATCTAAAATTTGATTAACTTATTATATGTTTAAAATAAATGTTATCTATTTTTTACCCAATTTTACCGCAGTTTTCTACTTTCGACAAAAATTCTAGTCAACTACTGTAACATTTTTCACTTACTCATTACAAAATTATTATCTTTTGACAAAATATGACTTCAATTTCACATATTCTCCCAAACTGAACTTAAAATTTTATCGTAACCCGTGAGCCGTACCCATACAAGATTATGTTCACTACGCTCGGCTGCCGCACTTTCTTGGGAATCGTGCCCATGGAAGTTTAAAAACATGAATAAAATACCAGTTGACCTTGGATTGGTTATATTCTGATACGGCTCACTCGATGTCAGTCGTGGCTCGTATATTTTGCAGTTCGGTCGATAATATCAAGAGCTGCAGTAGGAGCATCTTTTCTATCTGTATATATATTACCGTTGACGAGCACTTGTGAACAATCATAGACGACAAAAATGGCAAGGGACGCGATCGCGCTTGGATTTGTCCTTTTGCAATGTTTTCTTCTCGTCCGTGTTGAAGCACGTAAGTAGAATAGTAATACTTAGATAAACCAACACTATCACTGAATAAATTTGAAAAACACCATTTTACAACATCATCTTGACCTTTTCCCTTCTCGACAACGTACTTCAATACCTGATGCTCTCCTTGAGCTAATAAAACGACAACTATATGCAGTCATCAATAATATATGCTTTTAACACTGTAAACACGATATTCGCAAATCTAAACTAACGAGACATTCATTTATTTCTTTTTTCGAGATTGACAAGTTTTTATGATTTAGTGGAAGTACTTAACTTAAGGAGACATTGCGGGATAAATTGGTAAATTGCGTAAAGAACGTTTAATTGGTAAATTAAACACTTTTGTCAATTCTGCTAGCGTCGATATCTCAGAATTGTCGAGTGATTGTTTATATAAAAGTACTTACTGAAAAAACACATGACAACTTTTCTTTTAACTTTTTAAGATAATATTGTCCAAAAGAATTTGAGACCTACCGTTTTCTAGAACCTAAAGACATTCAGAGAAATCTTGTACGATGCAACAAATTTTTTTTAGCATTGCGACAAGATGGAGATTTCGAAATTGCAGGTGAAAGAAAATTTGTATGAAAATAACAGGAAATCAGTGTGTGGATCTTTTATTTTTGGGCACAATTTTAAGGTTTTTGGTGTGGCCAGTAAAAAAAAAATTAACATTTGTTTAAAATTTTTTTAAACTTGAAAATAAAAATAAAATTACAAATTTAGAAAAAATTTTTAAAAATTAAAAACTTCAAATTTAAAAAAATTTCAAAATTTCAACATTTCTTAAAATTTCAGAAAATAAAAAAAAAATTTATTTCATAATTTTGAAAACTGCAATTTGTTTGAAAATCAAATTGGCTATAGAATTTCGAGCGAGTGGTATCAAGATGGCGATGGAATTGTAAAAAAAATATTAGTAATATTCAACCGAGGTTTTGCGAGCGCGCGAATCACAATATCTCCCAGTCAGTCTATAATAGTCCATTCGTAGACCAAATCTGAGCCAAATATCTTAAAAAATGTGAAAGTAAGAGCGTGATAAGTGATTTCCTAAAAAATTTAAATTGTCATAATTTTGGAACCACTCAACGGATTCATGCCAAATTTGAACTTAGCCTTTGTCTACCCACACGATATATGTGTATCAAGAGTCGCGGTAGCGACTCGACGCCAAGTTAAAAAAGAAATTAATGTTGCCTTCACACTACGATTTGTCTGTCTGACTGGACGGGCTGTTACTCCTGATCAAATTCTCGAGCGATATCTTGAAAATTGCGTACGCTAGTGTAAATAAGAATCCGAACATACACACACACATACAGACATTTCGTGCAAATCATTTTTCTCGACGTTTTAGAGCATTTTGAGCATTCTGAGATGAAAACCTGGAAGAATTTTTTTTTTACGAAAACAAAGCTTACCTTACGGGGAAGCAAAAACTAGATATGTATTATATGCTTTTGTGTTGTTTTAAAAATATACAACCATTTGAAAAGTGCCACAGAAGATGAGCTGAAAAAAAATATATTTCGAGAATTACATGGTGTTAGAGTGCTTTTTCAATGGTAATAAACAGATCCAATCACAGCTATTGGGGTATTCCCATGACATCGCGGTCCCGGTCTGGTGGAGATGACTCAGAACTGGCGCGGAATTTTTTTATATTAAGATTTTTTATTAAGAACATTACTGAAAATGACATAATAATTTTGTTCCCGACACAAATGTGGAAAAATTTAGAGATTTTTAATTAAATATAAAGTCTAAGAATTCTTATACAATATATCAAACTCATTTTACATTATGTCAATATGAAAATTTCCAAATCGTTTGACGAAATACCATTTTATTAAATGTGAAAAAAAAGAACAGAGCATTCTTATACATCCCAGTTTTTAAAGATTACGACAAGATGAAAACTTTAAAATCGCAGATACAACATTTTTAATATGATAAAAAACAAGGATGTAAAGTAGAACTTTGCATATTGCTTCCACATTATTTTTCGGATTTCGCAAAGCTATCTCCATGAGGAAATATGGTAATCGATTATGATGCAAGGTTTTACTTTGCATCCTTATTATCAATTAATAATAAACAAGAAATCACATTTCTATAAAATCAATTTTGTATACGTGAATAATTTGTACTCGTTAGATCAAATTTTGCAAAAGTTGATACAACATCGTCAATTTTTTGAAAATTAAAAATCTCCACAAATCCCGAACCGCTTTACCAAATATCAAAGGAGACCTTTTTGGTAAAGCGGTTCGAGCACCTAAGCACCTAAAGCAAAGTTACTGCACTTTTTTCACGTACGCAAGCAACAAAATATGCCACACAATATGATTTTAAAAAATATTTGGTGAATTATACGAACGTCAATCAATGTCTATTATAAGTTTTTCAATACAGTAATATCATATTTCAAACATACATAAGCTTCCTACGAAACTTTATTTGATTCTCTCCAATTTTTCTTTCTTTCGTTGTCTTACAAGTAGTTTGTACAATAGAATCTTTTGCGTGAAGCAGGCACAAAAACTCACAAATGAAATAGATATATCTACTTTATTTGTGAGTTTTTATTATAATAAATATACACTTATAAGTTTAAAATTATAATTTAAATATGCTGCAGAACCTAATGAGGGTATAATGATATACAATTATTAATATTAATTTTTGTTTCTTATTCATCCGTACACCTTATTGAGGTTTTTACGTTCCCCCGTTTTCACGTTACCCGTTTCTTCGTAAAGACCCCCTAGAGTGTTGTTCGCAGTCACTACTTCTAATACGTATTATCACATTTGCACAAGGGCACAGGGAAACTGCGAAAAACCTGACCTATACAGGCGGCTTTATTTTTACTGAGTTTCTATAGTATGAGGATATATTGGGGCATTCCATACAAACTCGGTCAACGGCTGACACTCATATTTTTTTTTTCGCCGTAATTTTTTTTGTTATTCTTCCAACTGAAAAATGCATGCAGAAATTTTTTCAGATTTTTTAAAATCGAAATTTCTGAGTTATAAATAATTAAAAAACGCCCTAATTTTACAATATCAAAAAATTCTCAAAAATACTATGATGTGCAACAAAACGTTTGAATACGCCAGACTGATCCGAGACCTCCTGCAATTTTTTTCCATTTTATAACATTATTCAAAGTTTTTTTAAACGTTAAATAGACAACGCTTCGATTTTAAAATCTCAAAAATGCTGTCATGACACCGTAATACATACATATATACATATTTCCAAAAAAAAATCAGTTTCTTTTATTAACCTTGCAAAAGTGTGTGTCTGGACCTCCATATGTACCTTTTTACATAGAGCCCGCCGTCAGATTTTTTTTTTTCAGAATAATAATAATAAATAAATAAATAAAGTATTTTTTAGTTGTTTTTAGAGATTTTTAAATTGGGGTGTTTTTCTTAACGTTCGAAATACCTTTAATTAATATTATACAATGAAAAAATAAAAAATTGAAATAGGTCTTCTTCCTCTTTTTTCTTCTCAAAAATGTCGTTCGTCAAAGTATTTTTGAGATTTTTTTGAGATTTTTAAATCGAAGCGTTGTTTATTTAACGTGTAAAAATTCTTTGAATAATATTACAAAATGAAAAAAAATAGCAGGAGGTCTCGGCCCACTCTGATCTATGGTTCAAACGTTTTGTTATACATCATAGTATTTTTGAGAATTGTTTGGGATTTTCAAATTAGGGCATTTTTTAGATAGCTTTAATTATTCATAACTCAAAAATTTCAATAAAAAGAAATCTGAAAAAATGTCTGCATGCATTTTTCAGTTGGAAGAATGTTATAAAAAATTGCCGGTCGAAAAAAAAAAATTGTGGGTCAGCTGTTGACCGAGTTGATATGGAATGCCCCATTATAAACTCAGAACAAATGCTTCCTGCTCAACAGTTGGCGCGCAAGCCGGTGCACGGATAAGCGATCACCCATCCAAGTTACGGCCGCAAGAAATTCTGCTTAACTCTGGGGACCGCCAAAGCCGCATACCGACTGTGCGTCCACTGCCGTTGGTCAATTATTAATATAATAATAGCTATTAATGTACCTGTTACTTACTAATATTGCAAAAGCTCCCTAAACCCTGCAATTCTTCAAATATACTTTTTCAGGTCATTTTATGTAACAATTTTTTTGTGCATGTAAGTGAAAAAAATCGAATAACATATATACACTGAAAAAAAATGTCATTCATTCAAAAAAAATCACGATTGATTCAATAAGACGTTCGGTTCACGGGCTGCCAAAAATGGTACGAATAATTTGTATCATTGCTCCAACATATTCCATCTATCAAACGATTTCACGTGGCATTGCATTGATTGTGTTTACACTAGTTTTAAACGCATGTACTATTATTGACCGCACGATCACATGCAAATGTGATTGTGTCAATTGTAATTTTTTTTAAATGTTCAATAAAAATCATTGAATGAAATATACATTCATTTAAAATACCACTTGTGCATTCAGAAGAATTGAGCGATTATCCGGTTCAAATAGTTGCACAGATAGTTGAAATATGTCCGCTATTGAAGAGCTAAAAAAGAACATTGAATTAAGCTTGAATGTTGTTGAATGAACAAGGAATTTTTTTGTACTAAATGTTTATATAGATTCAAAAGGATCCAGCGTTTATTCGCTCAACTAGTTGCACACGGCAAAAAAAATGTCATTGATTCATAAAAATTTAAGATTGATTCAATAAAACGTCCGGTAATAGAATGCTTTTTTAAAAAGTTGATCGGAACAATAGCGATTCTTATTGTAGGAATAATTTGTGTCGTTGTTGCATTATGTTCTTTCTACCAGACGATTTATCCTGCACTTGGATTGAATGCTTATATCCTAGTTTTAAACTCCTTTACCATTGAAAGAAATAGACATATTCCTAAAATCTATTACAATGAATATATCAATAATATATCTATTTAAGTGCAGAACGGGCATTATGCAATAATGTTAATATTATTACTTTATTAATAACGAAAAAAGGGTACCGCCCACGGAGACGATTTTCTCCCTTTCGCTTTTCGGAAAGTGACATTTGCGGGATTTGAACCTAAGACCTATCGACCTACCTAACTACCTAACACCTAAAGGCGCGCACGCTACCCACTAGACCAAACCGACTACATGAATTTCCTTTACTTTTATTCCATAATAGTTACATTGAGGATGATATTCACAAGTATATCAGACGATGTTGATGAAACTAGGTGCTCGGTAGAGTTTGAGGTCGTTGTTTACAAATCTGAATACGGAATCCGGAAATTCAAAATATGATCGTGACAATATTATGTGGAATTATAAGGGTTAGATGTGAAGCTGAAACTATATACATATGTAGCTGGATCTTATGTATTTTGTCGTTAACCTCACCACGCAAACTGATCAATGTCATTTGTTCATGCAGTTGTACCGATATCAGTACTATTGAATCAATTAAATTCATTCCAATAACATCAATCTTATCGAAACCGCTACATTTTTTTCCATGAAGATTTAAGCCGCTTGGCGTCTCATTGAAACAATCGCATATTTTATCGTCCCAAGCACTTCTGCATACGTACATTGAGCCGAAATATTCAGTCATTAATCTCACCACCCATACGGATCAATAACATTTCAAATCAGACGAGTAACGTATATTATTGGTGTCAATAACTATTTACTTATATTATTATTTATGAGAAAAACCAAATTACTCCATTCAAAAATTGTATCATTTAAATTTTTCATAATTTTGGTATTAAGTTGAATACATAATTCCTTGCCGTGATGAAAATCGCATTTAGAACAATAGCTGAAGTGTTTTTGAAAACTTCATTGATAATCGATAATGTATGTATTAGATGTGATTGCATTCGTGTTCGAAATAATAACAAAACTTCAATAACAGCAATCCAAATTCTGTAGAATCTTGTGACATTAAAACAAACCTTTTTATATTCTAATGGATTCTATAAGCGATTGTCTCAATTACATTTTTGAAGTACACGGTGTTATTGAAGACAATAACACGGTTATTAAAAGAACCTCGCGTGCAATTGATCGGATATCAGGACTATTGAAACAGTTAAATTAATTTCAGATACATCAGTGTTATTGAAACAATGATATTTTTTTTTTATTTCATTTTCACATCTGCAATTTTGAAATCTCCATATAGTCATAATGCTAAAAAAACTTGTACTGTATAAGATTTTTGTGAATTTTTTCGTTGAAGTTTTGATGAAAGTTAAACATTTTTATTGCGAGTTATATCTAACGAATTTTTTTTTTAAATATTCTATATGTTTTACAGTAAGTACCTGCATATAAAAAATTACGGGGCAATTCTGACATTCATCGCGATATCACGGAAAGTATGAACAAACGTCTTATTCGATGGCTTACACTTACACTACGAGTTATGGTATTTGCTTCGAATTGCATTTTTGTAAAATCTAAAATACTGATGAAAGATTAAGGACAATGGATTTCAATTAAATTAACCACTACCACAACAAAAGTGACAGTTTCTCATCCTCTCTAAATAATTCCTTTTTTTTTTCTTCTTCCTCCTTTTTTATTGGTTTTATGCAGCAAGGCCAAGTACCAAGCGGTTTCTTATTTTTATCCACGGAGCATACACACACACACACAGCATTGTGTACTTGCCGGTAAATTACGTTGATAAAAAAAATATCCGGTAATGTTACTGGTTATATTATCGGTCGTAATTATTGCCCAGGGAAACAGTGTCACCGACTTTTTAACCGGTGTTTTAACCAGTCTCAATTAGCCCCTGTTTCATCCAGTTTAACTGACCTTTTAACCGAAATTGTTATTTTTTAAGCGATTTTTACTGGTGAATTAACCGATTGTAACCAAAATTCTTACCGAATTTAAAAAAAATCAATTTTGTTTGGTGAATTTAACCGATTTTAACTGACAATTTAACCGAACGAAACGTTTTTGGGCTAATCGAGACTTATCTTTTCTCAGTTAAAAAGTCGGTTAACTTCAGTTATTTTCGGTTAACACTACGGTGACACAGCTTGCCAGGGGTCCAATTCTCGAGTTCGCTCGAAATTCGGTCGAGCACTCGAGATTTTCGAATGATCGACTCGAAGGAAACGAAAAAATGGTATTCTCGAGATCGATCGACATGGCTTTCGAGCGGCATCTCGTATAAAACTTGCACGCGGTATTGCCAAGTCCCTCTGTTCACTTATAAGCCAATGAACAGTCTAGCGTAATAGAAAGATAGCAGTTTTTAAAAACGCGGAGTTTTAAAAATATGGGAATCGTTTGAGTTATATTAACTATTGATTTTGAGATAAGGCGCTTCCGGTATTGTTCACGTTTCTGTCTTCAAAGTCGAATACTTTTTTTATGTATGATATTTTTTAAAAAGTTGTATACTATAATTGTATGTTATTTACGATTTTTCATTTAATCCATAAATTAATTGGACAGAGTCCATTTTTTTATTTACTGTTTCATGCATAACGTATAAATTGTTAAGAGTTGCTTTAGCCGTTTATGGATGATATGTGGTATGACGGTGTCATTCGACGAAGCACCTCATACCACACATAACGTATAAAGCCTTTATTATTCTATATAAGAGGCATTGCACGGTCCTTTTGCCACACAAAAAAGAAATTCACAAAAGTTTTCTAAAAATCAGGGTCAATGGTAGATAGAGATGCAACAAATTTCAAAATAAAAAAAAATAATAGGCGGAATATGCCATTTTTTTTATTTTCCATTTAAACTGTAATATCTCGAAAACGATTGAAACGTATCGTAATTATTAAAAAACGACAATGGACGTTTTCATGGCCAATAAGAAAAAAAAATGTATTCAGAACTAATTGTGTAATTTCAGCCCACATTTTATGGAAAAAACAACAAACATTTTTTTAAATATAGTAGGACTTCGGATTTTTTTATCGGACAAATTGCCTCGTGATTTTTAAGTGTTCGCCGAATTTTGAGTATTTTTGTTGTTTTTTCCATAAAATGTGGCTTGAAATTACACAATTAATTCTGAAGACATTTTTTTGCCATGAAAAAACGGACATTTGTATTTTTTAAATCATTTCGAGACGATTAATCGTTTGCGACATATTACAGATTAAACGGAAAATGAAAAAATTTGCATATTCCGGCAAAAATTTATTATTTTATTTTTAAATTTGATGCATCTATAGATACCACTAAACACGATTTTGAGAAAAAATTGGAGAATTTTTTTTTTTTGTGGTTAATGTACCGTGGAATACAAAAAGAAATATTCCACGAGATGTAATACATCAAGAGACGCGGTAGCGTGTCGACGCCAAGTCTATTAATCTCCTCTACATAACAACACAAACATAACCTCAAACTGTGAAGTTTTCAATTTTCACTATGATCTCGCATACGAAATTCGAATCTCGAGTGCTAACGACCACTCGTGCTTTACGTTCGAAAAATCTCGATCGTGAGATCCCGGTGAGATTTCGAGAATGGCGGTCCGGCCTTTTCGTGCGAGAATCTAGGGAATCTCGAATGAGAGTGAAAAACGAGCTGTCAACTCTTAAATGCCTATTATAAAAGTGAATTGTAGTGAAGATCGTGTATTTATGAAAAAAACAAAATACCCATGTTTTTGTTGGACCTATTTTCGATTTAAAATAGATCAATAAGATATATGTATCAATTTTTTCAACTTAAAAAAATAGCTATATGCAGTAATACCAACCATGAAATAAATAGCTTCCGGTCAAATAATATAAATGGCCGCAATTATTAACCGGTCCAATGTCCAGCAACTTCTCCAATTATGTACCGGACTCGCACACTACACACACACAAACAATGTACGATATCTGCTCATCCATGAGGACGCAAAATTATGGAATATCTATTACCGATTCTATTTTTTTGTATGAACTCTAATGAGCAACATTGCGGACTGCTTAATTTTTTTGTTGGCATAAAATTATTTTTTAAATAAATTTATCAACGTTTATATAAAATTAATAACTTCGAGAAGAACTGACCGTTGAATTGGAATAAAATTTTAAAACAATGCTTGCCATTTTGTTTTCAGAGTACGGAAATTGCAGGACTCCGAACGGCATCGCTGGCACTTGTGTTCCGATTCGCGAGTGCCTCCCTCTGTTGGTTATTTTAACGAGTCGTCCATTGGCCCAAACTTCGGTGGATTTTCTGCGGCGCTCACGATGCGAGTTCTCAAACAAAGAACCCAGTGTCTGTTGTCCGTACGAAAATAGCGCTAACAACAGTAGTAGCGATTCCAGAGGAAACAAATTGGACAACACCCCGATCGACCTTCGAAACAACCCTCTATTGCCTAAAGATTGCGGTCGTGATCTTTCGCTTCGAATTGTCGGAGGTGAATTCACGGAACTCGACGAGTTTCCATGGATAGCTCTTCTCGAATACCGTCATCGTAAGTCTCCGCGTAAATTAAGTCTTTAATAAAAATCAAAACTCCATAAATGAATAATTATCCTAGTGATAGTAAAGTGAATCTCTGACAATATAATATCACCGACCGAAATTAAGTACCCACATAGCATCGAAATATTACTGAAATATTCTCAAAATATTCCTTTGCAATAATGCAATATTGCGAAAATATTGTGAAAGATGTTTGAAACATTTCTAAAACATTGAAGCAATCTTGCAATGTCCACTCACAACGTTGAAAATATAATATTTCAATAATATTACGGGGCAATATTGTGTGAATATTACATTTTCCGCCAAGGCTAATTCGTAAGAAATTGTATCGCTTTGAATATGATTTTTCGATTGCGAGCTTTCAAGCAGCACCATTGGACGACCTCGATAATAATTCTATTTATTGGAGAAAAAAAAATGCATATCCCGTCCAGGATTCGAACTCACATCCGCACCTACGTAGCATATCCACGTCGAACTAACGACAAGGAATTTTAAAAAGCGATCCTGCTTCAAAAATATATAATAATATTAGAATTTCATCAACTACATTTGTTCCTGAGGTGAATGCGGTTGGAAGTAACGTAAATTCTCGCTTCAAAAACTTACGTCTACCTATCAAACCTATTTAACGACCTAATGTCTATCATGCTAACCACTAGACCATCAACTACTTGTACAAACATTACACTTTTTTTGTCTGTATTCTGTCGACCAAGACTGACGAATTAAAAAATAAAGATAGAACAACCTTTCAGAAGATTTCTGGTGCATGACAATCCCCTTCTGAAAAGTTGGTGGCAATCAGATATGTTCCCGTGAAGCCCTTTTATTCGTGCTCCGATTGGACCTCGTTTAATGAATAAATGACAGTTGTGTCAGAATTGAAGAACAAAGGTCATGGGCGTTGCAGCGATCGTCGCCCGCCTAATCTTATTAAAAAAAATCGATTTATACCATGCCGCGTTTTTCAGTAAATTTTAATGAGGCTTCCAATTTTTGTCAGATTCAATTTGAATTAGCGATGGAATTTCAGTTTTTTCAAATCGAATGATACTTAAGAGAACGAGGGTGAATTCCTTTTTATCACAAAATACAAATCATTCAAATTCAACCTTTTGAACTCGTTTAGAAATTTCTATTTGAAATGTATTGGAATGTTGCAAAAAAATTCCATTGTAAAATTTGCAAAAACTAATCTGGAATCTTTTATTCGAAACTTTGTCAAATATTATTGAAGGAATGAGATTGTTTGTTTCACAGGTGATGTTCAGAAATATTTAAATAATTATTGGCAATAGTTTTACCTTCAATATTTCTGAACATTAAGTTGACAATATTGCAATTAAATATTTGTGAATATTCGACTGGAAACATATGGAAATATTCCTGTGCAATGAAATATTTGAAATATTCCTGCAATACTCAGGCAATATTATGGGCTATGTGGGTATGACTAAGATATGTAACAGATATATGTTATACAGACATGTAATATTTTTGTTTTTACGACAAATTCGAAATAACATTGTTTATTACGAGAAATAAAGAAAGTACGTGATTTTCACAGTGTGCACTTTGTTACTCGAGTAAAGCGAGGACATAAATCATCCAAGGTGATAATTACGTTTTCTCCCGTGTAGCATACGATACTTTATTCCCGATTTCGTTAAAAAATATCTTAGGCATCACTTTCAGCGATTGCGCCAAGAATGACACGTACGCATCGGTTTTCATTACTCCCGTCAAGCATAAATGAACCGTTTTCCTCCCTAGGGTATAATGAAACAGGGTTGCGTACGAGTCAGAGATTAGAAAGGAGAGAGATTGCTTTCGCGTTAAGCGTACGAAATGAGGTTATTTTAGCGAGAGGGTAAAAAAATATTTAAACGGATCCTCAGAAAATAAGTGTTATTCAGTGAGCTTGCACTTTAGATGTATTGAAAATTCGAGCACTTTATGCTGCCCCGTACAGGATCACGAAGGGAAATCAATTCCATGAATAGATCCGAATAAATTTGTACCGATTTAACTATAATCATCTAAATATATCCATAAAAATTAATCACGATTCTTCTCATTGTTACAGAAAACGGAATAATTACCTCCTGTGGAGGAGTGTTAATAAGCCGTCGTTACGTATTGACAGCAGCTCATTGCTTAAAGCGCAAGTCGAGTCCAAATTGGACTCTGGAAAACGTGCGTTTGGGCGAGTACGACACTTCAACAGACCGAGATTGCGTGGAAGACGGCGATAATAGTCAAATATGCGCGGACGTTCCATTATCCGTTGGCATTGAAGAGCAATTTATTCACGAGCAATACGAACCTACTTCTAATGACCGGCTCTTCGACGTTGCACTTTTGAGATTAACGCGCGACGTTAAATTCACGAATTACATACAGCCCATTTGTCTTCCTTCGAACTATACTTTTCCGACAAAACTGCACGTTGCCGGTTGGGGATCGACAGACGTTTTGGAAGACGCTTCGAACGTGAAGAAAAAACTTTCACTTTCCATCGCTGATCAAGATGACTGCACCCAGAAGTTCAAAACCATAAGCGTGCATTTAGGACAAGGTCAAGTCTGCGCTGGAGGTCGCAAAGGACAAGATACTTGTAGAGGAGATTCCGGAGGTCCGCTTATGTCTGTGGAGAGGACTCCTGATGGCACTAACAGGTGGACTACTGTTGGAATCGTTTCCTTTGGACACCCAGTATGTGGAACGGAAGGTTGGCCCGGTGTTTACACGAAAGTCATTGACTACGTTCCCTGGGCGCTCGGAAAAATGAAGCCTTAAATCCTCAGTCGCTAGCAAAAACCGCAGTTCCCTGACATCGTATTGAAGTGTTTTGCTCAACAATCAACTAAACTCTTTTAGCCTCTACTTTAACCCAAACTAGCTGCTAAAAATAGTACATTATTCTACACGGCAGGGAAGTACATGATTTTTGTCGAGGGTGAAGTTTGTTGTCCGAGAGAAGCGAGGGCAGAAATCACCAGAAGTAAAAATCACAGTTCTGCTCGTGTAGCGAACGATCATTTTCTCCCAATTTCGCTAAAAAAAATAATCACATTTCGTGCTTGCAATAAAGACAAAAATATTGTGTCCCTTTCAGTCATCTGTCCGGAAATTTGCACTTTTCACAAACTACAGCTTTACGCGATTTTTTACGTAGAAATCCGAGTGAAGTAAAAACTTTTTCTGACACGTGTGAGTTAGCAGCACGCGTGAAAGGCGAGTGTTACAATCACACGAGTTAACGAAAAGTTTTTCCAACTAATATTGTACAATCTTTTACTACACAACGTCTGACAATAGTGGCTTCAAGCACGCGAAGCGCGCTTAAAATGTCAATTATCGCACCGAATGAAGTAAAAGGTTGAAATGTAGTATTTTTGTAGCCAGTTTTTATTACTCCCGCCGTTGCCCCCCCCCCCCCCCCCCCCCCAAGGAGTAATGAAAGTGATTGCGCATGCGTACTAATCAGGGGCGGTTTAACGGCTAGGTCGACTAGGCCCAGGCCTATGGTACCGCAGTCTGGGGGGCGCAACGGCTGAACTTTTTTTTCTAATTTTTTTTTCAGCCAATGAGTTTTTTTTTTACTTATACCCTGTAGAGTATTATTACATTATATTTTTAATATTGATAAATGTATTACTGTTTATGATGACGTCAGTCACTCAGCTGTAGACTTACCTGCAAATCGCATGCAATTATAGTTATAAACGTAAGTAATTATTGATGCGAATTAAAAAATGACAAAGTATCCCGATCCGTTGGTACCGTCGACGCAGTAGCGTGTACGCGGGTGGTCGGTAAAGTGCAGTAAGGTGAATAATAGTTTTGAGTTTACTAGCCCATACGCGCGTTTTCCCATTTGATGTAATATTATTTGATTACATTTTTTGCAACTGAACATTTTCCGCTAAAACGAATTATTATTATTTTAGACAATGTCTTATAATATAATACGCTTAATTGTTTCCCGTATCTCCAGAATATCATTTGTTCATCCTGTGGCCGAAACCTGCAAATATTAACATTATCAGTCAGTCTTTGTACGAGAATTTTTTAGTTTTTATATATCACAGTTTTTCTGTGATAAATACGTCACATTACACGAGTGACGTAATGTGAGTGTGTAATTTCCTTTTAAAAGTTTGTTTTCGGTCCCATTTCCACAATTTTTCAGATATCTAGCTGAAATTTGATACACAAGTAGAGTATTATCAGACAAGGTTTCAGATTGAATTCAGCGTTAATTTTTTGAAAATATATGCTCACCCTCTAATTTTCTCTTTCGTAGCACGCATTTTTCGCAATTATTTTGTACTGTAAAACTATCATAATACAATAATGCACTGTCGCAGTGATATCCAGAATTTCTACACTCATGTAATACAAAAAATGTAAATGAAAATTTAACAATTCCGCCGCCACCTCTACATATTTTTTAATCTCATCGACGATTTACGAAGAATTGTTTTTTCAAAATAGAGAACAGTGATACAAAATAGAGAAAAAAAGGACCACCCTAATATTGATTCCGCATTATTTTTTAATATTTTCAAAGCTTTCGCTATGAGGAACCCAAAATCGACGAACTTCCTAATAGGAATAGTAAATTTAATAAGAAGTGAAAAATTTTGAGGAGACAATGCACAAGATTCCACTTTACAACATTTTTGTGTTTATTTTGTTTACTGCTTCCGCATCCGCAGTCTGCCCTAGACAGAAAACCTTCGTCTGAGCAGTTGCAATTTCGTTATAAAAAAAGCAAAAAGCAAAGTTACCAGTCACTAATAATGACTGGCAACTTTGCGAATGCTGGTTAAATCGCTTAAAACTTGGATCTGTCGGTGCCACGCGATCTGTAAAATCGAAGGCCTCTTTGTAAATCCTCTCTGACTCTTTTTTTAAGAGGCGCCAGGGCGGCATCGAGCCTTTTATATTCCTGTCCGGCGCGATCACATCTATTTCCCAAACTTGCGATTCGATCGTTTTAGTCGCGAATTTATGCTTTGGCGCACCAAGTTCAAAGTTCATTTATGCATTCGTTGTTACAAAATTGTAGCTATCGGCAATCGCCACGTTTTATTATTACTCACAAAACACAACATTATTTTGAAAGTTCCCGAGAACTGTAAAAATAAATAAGAAAAATAAGGGAGGCCATTTTGGAAAGTGAACGGCAGTGGACGCGTTTTTGGCAGCGGGAGACAAAATTACCGTGTGTATCGAAATTAACTAACTAAGGACAAGGAAAAGGTGAAAAAAGTGATTAAGGAACCGTGAAGTCGGTGGAAGTGTTGGTGAAAGGTTTCTTTATGGAAAAGGTGGCTAATTTTCGTAGTAAAATCCGAGCGTCGAAAATCGGAGGTTAGGGGCATCGGCCACATTTGGCGGTAAGAATTTAGCTTGCTGTCGAACAACACAGATGACGAGAGCTAAGAGAGGAGCAACGCCGATAAAAAAGGCAGGCGGAAAGACCGACGAAAAGAGAGAGCGTGGCAGACCAAAGAAGATTTGTGACAGTACGGAAAAACGCACAGAGAGCTCGCTAGACCGTTTCGTTATGAGGGATAAAGAACTGGATCCTTTCGCAATAAGAGCAAGCCTAGTGCATTCACCGATAGCGAAGGAAAATACAAATGCCAACAACGCCAAAGATATGGACGATCCGAAGGAATCCGAGACAGCCGAAGCGACATCGTTCTCAAGGGAAAACGCTAATAACAATAATAATAATAGTAACGACTGGGCAGAAAAGAAAAGAACGTCCAATTTACTGGAAGGAAGCGCGAGTTCTAGCGAGGACGAGAATGAAGAGGGGGATTTCGAGGAAAATGAGGTGAAAAATCATTTTGAGTTTCAGGAAATCGGCAATAACAATAATATCGGAAGTTCGGGTGGCGGAATGTTAGAACAGGTACCAGTGATAAAGTGGATGACAGAATTGGAAAACGCAGAAATAAAAATGAGAGCAACGATGAGAAATGAGATAGCTGAAGCGGAGAGAAGATGGAATGAGTGGTGGAAGCAGGAGGTGATGAGAATGCGAGAAGAAGGCGAATCCGAAAGTGAGGCACAGTGCGAGTGGTGCAAGCAAAGACGACTTGACTTTGTGGAGCAACAGAACACTTTGAAAGCGCTGCAGGAACGAAGAGATGTGGAACAAAAACAGTAGAACGAAGAGAGGATGTTGTTGCTAGAAATAATCGGCAACCTCACGCGAAAAGCAGATCGGAAAGTGAGCTTGGAAGCAACTGTAGCAGAGAAACATAGGAAGGAACCTGAGACGGCAAATAAGGTACAGGACTTAAGCCTGCAAGCGATAAGCGAGGCGCCGATGAACTCTTCTATAAGTCAAACTTTCGGGGACGATTTGAGCGGAAGTGGGTTGGAAAACCAAGTGACGACTCAACAGGAAGGCAGGTCTATGCGTACTACTGTACGTCAGAATTGCCAACAATTGCGTACTACTGTACAGTAGCGTCAGAATTGCCGACGCCAAGCGCCCTGACTGAAGACAATTTGGAGTGGGAAATCGGAGCGAAGAGAAAATTCAAAAGGTGCCTGCAGATTAAAGGATTCAGGACGGAGGGGAATGCGTTACGAGTCACGCAGGACATTCCTTGGTGGATGAAACAAAAAATGGGCATCACACCAAGAATTGAGAGACTTCAACGGGCACGCGAACGGCCAATCATCGAGCTCAAATCACTGGAGGCGAAGAAGGAAATAATGAGGAAGAAAAGCGGACTCAATGGTAGCAATTACTGGATATGCGACGTGTTAACCGAGAGGGAATCAGAAATACAACTTTGGTTGCGTAGTAAAGCAGAGAGATTGGAGCGGGAAGAAAAAGAAATTAGAGTAGGGTACCAAAAAATCTGTATCAACAGCATTTGGTGGATATGGAACGAGCGGGAAGGTAAACTAGTAGAAAGTAGGTTTCGGAGAAGCGAATGAGAAAAGAGACTGAGATTGAAATTATTACTTGGAATTTTGCGGGAATCGGAAAGATTTGGAAAACATGGGCCTTTTTAAAAAGATTTGATATTATAATTCTTCAGGAGACTTGGCTAGAGAAAAAAGAGAGAAGAAATCATTGATAATTTAAATGGGGAATTCAAATGGTGGACAAAAGTGGCGAGAAAAGAAAAATCGGTGGGAAGAGCGAGTGGAGGTATTTTGGTTGGGATCAGGAAAAAATTGCAAGAAAAATGTGAAGTTGAGACATGGGAATTCGGTATGACCATAAAAATAAAAGAATCGGAGGGGAATGAAATATGGATTATTACCGCGTACAATAACATGGGATTCCGGACTCTCGAAGGGAAACTAAGAGGATGGGTAGAAGACGGCATTAATAAAGGAGCATGTGTCATTATTACGGGTGATTTGAACGCAAGGATAAGATTAGAACAGGGAGCTACTCTCAGAGACGAGGAAAATTTATCAATAGTAGAGCGAAAGTCTGAGGATAAGCAACTCAATGCGGAGGGGAGAAGACTATTAAGATTCTGCGAAACATATGGTATGGTCGTTTTGAATGGAAGAGCGAAGGGTGATGAAGCGGGAAAGTTAACCTTTATCGGAGCGGGAGGAGCTTCGGTCCTCGATTTTGTCTTACAAGTAGAAAACGGTCTGGAAGATAAAATTAAGAAGGTTTCTGTTAAATCTAGAATTGAATCGGACCACTTGCCGGTCACCGACACTCTGGGCATGGGCGGTTCAGATCATTCATTGGATAGGGTACATGAGGCGAGTTATGTGGGGGAAAAGCTTAAGAAATTTATATGGCAATCAGACAAAACAGAGAATTTTGAGAAAGAACTAGAAAGAATATGGAAAAATGAAACGACTAACTCGACAGAAGAACACTGGAAGAGGTTAAAAGAAACACTCTTGGAGGCGGCGCAAAAAACAGTTCCAGTCAGGAATATAGGGTGGGAGTGAAAGGATGAGGGATGGTTCAGTACAGACTGTAAAGAACAGAGAGCCAAGGTATGGAGGAAATTGAAATCCTTCAGAAGAACGGGAGGAAAGAATGGCAGAAAGGAATTATTGGCGGAAAAAAAGATTTTAAGCGAAATGTGTAAAACTGCAAAAAAAGTATGGTTTGAGAAGAAATGGAAAAGAGTAAGGGACAGTAAAGATATGGCAGAATGGTGAGCAGTGGTCGCGCAATACAGGCCGAGGCGAAAACGAAAGGGAGAAGGGATTAAAAAACAAGAATGGGTTAGACATTTTGCTACTCTGTTAGGTGATTAGGAGGAACTACAAACAGCAGCGGAGAGATTTCCTCAAGTAAAGAAAATCGACAAGAACTGGGGTAACGAAGAATCAAGCGATTTAACTCTAGATGCCGAGATAAGCTCAGAAGAAATAATTAAGACTTTGAGGGGAAGTAAAAACGGAAAAGCTGCTGGCGAGGACGGTCTGATAATAGAGTACATAAAAGTTTTTGGATGGTGAAAGATGGAAGAACTGCGAGAGATAGTTAACAAAATTTGGGCAGAGGGAAATGTGATGGAAGGCTGGGATATGGCAAGAATCTACCCAATTTTTAAGGCAGGCGATGAAAATGAGGCGAGCAATTATAGGGGGATCTCTTTGTTGGGCGTGGGATATAAACTCGTAGCAGGAATAATGGCAAATAGACTGAGAAACTGGATAGAGAGACACGGTATTTTAAGAGAAAGCCAAGTGGGATTCAGGCCCAAAAGGGGTACGCGGAACCACATATTTGTTCTCAACTCTCTGATAAACAATAGGTTAAAAACTAAGGGAGGAAAGCTATATGTTGCTTTTGTGGATTTTCGCGCGGCTTTCGACAAAGTAAATAGGGGACTGCTGTTGGAAAAATTATGGGAAAAAGGCCTAAAGGGCAAGATGCATCAAATGATTAGAGGAATCTATAGTTTAACTAGGAACGAAGTAATCACAAGCGACGGCATGACGGACAGCTTTGAGACGATTAACGGAGTAAGGCAAGGATGTCCATTAAGCCCAATTTTATTCAACCTATTTTTGGATGATATAGATACCGAGTGGGAAGGTAAAGATTTTGGAGGCACGGTAATGGGAAAAGAAAAAATTTATGCTTTGAAATACGCGGATGATATAGCCGTGTTGGCTGAAACAGCTGGGGATTTGTCAAAAATGTGCAAAGGGCTAGAAAGATTCACGAGTAGAACTGGTATGCAAATAAATGTTGGAAAGACGAAAATAATGGTTTTTAGAAACGGAGGGAAAAGAGGATCGGAAGAAAGGTGGGAAATTATGGGCAAAGAAGTTGAAGTAGTATCAGAATTTAAATACCTTGGATTCTGGTTCTCAACAAAAAATGGAATGACGAAACATGTTAAAAAAATGGCAGGAAAGGCGCAAATGGCCGTTAATACAGTGTGGGGAATCATGAGGAGAGCACGAGTAGAGCAGCTACAAGAAAGACTTTACTTACTGGATTCTTTAGTGAAATCGGGTGCACTTTACGGGGTGGAGATTTGGGGTTGGAGGAGAAGGGAAGAGATTGAAAGAGTACAGGGTAGACTGGTAAAAGCTGCACTGGGAGTGGCCAGGAACACGCCGGTTTATTTGTGGAAGTTAGAAGCAGAAAGAAGAAGCGTGGAGATAGAGGCAAGGAGGCGAGTGGCGAATTACCTGATAAAGATTCAAAAAATGAAAGACAATAGATGGCCCAAAATATGTCTTCGGGAAGAAGTAAGAGGGATTCTGAACGGGAAACCTTCGAACTGGGGGAAAGATTTGAAAAAGGCAATGGATGACGTTGGAGAAGGCAGAGTACTAATTGGGATATGGAAAAAAGAAAAATGGGCGAACTTAGAGAGGTTTTTGGTGGAAGGAGTAAAGAGGAAAACGGAACAGGACTGCCAAGGGGATTGGAACAAGATAGACCGATCGAGTTTCTGCCAGATGTACAAAAATATCAAAGTGGGAATTGAGGCTGAGAAATACTGGTATGCAAAGGACATAAGCGGATGGGTTAAAGAACAATGGGCCAGACTGAGGTGTGGCAATATACATCAATTTGGTAAAAAAGGGTTTAAGGACTGGCACTGTAGACTTTGCGGCGAGGAAAAGGAAGACCTTATACATATCTGGTCGTGTACAGAAGCTAGGAAAATGATTAAGAAAGAATGGACTGCCTTCGTTGAGGGGTGGATATAGATGGCCGGCAAGTGGAGGAAATAGAGCAGGACTTAATAGATTTTCTGAAAGGTAGGCCAATAGAAGATCTGTGTAGATACGCGAAAGAGTTTGAAAAATTGTCAAGAGACGGAGAGAGAAGCGAAGTTTAGAAAGAAATTAGAATGTTTATGGGCATAAAGGAGTGCAGCATTTAAGCCAAGTTTTATCGAAATCGCGGAGATGCTTAATAATATAAGGACTGATAAAAAATATTTGGAGCTGTACTACTTTTGACTTCGGATGGATGAGTGTGACAGTAAACTTAAGCTTAAGGTGCTGTGATACAAATGATTGGAACTGTAATAGCTAGTATGTTTGTATTTTTATATATGTTTCACCTGTTATTCTTCTCTATATTAGATTAAGAAACTATGTAATGAGGGGAATATATGGGACGGGACGTAAAAGGCGAGTGAAGCCATACTTTGGAAAATAAAATACTATACTATACTATACTAATTAAGAAAAATAATATAAAACCGACGACAACTTTTATCGAAAATGCGAGATATTTTACCTACTAATTTTTTGAAGAGGGATATGAGTTTATAAGTAAGTAAGAGTCTTTTAAACATTTATTATTATTAAAATGTTTCATAATTTTGAAAATTGTTGTAAAAACGAAAAAAAAATCGTTGCGTTAAGCTTTTTTATGGAACGAAGGGGGCGCCTCGGATCTCCGGGCCTAGGGCTCTTGCACGGTTAAATCGCCCCTGGTACTAATCACAAGTTAAAAATTAACGATTTTGCACCCACATCACGCACACGGAATGAGGTTCTTTTAACAAAGTGGGGAATACTAGATTCTGATAATAGTGCGAGAAAGCGGACATTCCACGAGGGTTAAGGAACGGCGCACGTGCCGAATCGAGCGCTACAATGAGACGAGGCGAAGCCGAGTGTTGCTTGTAACGCGGCAGAAGGCGAGTGCCGCCTGCTTTCTAGCCACCGCGGGCTGTTTGCTTTTTCGTGCGAGTATCATGTTCTGCTTTCTCAAACAAGCAGTATTTTCTCGCACGCTTTTCAAACACAGAAATTGGAACTTTCCGTGCATGAGGTTAAAAAAAATAATATTGTAACGAATGGTGCGAATTAAGGAGGCATCTGCGTATATCGATTTAGAAGATTAAATTATAAAATTAATATATATAGTAGATTGAAACATTCTGAACGACCTCAAAAAATTAGAAAGGATTTGACCGTTTATAAATTAAAAAATTCCAAATTGAAATATGCCTTTTTTAACACGGTCTCAAATGGCAGTCGTAGTTAGTTCGCAATTTATCGGTGAATTTTATATGCTAATAGAGAAGATGCATTAAAAGTAATGATTTCAAATGATAGACTGAATTCTTACAAAGCATTACAAATTTTTAAAAAAGTTAATAACCGCAGTAATACAGTCAAAAACAGTGTTCAACTAATTACGTTTGTGAAATTTTCAATCTCAATCGAAGAGATTTGGCAACGCCGAATATTCTGAGGGGAGATAGCGGACTAGCCGAACGGACTCGGTTGTTAATCTTCGTATTTGGTGAGATTAAAGCTTCTTCTTAGCAAATATAACGTAAAACAACTCCGGAATCCCGGAAATTTGCATTTTTTGAGACACAACTCAAGCTGATCGACGCTCGATTGTAATTATGTGACTGCTTTGTAGTCAATAAGTAATTATAAATTTTTGAGATTTAAACATGCACTGAAAGTAAACTCAGCGATACCAACCTCAACATATGTGCGACGTTGCTACGAGCTCTGTGGGACGTCCCGACACGCGAACAGCCGACTTTATTTCGCTCAAAATAAGGTTGGCACAATAGTCATATGAGTGACTTTGCATTTCGTAATTTGTAAAAATAAAATAGAAGGAAATTGCATTTCGCCTTAACACCCTACAAAGTGACTGAAGGGGAAATGTGGAGCAATATGCGCTACAAATTTCAATTTTTTTGTCATTCATATGAAAAATTCTAATAGTGCGTTGGTTGATTAGCATGACCCGCAGATGTCTCCTTAAGGTAGTTCTTGCACTACTTATGAATCGTATGTCAGTCTTTTTTCAGTTACCTTATAAGCAAATGGACGAATTCATTTTATCGTTAATTAAAGTTACAGTTACTTCAAAAATGTCGAATGGCAAACGCTCTTTTCCATATTCATCCATTGTTATTTATAAATGATGACATTATCAAAATTTAGTTTCTCGCTTAATATTCCACTACCGCCAATTTTTGTCAGATTATGCATACGTTTCGATTGAATTATGGCCTCCGATGCTATCTTATTTCAATATGTTAGGTTGAATCAGCCTAGTTTTTCGACATTAGCTATTAAAATATTAATTGCCTCGAACGTATAATTTAATATCCATTTATCTAATTTAAAAGTCATAAGTTTTCAAAGGTAGAACGGTGCAGGAGCTGTAGCTGTCATGCTAAATGAACAATAGTTACGGTGATGTTGTTGCCGAAACTGCATGGTTAAACTATTTTTAATATTAGGGACATTTTCTAATAATATTAATTTTTCTTTTCTTTGCATTTTTACCGATAAAACTTGATTTGATATCGGTGCAAGAACCACCTTAAGCGTCTTTACTTTGTCATTTGTTGGATTGACTAATCAATCAACCCAATGTCATTTGACAATGACAGCTAATTTCATAACGATCACAAATAAACAGTTCGGTTGACACTGTGAACTAAACAAACGTGGGACATAATCTACGTATCTATAACTCGGGGACTCAAATAAACATTATGTTCTGTCATAAAAGATGATTATTTCGTGTGGTTATTTCGCTCGGCCGTTACAATATTTTTCATAGACTTACCTGAAATTTGGTTGAGACATGAACTATTGCGAAATAAGGTTTGGGTTTAAATTTGACAGAATCCATCGAGACGTAAAAATTTTATGGCTTTTTCAATTGTTTAAAAACGTCGCTTGGGTATTAGCTCGTGCAAATTATAAGATATCCGGCTTAATTTTTTACACAAATAAACTAATATTAAACGATTAGAGGTATCGATTTTTGCGAAAACCGATCAAGTGAACCATGTAATCCAAATTTTCAGTTTCTTCAAATATGTAATAATACTCAAGTCATTTATCCTGTATTTAACAAAATGATTTAGTATATCTAATGAATTTTTTGAGTGTGTTTAATTTTCATATGAATTTGATTATTTTTTCTATTTGTAAGAGGGCGAAAATAAATTCAAGATAAGATTTTTTTACGAGCGGCTTTATTTGGCGGTCTATGTGTACGTGTGTACATCTTCGTGTTATCCTCGCATCTGCGCGTAACGACAAATGTAGTACCTGCAATTTTTCGTATTCTCTTGGAACGCAAATAATGGTGAGTTAGGTCAGTACAAAAAATGAGTCACACCATGTTAAAAGCTGGAAAAGGGTGAATTCTGGGACAAATGATAAAAATAACGCCTGATTTACTAGAAAGAAAAAACCACAAATCGTGAACTATTGAATCCTGTAAATTACATTTTATTATAACTTTTACCTCGACATTTGCACTCAATAATAGTAGAATCAATAATGTACAGCAAATATAAATGTATATGTCATTGGTACGACAAAAATATTTACCACACTTTCATTCAAATGCTAATTATTTTTGTAAATTATTTTCTTGTATTACTTTTCGGAACATTTCTAACAGTGTAGGTTCTTTTTAATTCTTCCGTCTCTTCATCCCATTTATATTCAATGTTGTTCATCCACATTTTCATGTATCCGACCCTTACAAGTTTTCCTGCTACTTTCTCTTTATTTGCTCTATCTCTTAGATAATCTTGTATTTTTTTTTCTTTTTCCGTCAAATCATTGTCAATGAACACCCTGCTCCCCTTTAAGACCCCCTTTTTTTCATTACCGACATTTTATCCTCAAATTTCTTAAACCTCACTAAATACGTGTTTTCACCTTCATCTTTTAGCTCTCGTACTTCTTCTAATTCTGAGTTTCTCCCTATTAGCCTTTTTACAAAAGTTTTAATCTCCTCCTGTATGTCATTTTCCTTTATTAACATCAGTCTTTTTATTATGACGTTACTTTTTCTTTTCTGTCTTTCCATACGTTCGACCATCTTTTTCTCTTTCCAGGGCAACGTAGCAGTTACGCTATGATTGCAGGGCTGGTGATTAGCGTCTATCAAGTTCTTCAGATCGTAGTTACTTAAATAACAAAATATCTCTTCGATTAACTCTACGGGTAGCTCACATCGCAATAATGAAGAAAAGGCGTTAAGACCGCGGCAAAACAAATCCTTTCGTTTTTGTGCTCTGTTAAAAGCATGATTTATCATATTGGCATATAATGGAAATTTCACTTTGTAATCACTAAATTCCAATGCTTGTGCTATGTTTTTAGTTCTTGTGGAATTTAAGTTTGCACAATATAAACCTGTCTGATCGGTCAAAAGTGTATGAAAAGTAATGTTTGAATTACCAACAACTACTGTTTTCATCATTTCGATTTCGGCTCTGCATTTTCTAAGGAAGTGCGACGAGGACATGGTCTGGGTGGTACTAACTGCGCGTATATTTTGGTCGTTAATGTGTAGATTTAATGCTTTCATTTTGAGTATGTGCTGTTCAAGTATTATTATCATTTCCTTGTGACGAGAAGATGGATACCGGGTATCAACAGCGCAACTAAGTGCTGTATGTCCGTCGGTATTCATAATGTTAACGTCAGAGCCATAGTCCAGAAGTAGTGTAACAATTAGCGGATTACCCCGACTCGACCAAGTGTGAAGTGCTGTTTTACCTTCGTTATCTCTGGAATCAACATCTGCCCCGTACTCCAACAACATTCTTACCACTTCAATCTGTTCGGCAAAATGAAGTGCTGTTTTTCCATCTTTTTGTTTAACGGATACATCAGCGCCTCTGCTTAAAAGTATCTTAGTTATCAAGACATATCCGCTTTGTACAGATATATGAAGCGGTGTTGTGCCATTTTTATCTATAGCATTCACATTAGCTCCCCTGTTGAGAAGTAGTTTCACAACTCTTATCATAGCATCGTCTTCACGCCCGTGTTTCCTCGTTGTTAGACCTAAAAAATGCGCCACGATATTGCTTGAAACAGTCTTACGAACTGCATAGAATAATGGTGTTTGTCCGTTGCTATCTACAGCATTTAAATTCACAGTTTTGTGGTTTAGCAACAGTTCAGCTATTTTCGTATTTTTGTTTTCAAGCGCTGTGTGCACAAGTGTACAATCAACTTCACACTGCATCGGAATCACATCCGGGCATACTTGTGAAATCAATGTAATTACAGATATTTCATTGAATTGAACAGCCTTGTGTAATATGGATTTCCAATTCTTATCTTTGGCATTCAGCTCGGCTCCATGATTCAAAAGTAGATTCACCATTTTTTCCTTACCGCCTCTAATAGCGACCAAAATTGGCGTTAAGCCATCTTCGATGTTAATATCGGCACCATTTTCAATTAAAAATTTGGCTATTTCAATATTACTATGCAGAGAAGCAAAATGGAGTGGGGTATATCCTGAGTACCAACCTGTACACACAGAATTAATAGACGCTCCATGTTTCAATAATTGGGTAGCAATGTTTACTCGATTTTTCTCAACGGCTACACAAAGCGCTGTAGATCCTAATTTATTCATAGTGTTAACGTCAACATTATTCTTTAGTAATATCAGCACTATTTCCTCCCATCCGTTGCAAACAGCCAGATGAAATAGAGGTTTAATATTATCCGAAGCATGAATATTAGCTACTCTGCTATGAAGTAGTTTGAAAATTTCTATACAAGTCGAAGATTTGTCTTGACCGGGTAAACTTAACAATTGCATTAACCTCAAGTCGTTTACAACTGTGTAAATAATTGGGGTTCGCCCTTGTCGGTCTTTGGCTTCAATATCAGCGCCATAGTTTAACAGAAGCTCGACTACTTTCAATTGCTTTTCGGCCACGGCAATATGCAAAAATGTGCGACCCTCATCATCTCGTACCGTATTCATTTCAGGGTAAGCCTTCAAAAAGAGCTCGAAGACTTCGCATTTTCCAGTCTTGATGACAGAATGTAGGGCAGTCTCAAATTTTCTATTATTCGTGTCAAATTTAGCCCCATGATCCAAAAGTAGCTTCACAATGTTTTCGTGCTGTTTTTCAGTAGTTTAATACAGTGGTGTTAAATAGTCGCAATCGCGAACATTTACGTAAGCACCTCTGTTCACAAGAAATTCAACGATTTGTTCGTGTCCTTCTTTAACAGCATAATGCAATTCGCTTGAATGTTTTATTTCCGGTACGTATGCATTGATAGCTGCACCATGGTCAAAAAGATCTTTAGCAATCGCCAAATATCCTTTTCTCGTGGCTATATCCAGAGGTCTCGGTGCGCATGATATTCCATTATCGACATCAGCGTTATTTATCAGAAGTAGTTTCACGATTTCACGATGACCATTGTCAACAGCATAATGAAGTGGTGTAAATCTCGACTTACCAGGTTGCTCGCGGTTGTAATGTGCTATAGACTTAATAGAAGCTCCTTGATTTAAAAGTTTTTGTACTGTTTCTGTACTTCCTATCGCGGAAGCAACGTGAAGTGGCGTGATACCATATTTATCAGAAACATTGATATCAACTCCTCGATCAAACAGTAATTGTATAACTCGTAATTTCTGCACCTTAGTCACATTAGGCTGTGCAGCTTTAGCCCATATATTCTTAGGATCACCCTCAGTGTCATCTGCATTGATGTGAGGATTCACGTTCGCCATGCTCGACTTCGCACGTCCAATGAAGGGGTTGATCGGGACAATTGTCCAATGCGACTGAATGTTCACGATCCAGCTGGAATCATATATAAGAATATATTTGTCTACCAAAACGGGTAAATAATGGCTATTGCCATCGGATTTGGATTAAAAGGTGTTCTGAAATTAATGTATATCATAATGCTCTAGCGGTCTCATGAAGTCTACGTTTTTCTTTTGTGTTTTCGAGTACCGGCCAGCTGGATAACAACGAATATTTACCCCCAAAGTTACAGAGGATTTGCTAATTGTTGCCAGTTGCAGGTGCAATTTTTTAAAATTCTGGACCACGTTTTTTACTTGTTTTTGATAATTCGAAGTGTTGATGAGACGGGCATATGTGTGTGTAGAACTTTAAAATCTGCGTCGCCCATCAATTAAGAATTGTTGGACCAATTAGCCCATATGTGAAAGCTGAGATAGCAAGCTTAAATTCTCAACATAAACTAAATAATATTCAGTGCTACTTCGTTACTATTTCTTAACGACTAAAATTTCGCTTAAATTCATTTTATTAAATTTGTTCAAACATGGTTCCGAATGGTTCCTTGCACGTTGCTTCCTCATTATTTTTAATCTTTCACAAAGCTTCCGCTATGAAAAAGTTAATAGAGGTAGCCTGTGTAAAAATTGAAAAACAACATGTAAGCAATTGGCAAGTTTCTAATCTTATCCATTTTCAGGTTGTTGTCCTATTTTTTAGTTAAAAAAAACAAGGAATGTAGTCTTTTATGTTATACATAATTAAAAATTCCAACAAAGATACTTTTTTTAAAAATCACCCATCACTAATACAAAGTAGAGTCTTGCAAATTGATCTCTCATTATTCACAATTTTGCATACAGTTTCCACTATGAGGAAACCAGAATCGATGTACATACTTCCTCATAGTGGTGGCTTTGTGAAAGTATTCTTGAATTTACATAAAAACAATTTGCAATTATTATGTCAATTCTATTATCAACATTGTTGCAACATTGTTTTAAATGCTCATTACCATAAGTTCGTGTTAATTGCATGTGAAATTCAATCCAAAATTTCCTCTCCTCCTGATACGTGTCTGAAATATGAAAGAAAAAATATATATATGGGAGGTTCCAAGTCAACTTCATGAATATCTGACCCTTCATATTTTTAATTTCACTTTCAGAAGCTTGTACTACCCCAAAAATGGCTTAAAATTAATAATTTTTTAATACCTTGCCATCGAGCTCTGTCAATGTTAAAAGTTTTTTTAAATTCTACATAACAAAAAAATCCAAGTGGTATCTTTTGATATTTGTCTTTTTATACGATTTTAATGAAAAGAAGCGTTGATATATGGTCTTATAGGAGGATTTATTTGAGAACTATTATACAATTTACTACAACTCATTTATCAGAACCATATTTTTTTAGCGATAAAGAATTCCCTATTTAAATTTATTGAATTCAAACGTCATTTTTCGTAATTTTTATATCCTTACGTAGAAATTATGTTAACATTTTTTTAAATTTGAGATCTTATGCAGATTGGCAGGAATTCCTTTCGTCAAGTTCTATGTAATTGAAGTTATACATATTAATTTACGTAATAATTCAGGATATTAAAAAAAACTTTGATTACGTAGAACTTCTCATGAAAAAACATTGCCATTCTGCATAGGGTTTCAAAAATGTTGTAATTTTAAACAGAATCTTTCTGTATATAAAAACCTTGCACATTGCTTCCTCATTATTTTTCGCTTTTTACAAAGCTTCCTCCATGAGGAAGCTTTGTAAAAAGGTTCAAGGTTCTACTTTGCATCCTTGTTTAAATTAGATAAACAAACGTGTTGTGAATTTGCTTTTTCTATTTCGTTATTCCGTTATTTCGTTATTATTAGAGCGTTTCCGAAAGTAAATGTGATAAAGTATATTTTTTTTAATAATTCAACATTCCATAAAATCATAAATTTCATACCGTTTGTCACTAAATTATACATATATAATGGCTGAATATTGTTTCATTCATATACAAAATTTGAGCTCGCTATCTCAAATTTTGCAAAATTTACAATAGAGCGATAATGTTCATTTTTTGAAAAATTCAAAATTCCATAAATCTGAACCACTTTACCGATTCGAGCCAAATTCAATACCAAACAACATTGAGTGCACCTGCTCTTATAAACAACTATTTAGCAAAATAGACTAAACTTTACGAAAGTTAGAGCGACCACCACCTTTGTTCAAAAAACTCAAAACCGCATAAAATCGAAATTTTCGCACAGATTTTGTCGAAAATTGCTACAGTTGAAGAGAGTCTGCTGCTACATTTTGCGATATACAAAACCGTTCTTGAGTTATCGGAGTTCGAATTTCACGCACGCACGCACGCACGCACGCACGCACGCACGCACGCACGCACGCACGCACGCACGCACGCACGCACGCACGCACGCACGCACGCACGCACGCACGCACGCACGCACGCACGCACGCACGCACGCACGCACGCACGCACGCACGCACGCACGCACGCACGCACGCACGCACGCACGCACGCACGCACGCACGCACGCACGCACGCACGCACGCACGCACGCACGCACGCACGCACGCACGCACGCACGCACGCACGCACGCACGCACGCACGCACGCACGCACGCACACACACACACACACACACACACACACACACACACACACATACACACACACACACACACACACGCGGACATTTTTTCTAAATCACTTTTCTGGACGTTTTAGACAATTCTAAGTGCCCAGACATAAAAATCTCGAAAAAAAAAATTTTCATGAAAACAAAGCGTTCTCTATGAGGAAGCAGAATTATAAAAAGTGGCAGTTTTAGGAAAAACAAAATATTGTTGGTTAATGTCACTAATTACTAATTCCTATACTAATTCCTTTTTTTAAATAAAAATTGTTAAACAAAGAGAATGCTAATGTTCCTCGACGAACGGATGCGACTAGTCATTTAGATTGAGACACATGGAGACTGAGAGTAAACGAAAAAGCGATCGATCTCTTTTTGCAATGTTTTGATTCTTGGGAGACTCTCATTTAACGCTGACTGATAACCTCCGGGCAAAGAATATGGATGTACATAGAAGTGCAGATCCTGTGCTCCTCCTGAAGCTGCGCAGAGACTGGAGTACCACGCACTTTCGTCATTTTTGGTGCGTACTCCAGTTTCTGCGCAGCTTCAAGCGAAGCATAGGATCTGCACTTCTATGTACATCCATATTCTTTGCTCCGGGTGTCTATATAATCCTCTCTTAAAAAGACATGGCACATCGAACTCGAAAGACTGAAGCCGCTTTTCGAGTCTTCCGATTGGTCGGCGACGGCTGTTTCAGAGCCAACTTCAGTCTGTCGAGGGTGCCGCGTATGGCGCGCATTTTGAATTGTCGCTTTCGCTGTTCTGCCATGGCCGCTGTAGAGTCACGTATCGCCAGTGACTTTAATGGCTGCCTTTTTCGTCGTTGTGATATTGAATAGAACTACCTCCATACAAACAAAAAGTAATCGATGAATAGATCATTATTTTTGCATAGAGGTTTGAAAGGTCCTCTTTTTTATTTCTAAACAAAAGCGACGCTGATATTGGTGATAAATAGAGTTGTAATCCGTAATTTTTTGGAAATAGAATTTATAATACAATTGACTTTGTGATTATGTTTTTGAAAATAATAAGTTGCAGCGATTATAATATCCGCTCTTAAAAACACAGCACATCGAAAGTCATTATTTTATGGGATGAAATAGGAATGCTGTCCATTAGATATATCAGTTGTGAGGAATGTCTAATAAAACTGCCTTTTTATAGCATCTGAAATTGATGGTGATTGGTCGAGCGGTTTTAAAGAGAATATGTAATGATTATATGAAAAGTATGTCATGAAAGTAGCGTAATTTTGACAACCTGCTATTTTGGGTAGACATATATATTGATTCTTCAGGATCGTTTTAGCTAAAAAAAAAAGACTGCCACCAAAGCATAAGACGCGCGGAGCGCGGATGCTGTTGCTAGTGACATTAATAACCTAACAGATCGAGATGAGGTTGCATTGAAATTACAATTTTTAAAACCTATAACAGGAGTTACTTCCATGCAACCATTGAACGACCGTTGCTCTAGTTGCACAAAAGTAACTCTAAATGGACTCTACTCGGAGGGTTGCAAGCAAGTCTAAATAGAGTCTAAAACTAACAAAAAGTGCATTAGTCTATCGAGGCCTACTGAACGACGTCTCGGTTCCATGAGGGGTATACCACTATGATTTTTGTTTTTGCAATTTAAAAAACCCTACAAAGTAGAACCTTGCAAATTGCTTTTTCATTATTTTTAGCTTTTTACAAAGCTACCTCTATGAGGAAGTATGTTAATCTATTTTGGCTTCCTCATAAAGGAAGCTTTGCAAGAAGCATACAATAATGAGGAAGCAATTTGCAAGGTTCTACTTTGCAGGCTTGTTTTAGCTCAAAAAACATTTTACTAAAAATTCAGTGTCAAAATTTTTTTATTATTTTTAAAAATAATTTGAATTACCGTAAAATGAAAATTTTTAACTGTTTGTCAATAAACTATATAAGGTATCATGACTGAATGCTATTTTGTTTACATACTAAATTTGGGCTTGATATCTCAAGTTTTGGTGAATAAGATAATGTTAATTTTTTTAATAATTCAAAATTGCATATAAACAAAATTTTTTTACCTACCATCACTAAGCTATATATCAAAATTTTTATATCGTTTACCACTAAATTATATGTTATTCATGACTGAATATTATTTTGTTCATATACTAAATTTGGGCTTGATATCACGGACAATATATTGAATAAGCTAATGTCATAAAGTCATTTTTTTTAAATTAAAAATTCCATAAAATCTGGACCGCTTCACCGATTCGAGCCAATACAAAACCAAACAACATTGAGTGCACCTGCTCTCATAATCAACTATTTAGCAAAATAGATTAAATGTTACGTCAGTTAGAGTGCCCACGCCCTGTTAAAAAAAATTCAAAAAGGCATAAAATCGAAATTTCCGTGCACATTTTGTCGAAAATTGCTACAATTGAAGAGGGTCTGCTGCTACACTTGTGTGCTAAATTTGAGCATTCGATATACAAAACGGTTCTTGAGTTATCGGCGTTCGAATTTTCGGAGTTACACACACACACACACACACACACGCACGTAGTGATGCGGCTCGAGACGAGATTAACTCGAATCTCGCTCGTTTTTTCTTGCGTTTGTCATTTGTCTGAATTTCTCGTCTCGAGCTTGCGGTATGAAAAAAATCAGTCTCGCTCGATCTTGCTGAAAATAACAAACGAGATCGAGCGAGATCTTGAAACTTATGACAGATAAACTGTCAACAAAATAGAGGCTGTGTTATGGTTCTGAATGCGACAGTATCGCACGATATGATAGGATATGTTCCGTTAGGTTCTGCCACCGACCACGAAAATGAAGTTGTGTGCCTTACAGCTTCCTGAAATGTCGACATGGAAGTATCCATGTCGACTTCCAAGGGCTTTAAAAGTTGACTGTCTAGTGTAAAAGGATTACACCGAGCGAAAAAGTTTCGATGAATCACGGAAACCTTCGCCAACGAAATTAAATACGTATCAGAACGACGTTCTGATACGTCGTCTCCATAGATTCCAAAGTTCAAGTCGAGTTTAAATACGACAACTACGTTAAAATGGATTTGAGTCTCAAATTACACGGGAACTACGGATGTCTTCGGATTGTTCTGAACTTCTGGATACCATCGTAGACATGGAATTGGCCTAGAAAACTGACTTAGATCTCAAAAGGTGTCCTGTACATAATGAGGTCTACCTAAAAACTGATCTAAACGTCTATCATTAAGAAAGCATCATCCTGGAAACTCAGAAAGTTAGCGAAAAAACTTTCTTTAATATTGAACAAAAAACGTGACCTTCATCTTTAATGTAGCGGTGGATGTACTTCAATGATTTAATAATTCAATTGATTCAAAGCTACAATAACAGCACCAGATGTTTGATATAAATAATTTCACAATTTACTCTATTCTTCTCAGCGTTATCCATTTTCTGAAACATTAATATCATTGGAAATAATTTAAAAATATCGACGTTAATAGGGAAATAAAGAAAAACAATATCCGGCTGTCAAAACGAGATTTCGAGCGAAATTCAAGACGAGAATGAGAGAAAAATCTTGCTATGTCGATAATCTCGAATTGAAATGACAATCAAGCTGCCAAATTCCGAGACTTAGTCTTGATCTCGACTTTTTCTCGCTCGTCTCGCTTGTCCGCATCACTACACACACGCACACGCACACACGCACGAGAGTCCTGACATGAAAATCTCAACAAAAAAATTTGTCATGAAAACAAAACTTCCTCTATGAGTAAGCAATAGAAATCAACTTCCTGGAGATTTAAAAAAGAAATGTTTTTGTTATGAAGTTTTTTTTAAATACCTGCGTGCGAAATTCGTTTTCTTGTGTCTGCGTAGCGTGCGCGAAGTGCTCGATTCTCACATTTTATGTGATTGGTTGTTCACCGTGCGCGAAATTCGTCGAGCCGTGTGCGAAGTATATAAAGACGTTCACTTGTCTTGCTGTCAGCTTGATGATACATAAAAAGGATATTGAAAATAACGGTTAAATAAAACTCGAAAACGAAACTTCGCACGCAGGTATTTAAAAAAATAATGTGTGTGACAAGTGCGCCGTAGGTGATTCTCGACTCGCATGATTCGAGAATCATGCGAGTCGAGCACCTGGCTTCGCTCGGGCGGCAAATTTCACGCTCATCTCGAATCACCTACTTCGCGCACTTGTCGCACAATATACTATTTTTCACTTTAAAGATTGACAGAGTCTAACAACAAGGTATTGAAAAACATTTCAATTAATTTGTGACTGTTTTTGCGGTGGTACCAGCCAGTGAAATAGGAATAAGACCAATTAAAAGTATGAAGGTCAGGGGCGGTTTAACGGCTAGGCTCGGGCCTAGGGCGCCGCAGTCTGGAGCGCAAGCGACTGAACTTTTTTTTTCCAATTTCTAAAATTGTTGTAAAAACGAAAAAAGAAATCGCGTTAAGCTTTTTTATGGAACGAAGGGGGCGCCTCTGATCTCCGGGCCTAGGGCTTTTGCACCGTTAAACCGCCCCTGATAAAGAGTCTAATGTTCATCGAATTGGCTTGGAATCCGCCATATATTTATTTTATTTTCGGACCACAGGTTGGTTCAAAAGTTATCATCCTTTGGTTTGAGATATACAAATAGAATTACCAGTAAATGAACAGCGAACAATAATTGATTCTGTAGAGCGAAGGTTTTGTTACTTTTTAAGACATGCAAATGAGATTTCTTACATCATCAGTTATGAAAAATTTATATTAAATAAAATATGGTCTGTATGGTAGCCTACTAAACAAAAAGTTATTATCACTGAGCTTGTTTAAGTGGTTGTCAATACGAAATACAATAAAAATATTTACACTTAATATTATATTGCAAAACAGATTTGAAGTTATAAACGCTCATAAAGTTGAGATTGTAAATACCCAGTAAGACAGATGGCACGAAATGGACGCAGAAATCTGACAAGCTATGTCACCGAAGTGTTAACCGAAATTAATTAAAGTAATCCGACTTTTTAACCGAGAAAAGATAAATCTCGATTGAACCGATTATTAAAAACGTTTCGTTCGTTTAAATGTTCAATTGAAATCTGTTAGATTCACCAAACAAAATTGATTTAAAAATAATTCGGTTAGGATGTCGTTAACAATCGGTTGATTCACCATTAAAAATTGGTTAAAAGGTCAGTTAAACTAAGTGAAACAGGGGCTAATCGAGACCGGTTAGCCGTTTTAACAACGGTTAAAAAGTGGGTGATACAGCTTGCCAGGGAAGGGTTACTTGGTACTCGTACACTTACCGTATCACAGTTTTTATCGCGCTTCTTCTTCTTCTAGAAATTAGGGCTGGGTCCGGTACACGCAGTAATGCGTTTTCAAGCAATATGGCAATGTTTAATTTTTGTCGATCGTATATATCGATTGTAAATATATATCATACGGCCAGGAGAAAAGTGTGGCAGCACCGGCTGCTCCACGCCCAGAATCACCCAAGCTTATGGTACGTTCTCATACGACGTAGCGACAGCGACCTGCGTGAACGTAGCCGCCAAACTTAGACTTAAAAAAAAAAAGTTTACAGATCAATTCTAGGTCTCTTGTAGGGAGGATTAATTTAAATGTTTGTTGGATAAGGATTAGTCTAAATTATCGAAAATATAAATTTACGTTAATTAAGCCGATTTTTTTTCTCACTTCTCAGTAATTCTAAGGTGGCGAATCGACGCGTACTCGTTTGTAGGCTATGAATAATTCAATTATTGTTTTTTTCGGATCATTATTCGATCGAAATAGCGAAAAACATATTTGGTGCTATTTTTACGCGCCGGTCATATGACCGTGGTAAATTAGTCGAGGAGAATTCTGAATTGCCAAGCGTCATTGCTCATAATGTTCAATCGATTTGGAATTGTTTGTAGGGCACAAGAAATTCTTCTCATACAAAGTTGGTGATGATATATATCGATTTTCGAGTTTTAATATCGAAAGTACAAGATTTAATTGTTGCCGGTTTATTCGTGCTGTGCACGGTCTTACATACAGGTCTTGCGACTCCGATGGTAGAGGGTAACGCACATCTAGGTTGTTTGGTTGTTTAGTTGGGGCTGGCTCCAGTCGCTACTCTGCAGTAGCCTGACCATACGGCCATGGACAAATAAGTATGAAGGTCCGTTTAACTTCTATGAAATCTGAAACAAACAAAGACGGAGGGCGGCAACCTCGCCCGATATTTCCAATGGGGCGATGGTGTCGCCCTCCCCTTACAAGGATAGAACCTCCAGAGAAGAGGGACAAAGAAAAGTCGGAGAGTAGCAAAAGTCATAGGGAATTTAAAATAGTAAGAAGAGAAGGAGAAGTAAAGAAGAGAAGAGAATTAGAATTCTAGCTTGCAGTTGTTGAGATAGGCAGAAAAAATATTCACGATACGAGCAGAAGGAGAAGCAATAAAGGATTCGACGTTATAAGGTGGGAAGATTTTCAAGGAAATCAAAGATTTGATGAGAGCCAGTCTGTAGTCATTGAAACGAGGGCAGGCCCAAAAGACATGGTTAAGGTCTTCGGATTCATATCCACAGGGGCAGGCTGGAGAATCGACCATGTGTTTCCTAAAAAGACTAGCAGCTAAATTGTAATGATCGGATCGCATTCTGCAAAAAAGAACAATTGACTTCCTATTTATCTTATGAAGATCACTGAACCACATTTTATTAGGCGAGGGACAATAAAAAGAGTTGAAATATTTAACACCTTTGCCAAAGTTGCTACAGTAAAGTTTAAAAGATTTATCAGATGAAGAGTTACATTTTTCTCGAACAATTGGGAAGAATTCAGAAGGCGGGAGTAAAAGATTGTAATCTGAGCCGTCTATTATCGCCGCTTTAGCCAAGCGATCAACAACTTCATTGCCTGAGATACCAGCATGGCCTGGAATCCATACAAGTTTAGTGTTGAGGTCTGCCATAGAGATAGAGCTTAGGGCTTGATGAGCAGCTATGATAATAGGGGAGGAGATTCTGGATAAAGGGGCTAGAAGAGCCTGAAGAGTACTAAGCGAATCTGAAAAAATAATAGAGTTGTCGATGTTCTTGGAGATAATGTATTCTAATGAGAGATGAATCGCTAGAGCTTCCGCTGAAAAAACCGAGGCGAAACGAGAAATTCGAAATTTCAGAGACAGGGAAAGGGAGGGGCTGTGGATGGCTAAACCAACGTGATTACTCTCTGGCGACTTAGATCCATCAGTGAAAAATACGGTAGAGTTATTAATGATGTGACTGAACTTAGAAAGAAATTCAGCATTAGCGTCTAGAGATGCCTGAATAAGCCTACCAGATGAAATATCAATAGAAGAATCAGGGAAGGGAGCAGTAGGTACAATACAAAAAACCGGAGGAAAAGAGAAAGGTTCAATGAGTTCTCTGTGGCAAGAAAACTGAACAAACGCTTTTATCAATGGAAGGTCGCAGAGGTCAGCGTAGTGATCAGTAGAGCGAAGAGAGTGCATAAGAAGCGGAAGAGACGTGAGGAGAGGATGCCATGAGGTGGCGAAAACCTTTAGAAGGTATTTACTCGAGAGAAGTTGAAGACGGTGACGAAGGATAGGCTCTTTAGCTTCGGCAAGAACAACGTTGTTAGGAGTAGAGTTTCGCAGGCCAAGGGCCAGTCTCAAAGCTTTACGTTGAATAATTTCAAGTCTTTGGAAAAGAGAAAAGTTTTTAACGGGGAGGACCATCGCACCATATTCAATGGAACTACGTATAAGAGCTCTGTAAATAGTGATAAGTGAGGATGGGTCTGCACCCCACCAAGTGGTGCGAAGGCATTTAATAATATTTAACAGTTTGTTGCATTTGGAGATCAAATTATTGATATGCATTTTCCAAGAGAGTCGGTAGTCTAAGGTTAGTCCGAGGAATTTTGCTTCCAAACAAGTAGGAACGGGGGAAGAATTTATAGAGACCGAGAACTGAAGAGGGTCAAAATGTTTGCGTGAGAAAATGAGAAATTTCGATTTGGAAGGTTCAATGGAAAGACCTCTGTTTTGCAGAAAGATAGAGATATTATTAAGACTGAGCTGAATTGAAGAAGTGCACCTTTGAGGATTGGACGAGCGAGAGAACAGGGCTATATCATCCGCAAATTGAACGAGAGAGCAGTCCGGATCTAGGTGACGTTCGAGTTTATTTGTATAGATGATATACAGTAAAGGACTTAAAATACAGCCCTGCGGAACTCCTTTGGCCGACTCAAAGGGGCCATGATATTCGCCAGCGATGTTAAAGAAAACAGATCTAGAAGAGACCAAATTGAAGATGAATTTACAATACGACCACGGAAAACCCAAGTCCTTGAGATCGTGGGCTAGAATACCGGGGTCCACGTTGTCAAACGCACTCGAAATGTCGAGAAAAGCAGAGGCGGTAAATTCATTTTTAGTAAAACCAGTATAAATTTCAGTGGTAAGAATGGATAAGTTGTCGGCACAAGATCTAGATTTACGAAATCCGAATTGAGAAGTAGACAGAAGTGAATTGCTCTCTAACCACTGAATCATTCTAGTGTGCAGAAGTCTTTCCATTAATTTAAGGAAACAACAAGCGAGAGAGATTGGTCGAAATTTGCCCGGCGAGGATTTTGGAATGAAAAAAACCAAGAACTCCTTCCATGCCTTCGGAAAAAGACCGTTCTTGAGAAAGTCGTTGAAGACCTTTAAAATGAGTAATTTAATAGACTCAGGAAGATGGAGGATGATCTGAAAGTCGATCTTGTCGAGTCCCGGAGCCGCTTTTATTTTGCTGCTTTGGATGGCAGAATTAAGCTCTCTAAATGAAAATGGAGAGTCGAGAAGAGCATTAGAGGTAAAAGAATTAGGAAAACTAGGAGGAAAGATAGACGGAGAGCAGATAGTAGGAATAAGGTTCTTCATTTTCTCTATAGTTTCCTCGTTGTTAGGGTGAGCAGATTGATCGATAAGATTTCTATTTTTAAAACGTTTAATTTTGGACCAGACCTGATTGGCGGGACAACGGAAATCGATCGATTCCGTGTAACGTTTCCATGATTTTTGTTTCGCTTTGTGAAAAGTTCTTTTAGCTTTGGCTGCAAGTTTCTTGATGTTAGTGAAATTAGTTGAGTTTCCTTGGCTTCTGAAATTAGCCCATGCCTCCTTGCGAGTTTTGTTGGCTTTTTCACACTCGTCATTCCACCAAACCGAGGGACGAGATTTGAAGATTTGGGGGCGCGAATTATGATTCGAAATACTGTTGGAGATAGAAGTGGAAACGTTGTCCGAATTATTGAGAGAATTATTGTTATTATTAACGTAATTATCGGAAGTAAGATTTGAATTGATATTTGACTGGGAGTTTGCCAGCACGGGACATGAATCTACGATAGCCTTGTTAATAGCATTAATGATGTTGTCGTATTGTGTGAGAGAAGAAGGGTTAGATAGAGATGACGCGCAATCGTCGAGAGAAGATTTAAAAGAAGACCAATCAATTTTGTCAGTTGGGAAACGATGACACGAAAAGGGAAGTGTAGAGAAAGAAATGCCAATTGAGATTGAGATGGGAAAGTGATCACTAGTGAGCGGGTCAGACTCAGTCTTCCAACTGCAAAGGGGAATGAGATGAGGGGAGATGAGAGTAAGGTCGATAGCCGAGATATTAGCCGTAGGTGAAGCGACAAGTGTCGGAGAGCCGTCGTTGAGAATAGAAAAGTTATAGTCGATTAAGGAGCTGGAAAGAGAATTTCCAGAAGAACAGTTGTGTGTACAGCCCCAAGATAAATGATGACTATTAAAGTCACCCGCAACAATCACGTTGTTACCGATCTGAAGGGAGTTGAAAAGGCGCTGCCAGTCATTCTTATTAACCGTTATAGAGGGCGGTTTATATAAAGCGACTAATAGTAATGGACCAAAGTGTGACTTGATAGAAATTGAGAGAGTCTCAATGAAGTTAGGAATATGCAAAGTAGAATTGATAATAGAGTAAGAAATGTCTTTCTTCAGGTATATAGCTAATCCGCCACCTCTGTTAAACTCCCTATTCCTGATAATTGCGTTAAAACCATCCAAAGATGGGCTGGAATTATTTGTAGGAGAAAGCCAAGTTTCACATAAGATTATGACATCATAAGAGGAAGTCATCTTTGATAAGAGGCCCACTTTGTTGCGTAAAGACCGGCAATTCCATTGGAGAATATTCAGTTGATTACGCGTGGCCATCATTTTGAGAAATAGCGAGAGCGAGCGAATTGAGGGTATCAAAGACGGGGCCAAGTCTGTCTGACAGACCGAGAGCGGAGAGAAGGGGAGTCAGCTGTTGAGTAATGAGTTGAAGAAGAGAAGGAATGATTAAGAGCGCCTGAGAGGGGACCGGAGCGAGACCTGCGCAATTGAAAGAATTCACAGAGTGATTTGGCACGGGGACCGGATGATTTCTTGCTAGACCACATTGATTGAGGGCAAAACCGTTTTGTGAGTCGGAAAAGCAGGGGTCATGACCATGAGGAGCAATTAGGAAGCTATTGTGTTCTCTACGAGCTGTTACAGGCGCGTTTGGAGAAGAAAAACCAGAGCGAGGGGGCGGAAATTTGCGGGGGTTAGGGCTGGGTCGATTGTTGTTGGGGAAGCGAGAAGAGACGGGTCTAGAGTCTTGAAGATTGGGGGCCAGAGGCGGAGGAGGTTTCGAGTGCGTTGAAGATGCGACAGGAGACGAGGTTACCTGACTGTAAGAGGGGCCCGATTGCGAGAAATAAGGAGGAGTCGGAGCGATCGAAGACGAGGGAAGTGATGGAAAATGCGCATGCGTGCGAGAGGGAAATCGAGGCTGCGAAGGACTAGGAGGTTGCAAGGGACTCCCTCCCGACAAGAGTTGTCTGGCTTCCAGGTGTGAGATGTTGCGCTCTCCAGCGAGCGCCCTGATTGCTTTTTCGTGCTGGAAAGCGGGGCACTTCCTGTCTGTAGGAAGGTGGGGTCCCTTACAATTTGCGCAAGAGGGGGCGCAGTTCTGGTTGGGGCAGACGGCCTCGCCTGTATGTTTCCTACCTCCACATCGAATGCACCTTGCCTGACTTTTGCACTGAGCAGCTACATGGTTGAATATGAAGCAGGAGTAGCAAATTTTTACCGGGGATTCCCAGGAATCTACAGGGTGTTTGACCCTAAAGAGAGAGATGCGGTCAGGGCGTGTTCTGCCTTCGAATTTAACGTACACCGATTGTGTGGGAACGAGGGTGGTTACATTGTCAACGGTGGACTTGCGGTTCTGACGACGGACTTCTACGATGCGGACGGGAGAGTCGATGTATAGGAGAAGCTCAGCGGGAGACAAATCGGTGGGAACCCCCCTAATGAGGCCCTCACAAGAAACGAAGTAGTCGGGAATGAACGCTACCAGATTGTTTTCTGCCAAAACTGAAATGTCGAGAGCTGTGTTGGCTACCTGAGCGGAGTTGAAAAAAACAGTGTTTTGGCATTTGCCAGAGTTGAAAATGTCAATGATTTGATCTCCTGAGAAATGCTTGAAGAGCAGCTTTCCGGTGTTGGTGGCATTTAACCTAGGGGTCTTATCAGTAACTTCCTTGGGACGGATGAGGATTGCGAAGGGGCCTACACTATCCTGAGAATATTTATTTTTCAGAAGCCTTGAGGGGACACCGCCTGGAAATTGTGTAGCTGCAGGTACCGTAGGTGGTGTGACGGTTGCAGCATCCACCTGTACATGCACATCATCATGCCTGTCAACATTGTCGAAGACTTTTTTTTTCTTTTCCCTCGACGAGTCGTCTGAAGGGTCATTTGGGCGCTTGCTGGTGTTGCTGGTCGCGGTAATGTCAGGAAAAGCTTCCCTATTGAGATCTTCCACTTGTGATGGGAGATCAAGCTGCATGTCTGTACCATAACCTCGTTCCATGCCACCCGGATCCTCATCATCTCCTGGACGTCCCCCGGACGTGCCTGAGGTTTGCGAGGCCATTCCTCGCAAACCAAACTGAAAAAGAGAGGAACAGGTAGGCAGCAAAAAAGAAACAAGAAAAAGCGGAAAAAAAAAGTTAGGTTAGCGGGAAAGAAATACTGAACTTGTGAAAAAATAAATAAACTTTTGATGTATTGTAGTTGTCAATGATGCTAAACGAAGAAACTTCAATGATTGAAGAAATTTTTACGCGTAATATGCGCAAAAACAGCGAAAAAGCGGTAACTTAATAAGCGGACGATGTGACGCGCACCTAGTCAGAAACCAAACTCCTAACGCACATCTCGAAGTTGCGTTTTAAACTTCTCTGTTCAGCCGCCAAAGGCGCTGGAATCGAGTGCTTGTGGAGATATAGTTGTCTCGCACAATAAAGATTGAAAGGCCAGGAATTCACACTAAACTATATTTATTAGGAATAATAAGGCGTAATTATACAGAGATATAAAAATACTAAATTGCCACAGCTGTGGTGATGTTTCTTTTCTTAGGTATTCGTAGGAACTGTGTGTTCTGTAAGTAAGTAATAACTAGGGAGGACAACTTCCGTCGTCCGCGTCGTCTTGTCTTGGGGCTAGTAGCTGCTTTCGCCGCTGGCGCTGATCGCTCGTTCTGTCGCTAACGATGGACGGAGGCTGGGGGCCTATTCTCGAGAGTGTGTGATATTTTTCGTATACGAGAAATTTCGATGACCGTATATCGTATACGAGATCGAAATGCTATTCTCGACTGCCATGCGATAGAAGGGCTTCGAGAATTCTCGCATACGATATACTTACATCGTTGCCACATGGAATCAGTGGGCTATCACGTTAAAGAAATATCGAGGACCGATAAATATACAGATTTTATGACTTCCAAATACCCGCGAGATTCGGTTTGGTTATTTCAAAGATATGGGTCTATAAGTATGTCGCAAAATTGGAAACACCGATTTAACCCAATCGAATTACAAGCGGAGCATCGCACGTGACACTATGTATTATTGACGTGTATACACGAAAGCTTTTTAATAAAGAAAAACTATTAATTTTCTAGAAACATATATTGTTCATGCACAATACATGTACAAACAAAAGAAATTGCATTCAAAAAATCTTCGCGGAAAAAGGGTCTGCCTGAAAATGTATGTCTCATGGTGACCAGATGCTTTATTGCTGCAAAAGTCCATGAGTCAATCTTTGGCGACCAAATGTTTTAGTGGTTGCCCACTAAGGGATTTTCTTCACACTATTAGAAAAGACTGGAAGTTTTTATGCATAAACTCGCCATCGAAATTTATTATACAGTTGTGGTATAAAATTCAGGTACTTTTCCAGTAAAATTAAAGCAAATTATGAAAATTCAAATATTTCTACTGTAAAATTAAAGTAAATTATTGAATGTGCTGTACCATACATTAATTTTCTATTACACTTGTATATGAAATTTAATATACTAGTTTATGCATAAAAACTTCCAGTAAAAGTACATTAAATTTCAAATAGATTTTTTTATAGTGCAGGTATGCGCGGATTCAAGAACGGCGAGACGAAAAAAATCAAGCTTTTGACTCTTCATTATTGTCTCTCAGTCGTTAGTCAGCAGTGATACCGTAAATCAATAATTTACTATTTTTTTAGTGATATATTTAGTACTTACGATTATGAAAAACAAACTTTGTGAACAAACTAAATGGCCGCAAGCAGAAGATATCATTGAAAAATGTATACGAGATCTAGATATCGTATGCGACTACCCACTCGATACGAAGTATTCGATAATTATCGTATACGACCGACGTATCACTGCTCGAGAATACAGTTTTGACGAGGCATGCGATAATCTAGTAACTTTCACAAAATATCGCATATGATAAAACTCGAGAATAGGGCCCCTGGGGCAGAGCCGCCACATGCTCCTCGTCAGTGCTGCCAATGTGCGGGTAATTACCCGATTTTCGGGTGTTTTGGATGGCTACGGGTAATCGAAAGGTACCGGGTAAAACCGGTTTTTTAGATTCATCTTCTCCTTCTTCACTTAATACTCAAAAAATTACGGGTACATTCAAATTTTCCGCGAATAACTCATTTTTTTATTTTTTTCAATTCCTTTCCAATTGTATTAAGTCACTAGCATACGAAACCCTATTAGAACTTCCATAGATGTCATCGTGGATAGTACAGTATTAAAGTTCACTAAGGAAATTATACGCATCAATGTTTTCTACGTCCTTTCCAAAACCCAATTGTTGTTTTTTTTTGTTTGGAAACTCGCTTTATCGTGTAATTTTCGTAATGATTGAACGATTAACTGGCGTGGGGATTTTTCGGGTTTTTCAATTTACGCGCGGGTAAAACCGGGGGCCCGGGGGATGGCGCTATTCTGATCTGGCAGCACTGCTCCTCATATGACAGAGGTAGAAATAAATATTTCTCCCTCTCCCTTTCTCTCTCTAATAAAGGGGGCGTGTCTTCAAATCGTTGCGCAATCGAGTAAAGCTTATGGTTCGGGATGCTGAGTTCGCGTAAAGTACCGAATGAGTAAAGACGTCTCTTTCACTTGGAGTTCCGTTTCATTCATTTCTTAACGTGTTTTTATTCCGTTTTCTTAGTATTGTGTTTAATCATAGCTCATTCTTCTTTTTTTCTCAAAACTTCGTCATATTATTTCATATAATAGTTTTAATTCCACATATCAAATTATAACCTCAAAATGCTCTCCTTGAGAGCGCAGACGGCGCGCCATGGCTGCCGCTGCCTCCGCTTCACTTTCTGGAAAATCTTCATTTAAAACTCAAGAGGATGAAGATTTCTCTGATGACGACACTATGGATATTGACCCCGCTTTGGTGGCGTCACAAAAAAAAAAGGACAAAGGATATTGACGATTATTCAGAACCACAGAACAGGCGCAAATCTAAAACCATTTATGATAAATGTGAAGGTGACAGTGAACCCCAATTTCAAGAGGTGCATAACCAGCTTGGCAAGGGACAAGGCAGCGTTCCATAGCGTATTCTTACTAATCGCTATTCTGACAGCTCACAAGGTCCGTTCGTTGTGCTAATCCGGCCAACAAACTTTACAACCAGTACACCAAGACTGAATGCTACCCGCATTGGTAGAATCCTTTTACAGAAATTCAAGAAGGACGAAGTATCCCACGTCTACATTGCTGGAAAACACAAAACGACTGCTGTTCTTGGAAATTCTGCGACAGCTAATGCTATCCTCTTGTTGCCTACCGTAAAAGTTGATAATCTAACCGCCTTCATCCATGATTCTTTTTTTTCCTGCGAAGGAGTCATCAGAGATGTTCCTCTGGACCTGAGTGAAGATGAGATCATTCAGTATGCCGATACATCCTTCCCCATCCTAGTAGCCCGTCGTCAAAACCACAAAATTACAGTAAAATCTATGTCAAAGCTTGTTCCTACGTAAACAGTTTACTTGAGGTTTGAAGGTCGTCTTCGCCCTGACCATATCTCTCTTCCAAATTCGACACCCTATTGATCCCTGGCAATCTCCGATAAAAATCTGCTTATCCTGCTTCATATTTAATCATATCGCCTCCCAATGCAAAAGTCACCCAAAATGTATCCGCTGTGGCAATAAGAAGCACTCCACCTCTGACGATCCCGATCACGATCTCTGTCCAAACCAGGATTCGGCTCCTTGCTGTGCTAACTGCAAGGGAGACTACCTCCCCACAGACAAAGAATGCCCTGCTTTTTTTGCATGAAAAAGCTATAAAAGCCACGGTTGCTGAGAGAAATATCTCTCCCCTTGAAGCTAGGCAGCTCATAGAGGGTCGAGCACCAATTAGCGTTAGACCACCCCCTCCTGCTACCTTCACACGCACTGACGCTCATTTTCCAGCTCTTTCCACCCGCTCCTCTACCCCTCTTGATCCGCTACTTTCTGCAACACCAGTCTCTCAATTATCTCAAGAGTCGAGATCACAAACTCCACGATACTCTCAAAGCTACTCATCACAACTGTTGAAGCCTTCCAAGATGGCTTCGCCCTGAGATATCACCCTCCTCTCCCCTCTCCGCTCTCCTCGGATTCCTCGCAATTCCTCAAAACCCCCATCCAGCTCTCTCTCCCAACCCTTCTGGTTCCTCCAGCAACCTTGAAGCCTTTCTCAAACTTGTTCCAACTTTCATCCAACTCATTATCGACCATCTAGTTACAGCACTCTCAACTCTAGGTCTGAAAGATAAAATTGGCCCATTGTACTGTAACGTGGCAGTTTTCTGGCGCCGCGTTCCTTTGACGTAATTTATTTATTTTGTTTAAAATGGGACGTCCGCCGTCGAATTTCTCTTCGAGGCTCTATTTTAGTAGTTTTAAGTAGTATTAATTAATTGTTATTTAGTTGTAGTTAGAATATGTCAGCTCCTCACTGTTCCCTTCGCTGAGCATAACCACCGAGGGAGGGAGTTTTAGTAAGAAGCTGCATCTTCGTTCGCTGTCAGCATGCTCGTCCCGCTTCCCGGCGACGAGCATTAGCCCTGAGGAAATGAGGAACCCAAGGGGTGTGCAGTTAGTCTTCACCTTCACGCGGAGTGGACGCCAAATGAAGGTTCGATTTCCCGACGAGATCGTCCACCTCGTCGAAGAAATCCACAACTTGAGACAGAGGGTCACGGATGGCTGGAACCTTACCACCGTCGTGTCCGCTCTGCCCAATTAGAGCAATGGACCTCCACTATTTTAACCGCCAAAAATTTGAGAAAAAGATGAGGTAACCGGCGCTTGGTGGGAACTTCGTAAGTGCCCCGGAGCAGCCCCTGGATTCACCAAGGATTCGGATCCAAGGATACTATCATGCCACCGCGTGCGATCTATCTCTCGGCGTTGTCGAGTCGAGAGGTGGCACCTACACCACTGAGGATGCCCACGAGATCTTCCGGAGAGCAGCGTTGGCCGGTAATTGGCCGGTTCCACGGTAGTTACCGCACCGCAGGCTCAGGCGGGGCGTATCAGCTGTCGGAAAAATTCTTTGAACACCGGGTGAATTAATAATCCCATGCAAATGGAACCACAAATTTTGTCATGTGGTCAGAGGTCAACTCCAAAAACAATATTTGCAATTTCATTCGCTGTCGGGTGTGGAGAACTTCACGACAATTTTCTTGGTATAAGTTGATTGTCAGCGTAACGAGGAGCAGCTAGGAATAGAATAGTAGGGCGGATGATTCTCACGTGACAGCTAATGATGGGAGAAATTTCACTAAATGGGGCGGTTCGTAAATTTGGGAGCGATCGCCAACACCTCAGTAGCTTTTCGTGCCGAACAGTGATCGTCGTCGGACGTGCCCAGAGTTGTCGGTAACATCTTGGACGCAGGAAAGTTTCGAAAGTCCTTGACGAAGTCAGTCAGCCTCCCCCGGAAAAGGAAGGAGGTCGGAAAAATCAACCACCAAAACAGTGAGGGGCGTGAACCGTAGTCCGAATTTTTAGTCAATTTCGTCGATCTTACTAGTTTTCGGAAATAACGCATCATGAAATTTTCCGTATTTGGTATTGCTATCCTAAGTCAAATCCTGTCAGAAATCCGTTCAATTCAGTAATTCTTTTTATGAGTAAGTTTGCCCCTGGAAGAGAGAAAAGCTGTCGCAAGAAGTTTAGTATAAGTTAGCCTAGTAAGTCAGTAATATCCGTTTAATAAATTATTTTGAAATTCAGATTTACCCGGTTTATCTCGCGAGTTTAGTTCTTGAATTACTGTTCGTGCTGTATGCTGTGTTCGTACTGTACCTTTTGGTCGAGAAATTTAGGCCACTTATTAATACTTTTGCAAATTTCATCTGTTAAATTATTTTGGTCGGATTTATAAGTGAGTTGCGTTAATTTTCACCGTTATAATTCAGCGTCTTTTCTGTCGAACAACCTCTTACAGGAATTCATTGAGCTTTTATTGTTTAGTTTAATTTGCTGCGGTAGTTTAATTTCGTTATTAATTTTTGTTAAGTCATAAGATGCTAATCGAGCTGTCGTGTCGGAAGAAGGTTTCCGCGTAGTCAAAACCTCTGTGGTAGTAAAATCCAGCCGATTCTGTAAGAGAAAGAGTGCGATTGAGAAATCACTTAGAATTCTAGTTAGTCTTCGTTTCTTTCTTGATTTACTTAATTATTATCTGAAGTTAACGAGACAAGTATTATATTTTTCTGGTCGTGATTTCGAGATGTCGTGTCGGAAGATTGTTTCCGCGTGGTTAAAACGACTATAGAATTAAGATTCAGCCGATACCGTAGGTAATAGGAAGCGATTTCGGAATTATTTGGAATTTCCGTTGGCTTTTCTCGCATTAATAATTATAGTTTAAAAATCCGCGAGCCACGAATAACCGAAGTGGTCGGCGAGCTGTCGATCTGAGTTGGCGCTTATTATACCGAAATCTTCTTTGGTTTTCGTATAATTTTATGACCTTTTGTTGCGTAATTTCATTGTTCATTATTATCCTGCGTTTATTAGCTGTCATAGAAAAATGTATTGAGGTTTTCGGGATTGAGAGATCCCACCCTTAGTTGTCGTAAAATCATTTCGATACTGAATTTTCTCAGTTTTTCTATTTTAGAATATTTTTGCCGTTGTTAAAATTAATCATATTCAATCTTTATTTTATATTACACCATAATTACTGTCGATTTAAATTCTTATAAATTTTCTGGCAACAAGAGTTTCAAAAATTATTTGTAAAAATTTGCTGTTAATTCTGAATAAATTGTTAATTAATTTTTCCTGTTAGAACTGAGTTGATTTTGTTTGTGCGTGTCGGACCCGCCCCTCTGCTGTTAAGAGTTGAGCTAGTGGATTATTAGCTAGTGGATTATTATGAGCTAGTGATAAGCCGTCCCGTTTGTCTTGCTGCCGAATAAGCTAGTGGCCGAGTCAAATCGGCGTTATTGTTATTTTATTTAGGGTCGTCTTTTGGCAGCTGGCGCCTATGGGAGGCAGTTGAAGAGACGCGAACGAAGGTGCCGGAGAAAGTATTTTTTGTAACGCATGCATGAGAAGTGCAACTTCTCGTGCCTGCTGCGCGTGGCGTAAGTCGCGATTTACGGCCATCGATGCTATTTTACTTCTCGCACAGGAATTACTTCTCGCACGCACTTCTCGCACGCGCGCGACATTACACTCGGTAGCCCTTCTCATGCATTTGTTACAAAAAGTATTATGTGATACAGTACATGCGAAAGTAAAATGAGGTCATTTTACTTTCGCATGTGCATGGCTTACAGCTACGTCTATTCCTCGATTGGATGGTTTTTATATTGTCACTAAAAACAGAGATCAAACAAGAAGTATGTTCTTTTTGAAGCAAATGGCAAGGCCACTTCGCCTTGCGAGTTGATTTTTCCACTTTCTTTAGCCCACTTACTATAGATCTCTCTCTATAGATCTCCTTCTTATACTACTCAAGCAGTTGAATGGAAATGTTTATTCGATTCACTCTCAACTGCCAATAATGTTATTATAGGGGGCGACTTTAACTGTCACCACACCTCATGGGGCTGCTCTGAGGACAAAACTTCAGGACTCATTCTTTCTGACATGCTCTTGGATTATGATCTCTCTTGTCTGAATGGGGGCTCGCCCACCCACAAGTTAGATCAAATGCTAATGATAATAATTTATCAGCTATAGACTTAACCCTGATTTCTCCTCATGTAGTTCCTATCAGCTCATGGCGTGTCAAAGATGATGCTATGCTTAGCGATCATTATCCTATCTCCATCTCTCTAGGCATTTCCTACTCTACACTCTCTTTCTATTCTCATCGCTATCCCATTAAAAAAATAGACTGGTCTTTATTCAAATTATCCCTTGACTCTCTTGCCCCGTCTCTATCAGATCCTGCCGCTTTAACTCAATACGATAATATTACTAATGCGATAAATAATTCGATTATAGTGTCTATTCCAAACCCCCAAAATTTTAATAACACGTCTTCCAAAAAAAATCCATCAAGACTCGGCATGATATCTGGTGGAATCAGGACTGTCAGAAAGCCAACAGTGATCGTAAACAAGCCTGGGCTGCCTTCAGGCGTTCAGGTAACTTGGAAAATTTTATAACTGCCAAAAAATATGAAGCTATCGTTAAAAAAACATTTAGGAAGGCCAAGAGTGAATCATGGATTAGCTTCACAAAAACCATTGATTTTAGGACTTTTTCCTATTTTTTTTGGTCAAAAATCAAATGATTTCGTGACAGAAAAATACTCGAACCTTCAACATTTCCAACAAATGAAGCTTCCAGGGAAAAAAATGTTAAGTTTAACCTCTTCTATCTGTCCTCCCACCTGCTCCTATCCCAATTTTCCTCATCACTTTAGTAATAATAACCCTCATCTGGAAGTTCTTTTCACTCTTAACGAACTGAGGGCAGCCATCTGCTTAGGTAATCCTAAATCTGCTACTGGCATTGAATTTGATGACTCGCGTTTTTTTTTCAAACTGATAACCGTGGAAGTTCTTGCGAAAGCGTTGTCTTCTGCTGCGTGTTGCTCACCTGGGGCGGACGGCATTCCGATGAAACTGATGAAAATTGTGCTTCCGGTTATATTTCTGCCGCTGCTGCACCTTTTTAATTTTTCGTTGGAAACATCGACGTTTTCGGAAACTTGGAGGCAGGTTCTCATTAGGCCGATACCGAAAGTTAAATCCCCTACCCGATTACAGACCAATATCATTGCTGTGTTGCTTGTCTAAGGTGCTGGAACGAATCGTCGCAGACCAACTGAACGAGTTCTTGGTCGGCAACAATCTGCTTGACCCGTTTCAATCGGCGTACAGAAAAGAACACGGTACACAGACAGCGTTGGTTCGTATCTCGAACTGTTAGTGAGGGTAGCCTAGCAATCTTGACAACCGTCGTTTCCAGCTGATTCATCGTAAAAACCACCATCAAACAACCGGGTGGTTTTTTGCAAAATATAAACTGGATTTCGGTCGTAACAACCGCAAAAACAACTGCCCTAACAATGTTTTTCGGTTGATTTTTCGGTTTTCCATGGTAAACTTAAAAAAAGGCCGCATGAATTTTTTGAGGGCAGTCATTTTCACGGTTGTTACGACTAACTTTCGGTTTTTTTTTTTCTCAAAGACCACCCGGTTGTTTTTACGGTAAAACGGTAGTTGTTGAGATTGCTGCGGTAGATGATAGCTTACGGGCATGGTGTTTTTCGATTTTTCGAAAACGTTTGTTTGCGTGCGGCACGATCTTCTTTTGGAGAAATTGCCGATTCCGTGATTTCGTGGTTCCTTGAGTATTAACTGGGTGTTCACAGGCAGTTCTGGGTGAGGGTAACGAGAAATCGCGTTTAGTAGCAACCTCGATGGGTGTGCCGCAAGGCTCTGTGCTCGGGCCGCTTCTTTTTATTCTATATATGTACGATATTAGATTCGCTCTGAGTAGATGCGACCACAGCATTTACGCTGATGATTTGCAGATATTTTGTAGGGACACCATGCGCGAACGTGAGGCTATTGGACGGATCCTGAACAAGGACATTATGCTTATTCGGGTCTGGGCAGCGTTGAATGGACTAATACTTAATAATGACAAGGCGCATGTTATTATGTTTGGCAGCACTACTTATGTGCGTAGGCTAGATATAGGTAACCTCCCCATTCTTCTGAGCGGACGGTCGATTGTGCCTTTTGATGCCTTACAGGACCACATTGGTCTTAGTGCAATAAATCAATCAATCTATCTATCTATCTAATAGTCCGAGTTGACTGTATAACTTAACTATAATTGTTCGAATTACAGAAGCGATATAAACAAATACAAATATAAATAATCTATAAGAGAAATACATAAAAGACGCAATTGAATTATAAACTTTCAGTCGGCAACCGCCAATTTAGTCCATGCAACTACATTTTTTTTCTCTGAATATAAAACAAAACTTATTTGGTAATGTTCACAGTAGGAGTAGGAAATAAATGACTCATACATCATTTAACGAAAGTTTATTGTTTAGTCAATTCTCATAGTTTTTTTTACGATAAATTTTTTTTTATCATCTGGAAATTCTCTTGATGAGCATGCTGCCTCATTCCCAACCGAATATAGTACACTGACGCATACGATAAAATATCGGACGCATGCTCTTTACAGGGAAACTTCAAGTACTTTGTCAACTGTTGTATCAACCACGTCAGCGTGCAAAGCATGTATGGCAAAGCGCGCTTTAACATTCCAAATGAAATGAAATAATCGTAGATTGGCGTGAATAAAGCCACCACAGGATTTTATGTCGACCAGCTTAGTCAGTCGTGGTTGGGTTTATATTCTATAATTTCGTCGGCTTTACACTCCTCATGCTCTAAAGTAGTATTTAACTTTCGCTGGATTTCACGTCGATATTTCGTGCTCTTCCTCACTTTTCTCTCCGTACATAGCTTTCAAGTTGTTCAAAGACACGAGAATTTTTGGTGCTCCCTCGTCCGAAACTGTACAGTTGCTGGATTTTGGCGGCTTTATTAAACTATATATCGACAGCAATTTATACATCTTTAAAAAGGTTGGGCAGCTCGGGTTGTCATTACATCCGGCAGCTTGGCGTATAGTGCCGAAAAATTTCTGAAAACTAACAACAATAAGTGCATGAAGAAATTCTAAACAGTAAGTAGTTCTTTTTTTTTTTTTTTTTTTTTTTGAGAGACAAGTTATCACCTCCAAATTATCTTGGTTCACCTTTTCTGTGAGTAAATATTGAAAACCATAGTTTTCGATGATGTCACAACATAGCTCCATTGTCGATTTGATCATTATACGCACTCCTTGTGCCATCTCTGGAGTAAAAATTCTTCGTAAGATATGTCGGCTTTCCGTGCAGCTAGTTCCCATCGATTGAGCCATTCAAGCGAATCTTCTAATACCTGGAAGAGAAAATTACAACGAATGTTCACAATCTAGGCTTCCATATGCGATTTTATCATTTTTATCGTACGTACATGCTAATATCTAGTCATTCAGATTACCTTGAAGTCTTTACTATTTGGTATAAGCCCCTCGTTGGGTGATTTGCGGTTAAACGCATCGAATAAGTCATTCATGCGCTTACAAAAAGGGATGGTCTCTTTACACCCAACGAACTACTCATTCCAATCCCAATCCCATCATGAACTTAGAATTGGTAAAAATATGAAATAGAAGAATTAATTCGTAAATAGAGATAAATATATCTCTCAACATTAGGTGCGAAAATGGAAAATTAGTCAATGTTTCATAAACATTCTCCTAAGCTTAACAATAAGTATTAAACGGTGGCTTGCCATTATTTATCCCATAAAATTTGATTACTTATAGGTAAAAGAAAACACCTGGGTGGTAAGTTGTACGCGCATTTTCGAAGTGTTGTCCGGACTAACGTGGCGTTATGTTATTTTTGGACACGCTCTTGAATTACCCACGTATCGACTATCAATAGGAAACAAAGTTTCGAAGTATTTCCACTTAATGTAATTACGGAATTCATCTATAAAAAATAAACGGCTACTTAACTTCCTGTTAATTAATCATAAGCAATATTTTTATGTATAATTTTCTATTTTCTATATTTCTTATATTTCACATATATCGTATATTTTATATATTGCTCTATTTCGGATGTTTTACATATTTTGAGTTCTCATATTTTTTATAAATTTTATTAGTTTAACTCTTAGTCGGGAAGATCAAATATTTTATTAAATTCGAAACTCACCTGTAATTGTCCTTTAACCGATGCAACCGATATCAAGTGATCTTGATGAGGTGCGGCTTATCGGAAAACACGAAAATTTTTCGGTCGCTGTCGACAGGGTGGGTGAACCATAATTTTGACAGAGCTGGTAACGCCCAAAAGTGACCACATTTTCTTGTTTGTTGAAGCGCCATCTGCAATGAGCCCGTGAATTGTTGCTCCACTTTCTTCCACAAAATTAATAGCTTTTATCGCTAATTTAGCTAATTCTTCACAAGGTTTTTTGATACGCAAACAGCAATTGGCTGCGTAAACGAGTTGGCAAGTGATAACAAGAAATATGATAACAAGACCATGAGATACTCGATCATCAATGTCGGTACTCTGTGGCCCATCAATGCCAAAATCCGTCAAACCAACGTATGTCAAATTTTTTGCATACTGCGACAGACGTCCTCAAATTAATTTCGTCAAATAAAAGTACTCCGTGACGCTGCTGAGGTGGTTTACGGCCGAAATGTTTTTTAAGAAGTTGTGCAAAGCCGTCATCGAACCCATATTTCATATTTCCAAGGAAAAATAGTAGTGTATTGCTCTTGTATACGGTAGTGGTAGAACGTTGTTTTTGCGAAAAAACTCATAATAACCGGCGAGCGGATATTCATTAATACGCATACCATTATCCATTCTTCGATATAACGTCGTCCTTTTGCGTCTTTCCTTGCCGCTGCCTCTGCTATTTAAGTGGAACATTTATTTTCCAGACTTTCAGCATTAATCCTCGATATTTCATCTTTTTTCTGGTTCAACGATTGGAGTAGCATTGTCACTCGTACTTTCGCGCGGTTTTTTTTTCGCCTTTCATAATTATTTTTTCTTCGCGCTGCTGCTAACTTTTCTTTCTCCACATAGTTTGAAGAGCTAAAAACGCGCTGCATCGTTCTGCTTTTTTTAAACCTTGCTTCCTTTTGCAATTGTACTTTCCGAAGCTTCAAGCAATTGTTGCATCTCTTCGGTTTGGAGATTAGGGAACAGTCGGAGTGATGCCATTGCTGAAGAACGTCTTGGAATACCTTCGCAATTTGCAGGTGGTGGATGTCAACAGGACCTATTCCACTGCATATGTTCATTCTTTCAAACTTATCTAAAATATTTGGTAACGCTTCAATTTTGTCCAGGACTTCCACGAGCTTTGCCTCCTTCGTGTTAACGGGCCGACCGTATGCGTGGTAGCGTAGCGTTCTATCCTGGTAGAGAGTTATGCCCTTTTGAATTATCACCGTATCTTCTACAGTTCTTGTTATCGGTCTAGCATAAGAGAATAGGAGACGCTCTCCGCATTCGTTCGACAATTTTGAGACGCTCCACGATTTCGGTACCGCAGCAGAATAGGTTTTCTCAGCCTTTGCATTATCGACTTGTCGAATAGTACCTACGATCAGTATGTTATTTGAAGTCAAATATGTAGTGAAATTCTGATCAAGAAAATTATCCCGTTTCTCTTTTGTTAGAGAACAATAGATGTGAAGAATGCAAAGTAAAACCTTTCATATTACGCCCTCATTAAGGAAGCTTTATAAAAAGTAAAAAATTATAAGGAAGCAATCTACAAGGATTCACTTCGCGTCCTTGATTCAAAGAAATTAAAAAACTAAGTTTAGCGAAATTTAGCACAATTAGAAAAATTCAAATTTCTATATAATTCAAAACTGCCTACCGATCTCCATTAAATTATGTATCTAACTCTGCATATTATTTCGTTCACGTAGAAATTTTGGGCTCGATATTTTATATTTTGCAATAGTTAATGACATAACGTATATTTTTCTAAAATTCCAAAACTCCATACAATCTGAAGCACTTTTTTGGTTTCGACAAAATTCAATACCAAATCATAATTAATGTATCCAAGTTTCACAAAAGCTAAAGCATTCACGCTCTTGTTTTTTAAACCAAAAAGCTATAATATCTAAACTGTTAGATCCATTTTGTAAAAAATTGCAAAAATTAAAGATTGCTTCTACTGCATCGTTTGCTGTTTCACTTGTGTGCCAAATTCCAGCTTAACCGGTTGAAGGATTCTTCGGCTGTAGGTGATTCAAATTTTAAAGATCTGCACACACATACGCAGATTTTTCTTAAATCACGATTTTCGATGTTTCGTGTGTTCTGACAAAAAAACTCAATATTTTTTTTATTCATAAAAGAAAGCTTTCCCTATAACGCAAAATTATACCTGTAATAAACTTACGTTAAATGTAAAATAACTTACGCTCTGTAATTACTATGGTTGGAAAATCGAAACGCCTGTCACATTCCACCTCTGGGATTAGCACTGGCACTGCTACCTGAGCTGGAACCAATACTTCAGGAGTCTTATCCTCATCCAGAGAACTGTCAATGTGAATGTGTAAAGGTTCTGCTGTAGAATCTAATCGACTCCTTTTCGCAGTTTCTCCATAAAAAACTGCGGGTTGTTAAAAATTGTAATATCAATAATATTGCTACAATACAATATTGTCAAAAGTTAAAATATATTGCAGATTTATTACTTGTATCTGAACAACGTTTTTCAATCTCGTTGATAAGTTCCGGTTGAAGAGAAATTTCCCTGCTGCCTAGTAAATTAGTTCCAATGTCTGTAGTCAATGCAATATGTGTATCAGATACAGAGTTTTCTATAATTGATGCCACTGCGATGGATTCCTCTGTTTCGTCATCTTTAAATATTGTTGGTATGGCACAGGTATCTAATCGGGGATGCTTGAATGGAACCTCAAGAAAATAATATATTTATTAACACTGAAAGTGTAGAGGAGATGAAACTTTATCTTGATATATGTCTGGATGAATGTATATAAAAGTATATGAACAAACTTACTTCTGCAATGATGTGGTTGTATTCATCAAGCTTCACCCACTTGCTTATAATGTATTTATCTTCGAAATGCTTTTTGCAGATGAAACTTGAGAATGTCAGTTTTACTTCACCAGGAATAGCGGCTTCCCATTGTTTCAGCATACCGGCGTTATTCGGCACTTTGAAAATTGAGTTATTTTTAACATTTTTGTAACTGGACTTGCAGCCCGGGACGGCGCACGATCTCCCCATTTCGTCGTATATATAAATTTTTACGATCGCGTTACTTTTTAAATGATAATGACTTTCTTTCCTCTCGTAATAATTGGAAGAATGAAAGAGCACCTGTCAACAAATGTCGATTTCGAGGTTATGTTGGGTTATGTTGCTCGAGCGCACTCGAGAGCAGCGACACGTATTTAAGGTAAACGTACCAATGGCGGGACAGGTCCCAATTGAGGGACACTAAAGGGATATTTGTAGATACTAAGAGTTTAATGGATAAAATATTTAAAAATAACTCTTCCAATTGTATCTGTTATATATAATTAACATACGCGAAAAAATTTCATGTTTTTCATCGTAAATTGAAAATTTAAATAATAAGTATATTAGTAGACCTATGGTGTTCGAGCTTTTTCAGCAAATCCCTAAACCAATTAGCTAAGGAGAGCCGAATAATCATTAATATGATACCCCGGAGATTATAGTTCGTTCGAGAATTTCCATAGGTATTTCAAATTCAGAAATTCTTAAGGTTTAAGATTACACTGTCAAATATTACGTACAATATCTTAAAACTCGTAATTTTTGTGTCCCGTTATTGGAGCTGACCGAATATACGTTGGCACCACTGTCCAACGTGTGTTCCGCGAGTGGGACAAGTAGCAAGCAATCTCGCTGCGACCCAGAGCCGGGACACAATCGTCCGATTGACATTTTAACGCGGATGTTAGGTTATGCGGTAGCAAGAACTTCATTGTTAATTTATTCAAATATATATATATATATTTTATAAACATAAATTTATAAAATATATATATATTTTATTGTATAGTTTTTGGAAACTAGAAACTCTAACCTTACAATTCGTTACCACCTTTTGCTAAAGTAATTAATATATGCATGCGAAAATTGGCATACAAAACAGACACCGCCTTAAACGTCCCGCCATTGGTACGTTTACCTTACAGGCAATGCCATGTACAGCGAAACTGCTTAAATATCCGAGTCACTCCCCACCAATGAAATCCATCGGAGTCACAAGACCTGTATGTAAGACCGTGGTAACAACGTGCCTAATAACAAGAACACCGGTGCTGTGCCTACACATTTCCGACACGTTATGCAGCGGCGTGTTGGAGATGTGTAAACACAGTACCGACACTTGTGTTGTTGGACGCACCGTGCCGTTACTATTGCATCAAGATGCGGTGCTACGTAACGCATTTTGTGCCGACAACGCGTGTCGCTTCATGCCGTTATCCTGTCATCACCCTGCCGTAATATTTATATCTGGGATATAATAAAAACTTATTTGATAATTATTCAGAAAAATGCATTTTCTCATTGGTAATTTTCATTTTGCGAAAAGGATGAACCATAAGTTCTAAACTTTTTTTTGGCCCTGAAAAGGGCCGTTTGTATATCAGGATTACTTCTATAAATAGATGCAATTTATCCACCGAATCCGTAAAGAGTGCGACCTTGGCGCTTAAGAGCGTAGACAACGTCCATTGCTGTCACAGTTTTCCTCTTGGCATGTTCGGTGTATGTTACGGCATCGCGGATGACGTTTTCAAGGAATACTTTTAGGACTCCACGTGTTTCTTCGTAGATCAAGCCAGAAATACGCTTGACACCACCTCGGCGAGCCAACCGACGAATTGCGGGCTTGGTTATTCCTTGGATGTTATCACGCAGAACTTTCCTGTGACGCTTGGCTCCTCCCTTTCCAAGACCCTTTCCTCCCTTACCACGACCAGTCATTTTCTAACAGTTAGAGATGTATTCAACTGAAGACTCTCAAACGAAGTGATATCCAAGCAGAGGACGCTAGGGCTTATATACAATTTCTGCCATACTATCCCCACTGTACCTTCATCGGCCAATGAGAACCGTCGTCACCGCTGGGCTGCTTATAAAATGGCTCTGTTCAAGGGAGCACGTATAGTCTGTTGCCGGCTTTCCAACAGCGCACTTCGATCCGTTGAAACCTAATATCACCATTTTTCAAACGAAATGGCTCGTACCAAGCAAACTGCTCGCAAGTCTACTGGAGGCAAGGCTCCCAGAAAGCAGCTTGCAACCAAGGCGGCTCGTAAGAGCGCACCTGCTACCGGTGGAGTGAAGAAGCCCCATCGTTACAGGCCTGGAACGGTGGCTCTCAGGGAAATTCGTCGTTATCAAAAGAGCACTGAACTTTTGATCCGCAAGCTACCTTTTCAGCGACTTGTTCGTGAAATTGCTCAGGATTTCAAGACTGACCTGCGTTTCCAAAGCTCCGCTGTAATGGCCCTTCAGGAAGCCAGTGAGGCCTATTTGGTAGGTCTTTTTGAAGATACGAACTTGTGCGCTATCCACGCAAAGAGAGTTACTATCATGCCCAAGGATATCCAACTGGCTCGTCGTATTCGCGGAGAAAGAGCTTAGGCTGACCTATCTATGCAATCGGCCCTTTTTAGGGCCAACAAAAATAAACGAGAATGATGTCTTTATGCATTATGTTCCACAAGACCTATATTTTGAGCTTGCTATATTATATGTCGAGTGGTGAGGTACTCTTTATATATTCCAGTTAAAGAATATCACATCCCTGGCAAACAGTGTCACAGATTTTTTAACCGGTGTTTTAACCAGTCTCGATTAGCCCCTGTTTCACCCAGTTTAACTGACACTTTAACCGAAATTGTGATTTTTTAACCGATTGTAACCGACATTCTTACCGAATTTAAAAAAAATCAATTTTGTTTGGTGAATTCAACCGATTTTAACTGACAGTTTAACAGAACGGAACGACGTTTTTAATCGGTTTAATCTGTTTTTTACCGACCAAAGTCGATAAAAAGCTTCGGTTTCGTAGTTTACAAACTGCGTTGTTAATATATTATAAATATGTTTCAAATTGCACATGATTATAATATCAACATAGGCGCATCGGCGTCCGCTCGAATTTTGGATGAAAACATTTGAAAAATAAGGAAAATCGTAATTTTGTAAACCTACCGAAGACCAATATGGCCGCTCGAACTGTCAACACCACCTATTTCATCCTATATAAACATATCTAGACATCACATTCAAAAGAAGAGCGTGGACGCCGATTCTATGAGGTTCTTCGCATTTTTTAAGACTGTTGGATTGGCGATAGCACAAAAGAAGCGCACGTAGGTTGTAAAGTACGTTTACGCCACGGTCTTCTACACAAGACCCTGGTTTACGCAGTTTGTTCGCGATCACAGTAGGTCGAGAAGAGCGTGAATGAAGTTTCCCCATTAAGACACAGGTGGCGCCGACGTAGTCTGTTTACTTTTGCAAAAGTATTTGGCTTATGTAGTTGACATTCTGATGGTTTTGGAATACTTAGAAATCATCACAGATTTGACGTCCGGTCTGATTTCGCATATGTAATTTCGAGAAACAATTATATCTAAGAGCAAAGGTCTGCCATATCGTGTGTGGCCATATTGAATTTCGGGAGATTCAGTATCTTTTGCCAAAAGTAAACAGACTACGTCGGCACCATCTGTGTCATAATCGAGAAACTTACCGACCAAAGTCGATAAAAAAATCTACTCCAGCATCCCCTTAACTACAGTTATTTTCGGTTAACACTACGGTGATACTGCTTGCATGATAAGTAGAAAAAATAAAAGATTTAAGTTACCGATCCCTGGCAAGCTGTGTCACCGTAGTGTTAACCGAAAATAACTGAAGTTAACCGACTTCTTAACCGAGAAAAGATAAGTCTCGATTAGTCCACTGTTTCGCCGGCTTTAACCGACAATTTAACCCATTAAAAACGTTTCCTTCGGTTACATTGTCAGTTAAAATCGGTTAAATTCACCAAACAAAATCTATTTTTTTTTTAATTCGGTAAGAATGTCGGTTACAATCGGTTAATTCACCAGTAAAAATCGCTTAAAAAATAACAATTTCGGTTAAAAGGTCAGTTAAACTGGATGAAAAGGGGCTATTCGAGGCTGGTTAAAAAGTCGGTGACACTGTTTGCCAGGGATACTAGAAAGAAAGTGAAAGTAACAGGCGTTAATTCCTAGCTCTTGGAGAATACCCTCCAAAACTGTATATTCAAAATCTTACATCTAACTTATAACTAAAGTACTTATAACGTGATCTTCATCCTGCAATTCTGACGGACCTGTCAAAGTTGTAAAACGAGAACTTGGTCTCGGTTTCCGATCATGGCCAATCAGGACGCGATTAAATGCTTCATCAATGCTTCGATTAATTCGATATTTCCGATACAATCACGCAGCCAACTTTTTTAAAATGACAGATTTCATGCCGTTATTGCTCAATTTCATACTCGCCACTTAATTCATACAAATAGCTGCAATGACAACTCACATTACAACTAATGCTCACACAATACAAGTTCATGCATGTACCTGAGTTATAACGGATACCATTTTCAGAACCCTGGTGGGCCGAGTTGACTCACATTTCAGGTTAATTTCAGGTCTTACGATCCAAATTGGTAAAATATCGGTCAAATTTAAGTCAATTATACACCAAAATTTATATTCGGTCGACTTTTAACAACTCAACCGACCGCTGACTAAATTGGGCAGATATTTAGCACCTTGACCGATTGTCGACTTACGGTCGACTTTCAGTAAGTCGACTGAGATTAAACTTAATGAATAATGACTTTCGGTCGGACAGGTCCGACCGAATGGACACCGACATTATTTCGATCAGCCATCAACAAAACTTTCTTATGTATATCGAGTACAATAGTAGGATTAACAAAACCATAGCAGCTGAGTGATCTGTGTAAACCAAGAATCGGTTCATTCTCAGGTCTCACAATTCCGATGCACATCTAATTTAAGTTAGTCGTCAAAACTTAAAATATTTTAAGTCCCTTCATTTGCAATCTCTCAGAATGCTGCAAACCAAGGGACTTAAAAACTTAAATACACCAAAAATATTCAGTGTTTTTTTTCTCGATATTACATTAACCCGAAATTATCAGAATATTTTATACTTTGTAGAATTGAAGATGTCGATTAAAAAATGTTGAAGTTATTGCATTTGGACCATCTAAACATTTATTTTCTTGGAAGTAGACAGGTAGCTGGTGAGCGCTACACAGGCAGCTGCCATATTTTATGGTATTGTTTAAGGAGGCCAGGATCACTGCCAGAATCGACGCTAAAATATGGTACAGATGTTTCAGATGCTGAGGAAGTCTCCAGCTGCATTGCAGGCTACTAGCAGGGGAGAGTGGGGTCCCGTGTGCAATGAGGTCCTATGTGACAGAGCTTTTGTCACTGTTCCTCTGTGATAAAATAGCGAATGATCGTCTCAAAACTTTAGCATTCCAAAGCAAATTACTTCCAGCTAAAAATTATATCGGAAAAAGTTTTCTTATTTCTTTTACAGATACACTGTAAAAAAAGTCTTTCTTAAATTTAATATACTTGTATTGGAAGTACCATATGCATAAACTGTGCATTAAATTTCATAAACCTTTATATTGAATTTTCATATGAACGGTATTGGAAAAAATGTAGCTTTCGATAACATTACGGCACAATTGTTTTTAGTTTTTCCATCGCAGCAAGATATTTTTCGATGAATATGTTTGACAATTCATAGACATTGCTTTTGATATTTAATGAATTTGTATATTAAATTTCATAATTGAATGTGTTGAATTTTCGTATGAGCGGTATTTGAAAATTCAAGAACATATATGTTGTAAATTTAAAATGGACATAAAAACAATTTTAAAAAATATAAATATTAGTCGGACATTATTTTTTTACACAATTTTGTCATCAGAAATTGTTGGGAATCGGTTTTCGCCACAGAAAATTTATCGCTTACACTGGGGTTTGAAGCTCCGACCTACCTACCTAAGTACCTAACAACGGACGCACGCTACTTTTTTTTTTTGAAAAGTATTTCTTGTAATGAGCAAGTACATTAACATATTTATTGGCTACAAAAAATAAATAACAAAAGCCAGTTAGTTTAAAACTAGTGAAGAACTTGACTGCTTACTTGCAGTACTCGAACTTAAAATATTGTTATCATGGGTTTGAGGGGATCACAATAAAGGGAGGGTGTCGGGCTTGGAGCACGAAAAACATTTCTCGCACTGATTTCAGTGCAGTTGGCGCCGGGAAAAAAGGCATGAAAAAAACCCATCGCACGCATGCTATCGACTACGCTATCAACGACTTAGTAATTTTGGATATCTAAATGACATAAGAGTTGTACAACTATTATTCTCTCAAGCATACTCATAATTGACATAACAAAATATTCAGTTGATTGCAATCAGAGCGCAAAGTGGGTTGGAGATATTTTCAAGTGAACATAATTTTTCGATGCACGGAATCTTTTTGAAAATCTCGAGTAATCTATCAGAAGTCAATGCTAAGTGGTAAGTGTTAGCGATCTAGTGCGGGTTTTTTTCGTTATTGGAAAATGTGTATTAAATTTCAAATTAGACATTAAAATTCCAAAAATTCATGTTGATTTTCATGTACTAATTTAGTAATGATTGGTTTAGTAACCATGTGTTGTAATTTTATATCACCGGTTTGGTAAAATTCATACACGCATACTAAATTTAATTAAATGTCATAGTGTACCCTTTTATTCGACATGTTACAACGTACCCTATGCTCAATGGAGCCCACGCATGGGGTTCAGTGTGACAAACACCTCATTTATCAATTATTAGATTTTTTTGCATTTTTATTGTTAAAATATTATAATTTTTGTATTACTCAAACAAACTTTAGAATATTTAACATCGAATAGACCCGTTAAAATTGTACTGAAATTATTGAAAAGCTGTTTTAGAACCATTCGAAAAAACGTGGCACAGGGGACCCCACCCCCACGCAAAAAAAGCTTGGTTAGAACATCCAAGCGCTTGGTTAAATACACGCCAGCCAATTTCTTCGTTAGACCAATCAGATTGTTGTTTATACCAACCAAGTTATTGGTTGTATTACAATGCGCTTGGTGGCGCTGACCAATAACTTGGTTGGTCTAACCAATTAATCGGCTGGCGTACATGTAACCAAACGCTTGGTTGTTCTAACCAAGCATTTTTTCCGTGCCGAGCAGAAATTAATTCAAATTGCCTGAAGTACTATCAGATCGGGATGAGGCATCGGTCAGGCATGCCTGTTCAGGCCAGCCAAATAAGGCCCTGGTCCTGCCCGGATCATGTATCGGTATAAACTATGAAAACTGGTTGGCCTGAAACATTCCCGATCAGGCGGGATCAGGCAACGATCGGGCATTCCTGATCCGGTTAGCTAAATGGTACAACATTTCAAATGTGGTCGGACCACAGTTTTCCATATCATGCCGGGGTTAGGCATCGGTCAGGCACTCCTGGTCGGGCTACCCAGATTCGGTCCTGCTTTCGGCCAGAATATTCAAATCTGGTTGACTTCAAATATACACCATTTCAAACGAAATTATCAGAGTACAGGAAGAGCATAGCTGGCGTTACCGATGTACAATAAATTAATGAGAGATGTTTTCTATATAATATCGCTTATTATTGTAATACTATCTATTAGAAATAGTTGTATTTTTATGTATCTGTCTTACACAATTATTCATGTATAAGGGAAACAGCATATATTTTCTTGGCGACTACGTCACTTATATCCAAAATTATCATTTTGCGATTGATTGTTTCTATCGTAAACATTTTTCCACGTTGCGTTTTTTTACGCGCCACATTTAAAACATTCATGAGTCGCGCGCATGGATACATTTTATTTATTTTTATTCTGTTTTCGTCTCGAGTTTTGTATATATTTTGGATCTGTAAGATAGTTCCACTATTTAAAAAACCCCATTATTTGGCGATTTATTTGAGATTATCAGTCCTTTATATGTCAATTTGTTTAGCTAAAAAATAAAACAGTAATATTTCATTTTTAAAGTTTCTACGACCATGTATGGTACCAGCACAAACTTCCAATTTCATTTGTTCCAGTCATTTGGCTCTTTGCAATGGTTTTACTTCATTATAGAGGAAACTTTGTTTTCGAGCAAACGTTTTTTTTTCGAGATTTGAATGTAAGGACATTTAAAATAGTCCAAAACGTCAAGAAAAGTGGTGTAGAAAAAATGTATGGATAGTGTACGTACACTGAGAGAAAACTTGAAATCCTGACAACCTCGCGTGGTGGTTGGCAAATATTACTTTGGCTCAAAGAAGTAGAGGTTGACACAAACACCCATTCGTCGAGGCAATACAATGCATTTCTTTGAGACAACTACTTCATGTAATTGAGCGTCAACATAACAATATTTTGGCTGAACATTGACGTTGTTGAGCGAATGGCAGTGCAGGCAACAATTTTTCGGTACTTAAAACGCGTGTAACCAGTGGTTGAGACAATCACTCGTGTCATTCCAATCAGGAAAATGATTTCTATGAAGCAATTGTATCAGAATGGTTACGAGAACTGTTTTATGCTTTTGAAAGAACCTCGATGCAACTGGTTTCTAATAAATATAAGGTTGATTCAACCTCGCGTCCATTTGTGTGAAAGTTCTTTCTGAAGATACGAGTATTGACTTCAGAGTCATCCCGATGGTCACCTATCCAACTACTGACCGCCAGCTGACAGCCAGGTAGTCATCCATCCTAGTACTGACCGTTACGTCAGTGAGACGGTCATATACCCAAATACTAATAAACTAATTCGGGCTAACAATGAAACAAGCAACTTCGTCGAATATGTTTATAGATGGCAACAACGATACACTGTACTCTTTTCGATATACCCGAGTGCCGTAAAAAATAACGGAAAGTGCTTTTATTTTTACTACACCAAACAAAACCATAAAAACCTATAAAGTTCTGACTGTATTATACTAAATTCATTTTATATTTCATGTTACCGATATTTAAATAGACAAAAAAAATTGTAGAATCATATGATCTGAATGGCCGAGTGAGCCAAAACGCAACGCATCAATACCATCCGGAGGGTTCCAGGTTCGATTCCCGTCAATGTAAAAAAAAAAATTAAATATGTTTTTTCAGCGATTAATATGTACCATCATGAAGAGGAAGACGTAATATCTAATGAAAATACAGGATTACTCGATTGAATAAGCACAACATAATATTTAAAAATTAATTTTCTTTATTATTTTAGATTCGCTCAAACATGTAATGAATTTAATTTAAATGTGAGTGTAGTTGAATCAACCGTGTCAATAGTTCCAATCAATCGATTAGAGATTGATCCAAGAGTGTGCATGGTCTGAGAGAATACAATGTTAGAGTTGCAATAAATGCACTGTGGTTGTCTCAACCACATGAAACATTTGAATCGAAGAAAGTCCGACTACCATTTGGTAAGTTTGACCCAACCTCCTCGTTCCATTTCCCGTATATAACCTCTCGGAGAGGTTGAATCAACCTCTATTTCGTTATGCCCAACAATTTTTTCTCTCAGTGTGTGTGTGGCCAGCATCCAAAATTCAAACTTATTTGCATATATGAAGAACGGCTTTAACAATCGGGCTGAAATTTGGCACACATTTGCGGTAGGTCGGCGCCATTGCTTATGAAATTTTTTTTTTTAATTACACAATATGTTCAAATTTTATTTAACTTTGCAATTTTCGAAAAATGTCTGTACGCTCTCTAGCATCCACAAATTTTTATCTATTGAGCTAAATAATTTTTTTATGAATAATGCTATGTTAAAGGAGGATCGGTATTGAATTTGAAATGAATTTATAAAAAAAGTTCGGATTTTATGGGATTTAGAATTTCTCAAAAAATATTGGTTTAGCTCTATTAATGTCAAATCTCACCAAATCAACTGAAATTATGTACAGACAAAAAATAACATTCAGCGCTGCTAGGTAGCAAATTTGGTTATGATCGGTAAAGCGGTTTGGATTTTACGTGAATTTGAATTTTTCAAGATCTATGTATGTAACGAAAAAGGTGCAAAGTAGAACTTTGCACATTGTTTTCTCATTCATTTTCATTTTTTATAAAGCTACCGCTATGAGGAAGCCAAAATCGATAAATAAGCTTACTCATAGATGGTGGCTTTGTGAAACATGAAAATAAATGTGGAAGGAATGTGCAAAGTTCTACTTTGCAACTTTTTTCAATTTATTTAATAAGCGGTCATGTCTCGGTCGTTCGGCCGGTCACTGAACCTGCTAAGGTGTTCTATGTAGCAACACTTTTCGCGTGAGCCTGAACAAAAAGAAAATAATTAGCCAGTAGAAAAGTTATTTAATTAAAAATCCATCACCATTATCGCGTGCGTCAAGTAAAACCATTTACTTACCTTCTAATACTCTACGATTTTCCAATAATTTCGTATTTTTGTTGTCTGTAAATAAATAATGCATAAATGTGGTATAAAAAAAATTAACCATATGATCATCAGTTCTTTTCACCGTTTCTGTAAATGTACATCCGAAAAATCGACTAAATAGCGTATATAAGGCCTTAAAATAATGAGGGCCGAGGTGTATTATTTAATCCTGATTTGGTACAATTTTCGTAATATATACATAAATAAAACCGAACGATCCTTGATGCACCATTAAAGACATATTTATGATTTTGAATGATAGTTAGGCATTTGTTGTGGAATACGTATAACAACGAGCCGAGATAAATTTCGCAATATATGGTTTTCTACACGTTGGCTCATTATACTCAGCTAAATATTGCAATCGCTGTAAAAAAAAGATCAAGAGACTTAATTTCTGGATTGTTCCTATAAAATGGCCGAGCGATATCGAAAATATCAAACATTTTATGTGACTGAACAGTGCGGCTGATATTATTTGCTAATGTAAATATTTTCATACGAATTGTTAAGGCCAGTGCAATAATTCTTGACGCAAATATATTTGCATTGAACTGGAAATTAATAAGACTGTTATTTGCTTCTATAACAATAAATCTTGAATCGATATTTTCACCAACATCTTTGATGTTCGCCGAACTGTTGCTCTGAAAACAGACGGTAAATACGGACATGATAATTATTCTTGTTAAATAGTTTTGATTTCCTAAGTTACTGTGAATCAATGACTTTATATTCCGCGTAAAGATAATAGTATAACTTTTGATATTTTAAACAATTGGCCATTTCTAAGAGAAGAATACATTCGATGATTACGTGCGCAGATGTTGAGATGAAACGTATTCTTTACATTCTTATCTTCAAACCGTTTACAGAAGTCTCCAGTATTTGCTCAGAATATTAAGTAATCTAAAATCCACGGTGATTGTTAATTAAACTACGTAAAAATATTGTAAAACATCCAATAGAGCTCAAGTTCAGTACCACGTTGGCGGTTTATTGTCGAATGATACGCGCACAAGACCATCGGGTCTTTCTTCATGGTACGCGCTCCGCCATGACCCTAAGCGGAGTCACAACTACACAACATTCTCGAAAAATTGTTGTCTCTAACGCAGCCGAGTTGACAGTTCATATTTCACAAAATGGCAGACAAAGCAGCTTCGTCGCCAGTTGTCGCAGTAGTATCTGGAACAACGGCAGCCGTCCCGGCTGGTACACCGAAGAAGACAGTGGTGAAATCAAAACAACCACGTGCAAAGCCTGCTCATCCGAAAGCTGGTGAAATGGTCATCGCCGCAATCACGGCTCTCAAGGAACGTGGTGGCTCTTCGCTACAAGCAATCAAAAAGTATGTAACTGTTACATACAAGGTCGATGCTGAGAAACAAGCTACGTTCATTAAGAAATACCTGAAGGCTGCCGTTGCATCCGGCGTCCTTGTTCAGACCAAAGGTAAGGGTGCTGCTGGCTCATTCAAACTGGGGTCGACCAACGGACCATCCGTCAAGCCTAAGGCTAAGGTAGCCGCCCCCAAGAAGGCAGCAGTGGCTAAAAAACCCGCAGCAGCTAAAAAACCAACACCAGCTGCCGCTAAGAAGGCGCCTACCAAAAAAGCCGTCGCCAAAGCTGTTACCGAAAAAAAGAAAGCTTCCAAGGGACCGGCTGCGAAGCCGCCTAAGGCTAAGACTGCGAAAGCAAAGCCCGCTGCTAAGTCACCCATCAAGAAGGCAAAACCAGCAGCAACAAAGAAGGCTAAGCCAGCTGCTACCAAAGCCAAGAAGGCTGCCCCGAAGAAAACTGCTGCAAAAAAGTGAATATTATGAATGCTTCGAAAAAGCAAAGCAAACGGCCCTTTTCAGGGCCACTAAAAATTTCTAACGTTGTAACGACACCATTTTTTTGCAAATTTAATTGAATATTGGTATTGAGGAAACTGTCTATAAATAGGCTAATAGTAAATCGATCGAAGAACCCATTATTTTTGGAAGATTCCAGAACTTCTGTTTAATTGTAAATTTTCAACACTACTGCGTTTAGCTCATCGACGCTTGTTCGTTTTTTCAATCGTAAGCTCCAGAATCTTTACGTAAGGTCTACTTATATAAAAATAATTCCTAAGGAAAAACAGCGTACGTACGAGATCACTGCTTATCCATGCACTGATTTTGTCGCTAACTGCGGTGCGGGCGCCATTTTCACTAAGCTTGTCCCGATTACATAGCAAAAACTAAGAATTACACATATACCAGGTTTTCCGCAGTTTTCAGAGTTTGGTGATCACGCTAAACTCACATTACTGAATTCTAGCATACCCTGCCAATAAATTTATCCCCGTTAATTTTTTTTGACTCTGAAAAGTTCCGATTTTAGGAAAAGTTTTATGCTCTTTTTCCTCGAATACGATGGGTCAACTGAATGTCCTTCGGCTTAATCGTAACCCTCTTGGCATGGATAGCGTATAAATTCGTATCTTCGAAATGACCGACTACATATGCCTCGCTGGCTTCCTGAAGAGCCATTATAGTAGACCTCTCAAAACAGAGATCGGTCTTGAAGTCCTGAGCGATTTCACGAAGAAGTTGTTGGCCGGGTAACTTGCAGATCAAAATTTCAGTTCATTTCTAATAACGACAAATTTCCCTAAGAGCGACGGGTTCAGGCCTGTAGTGATGGGGTTTCTTTACAATTTCAGTAGCGGGTGCGCTCTTACTTTGCCTCCAATAGACTTGCTTGGTACGAGCCATTTCGTCAGGAAGATTGCAATATAATAATCTCGGCAGAGCGCAATGAGCAGTTGATAAGTCAGCAAGGAACTAGACGTCGCAAGTTAAAAAATATATATACAGGGTGTCTCATTTTAATCTTCCACCTGATTTATCTCGAAAAATAGATAAAGTGATAACGTTTTGAGTACAATGAAACTTTTAGGGTTCGTAGGGGGGCGTTTAAAAAAAGAAATTCGGTTCAACATTAAAAATGTTGGAATTATGACGGCCGACATGTTTTTACAAAATGGAACCATGACTTTTTTTTTCCTACCAAAAATTCGTCATGGCAAAAGTAACAACTTCTGTAGAAAACATTTTTTGATAAAGTCTACATTTGTTATGTTAGAAGACCATTTTTGGATATTTTAGCGTTATCCAAAATTTACCACAAGGAGGTAAAAAAAGTCTTCAACATCCCAAGTGTGAGCGTGCGTGAGTGTGAAAAACACTCACAAGAATTAGGTTTCCGTGGCTCGTCACTTCCGCAGTATCTTGAGATTACATAAAAAATATATACAGATTTAAATATAGAATTGGACATACATAGCCTACATACGCTCTATATACAATTTATACATAAACCGAACTTCACAGTTGGCCTTATATATACATTGTATATAGATTGTTATCGAGTTTATATAAACTCTATAAAAGTCTGAATAGACTATATAAGCCCAATTCCATTTGTTGGCCTACACAATAATTGTTTTATTTGCGGTGTCCCCTCTATCATAACATTTTTGTAAGCTGCCTGATGGGGATGATGCTTCTCACTGGACGGCGGCGGAAGCGTGGATGTAACGTAGGAAAAACTGTATATAAATCCTACCCACATAGCACATAATATTGCCTAAATATTGCAGGAATATTTCGAATATTTCATTACACAGGAATATTACCATAAGCTTCCAATCGAATATTCACAAATATTTAATTGCAATATTGTCAACTTAAAGTTCAGAAATATTGTTAAAGGTAAAACAATTGCCAATCATTTTTTAAATATTTCTGAACATTACCTGTGAAACGAACAATCCGATTTCTTCAACAATATTTCACAAAGTTTCGAATAAAAGGTTCCAGATTAGATTTTGCAAATATTACAATGAAACTTTTTTGCAACATTCCAATACGTTTCAAGTGGAAATTTCTAAACTAGTTTTAAAAAGTTGAATTTGTTGATAAAAAGAAATTCACCTCGTTCAATTGAGTATCATTCGATTTGAAAAAACTGAAATTCAATCGGGAAGTCGTCATATAATTATTTGGAAATGGGGACAAATTCTGACAGAAATTGGAAGCCTCATTAGAATTGATTGGAAAACGCGGCACGGTATGAATCGATTTTTTTACAAGATTGATATGCACCAGAAATCTTCTAAAAGGTTGCTCAATCTTTATTTTTTAATTCATCAGTCTTTGTTGACAGAACACATGGGCAATAAAAGTATAACGTTTGTACAAGTAATCGATAGTCTAGTGGTTAGCGTGATAGACATTAAGTCGTTAAATAGGTTTGATAGGTAGGTAGATGTAAGTCTTTGAAGCGAGAATTTACGTTTCTTTCAACCGCATTCCCCTCTGGAACAAATTTAGTTAATGGAACTCTAATATTGTTATATATTTTTTAAGCAGGATCGCTTTTTAAAATTACTCATCGTTAATTCGACATGGATATGGTACGTAGGTGAGGTTGTGAGTTCGAATTCTGAACGGGATTTTTTTTTCCAATAAATAAGATTATTATCGAGGACATCCAATGGTTTTGCTTAAAAACTCGCAATCAAAAAATTATATTGAAAACGGTAGAATTTCTTACGAGTTAGCCTTGGGCGGAAAATGTAATATTAACACAATATTGCTCTGTAATATTATTGAAATATTATATTTGCAACGTTTTGAGCGGACATTGCAAGATTCCTACAATATTTTATAAATGTTTTAAACATCTTTCACAATATTTTCGCAATATTGCATTGTTGCAAAGGAATATTTCGAGAATGTTTTAGAAATATTTCGGTGCTATGTGGGTAGTGTCATTTGTATACCATCACTTCGCTTCTGAGTCTTCTGTGGAACATATCTAAAATAGTTTAAAAATGACTGGTCGCGGTAAGGGAGGAAAGGGATTGGGAAAAGGAGGAGCCAAGCGTCACAGGAAAGTTCTGCGTGATAACATCCAAGGAATAACCAAGCCCGCAATTCGTCGCTTGGCTCGCCGAGGTGGTGTCAAACGTATTTCTGGTTTGATCTACGAAGAAACACGTGGTGTCCTAAAAGTATTCCTTGAAAACGTAATCCGTGATGCCGTTACATACACCGAACATGCCAAGAGGAAAACTGTGACAGCAATGGACGTCGTCTACACTCTTAAACGCCAACGCCGCACTCTTTACGGATTCGGTGGACAACCTGCACTGGTTTATAGAAGCAATCCTCATACTCAAACGGCCCTTTTCAGGGCCAAAAAAAATAAAAACGTACAGATCATTCTTATCGCAAAATGAATAGTAACTAACGAGAAAATTCGAAAATTTTAATCTTTGTCAAATAAGTTTATATTATATGCGAAATTTTTATAACGGCCTTTCCTTTCACTACACACTCAATATAAGGTCAACGGCCCAGTTTCTGATATGCTACTTTAGCATGGGCGGCTTCCCCCACCATTCCAGAAACAGCCAATAGTAATTCGTAAAAGGTGACGTCACAAATTGCGACACTCATTATGTCCTCGTTTACCCTATGGTTTTACATGGCCGGAGTGAGAGGGTTGCCTTAAGTCGTTACAAACTGGGCCGTTTACCTTACGTGTAAGAAAAGCAGACAATAGAGGTCGATTTCTTCTTCATGCTATTCGAGAAGTAATACAATGGAGCAGAGTCTTTTAAAAGTGTAGGTGAAAACATTTCCCTTGGCTTACTCCAAGATTATTTCGAAAGGTGGTACCGTGACTTGTTACAATTTCATCAGCTGATGCAAGAACCACTTGCAAATACGCGATAAGCGTTTCTAATTTGTGTTACTGCGTACTATGCACGAGTAGAATCATTTATTTTTAGGCTTACAAACTTGAACCTCTACATCTTAGTCACTAAATTGTTATCCTACAATTATTGATATACTGTAAATTCATTAGATCATACTTAAGACATCCATAGCTTATAACACAGGGGGCATCATTAATCAAATCTGGTAGTTATTTTTACAGATACTTGAACAATTGCTAAAGACTTGTTTTACGTTTTGAATTTTTTGTTGGCCCTGAAAAGAGCCGATTGGTTTGATGGGTCGATTTGTTTACTTGGAGCTGGTATACTTAGTAACAGCCTTGGTTCCTTCACTGACAGCATGCTTGGCGAGTTCACCAGGCAATAAAAGCCTGACGGCAGTCTGGATCTCCCGAGAAGTAATGGTGGATCTCTTGTTGTAGTGAGCGAGTCTGGAGGCTTCTGCAGCGATACGTTCGAAGATGTCGTTGACAAAGCTGTTCATGATGCTCATTGCTTTGCTCGAAACGCCAGTGTCAGGGTGGACCTGCTTCAATACTTTGTAGATGTAGATAGCATAGCTTTCCTTCCTCTTACGCTTCTTCTTCTTGTCGGTCTTTGTAATGTTCTTCTGGGCCTTGCCAGCCTTCTTCACGGCTTTACCACTTGCTTTCGGCGGCATGGTATAAGATTCTTTGTACTACGAATGTTCTAACTCTGACGATATCTCGGAGTTAAGTGATGTCAGCAGTTATCTGGCCTTTATTTAAAACGAAAATTGAGACGACGGCGCACCAATCAAATCGTCTGAGAGAGTGGGGGAAACACATCTGCTTCACCAACCACCGCGCCAATCAGAAGCTACGAGGGACGGATGAAAAGTTGTCTACATCGTGATTGGAGCGTAGATAGGACCGAATGGCCTAGAACACAGATGGTCAGACCAGCTTTTGGATCATACTCCGCACGGAACAATCCGTTGTATCAAGTGTGCTTGTTTCTCTCCAATTTAAATCAACATGTCTGGTCGAGGAAAAGGTGGCAAAGTAAAGGGAAAGTCAAAGACTCGTTCCAACCGTGCTGGACTCCAGTTCCCAGTCGGAAGAATTCACCGCCTTCTCCGTAAAGGAAACTACGCTGAACGAGTTGGAGCTGGTGCTCCCGTATATTTGGCTGCTGTTATGGAATATCTGGCCGCTGAAGTTCTCGAGTTAGCTGGAAACGCAGCTCGTGACAATAAAAAAACGAGAATCATTCCGCGTCATCTTCAACTTGCAATCCGCAATGACGAAGAGTTGAATAAGCTGCTTTCAGGTGTTACCATTGCTCAAGGAGGCGTCCTGCCAAACATTCAAGCTGTCCTTCTTCCCAAGAAGACTGAGAAAAAAGCCTAACTTCATCCTCCCTGAAAAACGATCGGCCCTTTTCAGGGCCAACAATTTATTTAACAATGGTTCATACTCTTGCTTACATAATGTAATCTTTACCATAGTATACTAGGCATCGACAGGCAATGATTAACATTAATGTTTTAAGTTCTTAAGCGACTATCTACCGTGAACGTCATTCTAGCCCGGGAAAGGAATAATGTAATAATATAATCTTTGCAAACATTGCTGGAATTTTCGCCATTTTCAGTACGCAAAACATACCCACTGCTAACGTCGTATCCAGAATGTATCTACTCAGTGAATCGCATAAAGTAATATTGACAGTTCTTGCAGTTCTTGCAAGTGAACAAGTTGTTGGTAAAAAAGAAATACTTGATCGATTTGACGGCACTTCAGGTACCCGAGTTTTCAGAAGTATTACATTTTTTGTTTTTGTTAATATTGCTTTATAGAAAATGTCAGTATGTATTCAAATCGTATTTTGTATTTTGCGTTTGCCAAGTTGATATCAAACTTGAGATAAGTTGGCTCCACGACCAAGTTTTATAGGGTTGAGATCGACTTTATAAAATTAGTACAGATCGCACATCACATATTTAAATATAATTAATTTTTTAAATATATTAAACATTTTAATTCAGGATGTACACAAATTCTGAACACAAAAAATCTACTCTTGAATGCATACTAATGAAATGTTAGTTTTTTTTAAATGAATACATATTTCTACTATCAACAGTTACCGATATATTATCGATACAAAATGCTTTTTGTTTGTCGAAAACGGATAAATATAAAGACATGGAACTTGATCAGTCTTTATAACGCTTTAGTATTTCAATTGCTTGTATTTTCGCAGTTATCGCCTTACTTTGAAAATTTGAGTGGCCAAAACACAGTGGGATATCTCACATCCATTTGCCTTGAGATACGAATAAGGCGTTATAACATGGGTCGTAGATCGCTTACTTAACTGAAGAGTACTAGTTCATATTTAATTTTACAATTGCTTCTAGTTCTTCTGACCTTTTCGGTTAATTTAACAGATGACATTGTTTAAACATATACATGCAAGAGAATACCTTCGTTAGAATAAGTTTTGGCCCTGAAAAGGGCCGTTGATTTGTTGTAAGTCTGATAACTTAAGCTTTCTTCTCAGTCTTTTTCGGAAGAAGAACCGCTTGGATGTTTGGTAGTACTCCACCCTGAGCGATGGTAACGCCTGAGAGCAGTTTGTTCAACTCTTCATCGTTGCGAATGGCCAGTTGAAGATGACGAGGGATGATTCTCGTTTTCTTGTTGTCACGAGCTGCGTTTCCAGCCAACTCGAGAACTTCAGCGGCCAGATATTCCATTACTGCAGCGAGATAGACAGGAGCTCCAGCACCAACTCGTTCAGCGTAGTTTCCTTTGCGGAGAAGACGGTGAATTCTTCCGACGGGGAACTGGAGTCCAGCACGGTTGGAACGAGTCTTTGACTTGCCCTTTACTTTTCCACCTTTGCCGCGTCCAGACATGTTGATTAGATTGAAGAGACAAAAACGTACGTGACACGAGGAACGGTTCGAGACCGAATGATACTAAAAGTAGTACAACCGTCCCTTTTGTAGACCGTGTGGGCCAAGCAACGGTCCAATCACAATCCAGAGAATCTGTAACCCCACCCTCATCGCTTCTGATTGGCGCGATGGTCGGACGAGACGGTACATCCCCACTCTCTGTCTCTATCTGATTGGTGCGTTGGTCGATTCGTTTGACCTTTTAAATAAATGCTGGCAAACAGCGAACTTCATTCAACTTCTACATTTTGTCAGTACTTGAAGTATTGAAGTGACAAGTATCTTGAACCATGCCGCCGAAAGCAAGTGGTAAAGCCGTAAAGAAGGCTGGAAAGGCCCAGAAAAACATTACGAAAACCGACAAAAAAAAGAAGCGTAAGAGGAAGGAAAGCTATGCTATCTACATCTACAAAGTGCTAAAGCAGGTCCATCCTGACACTGGAGTCTCGAGCAAGGCAATGAGCATCATGAACAGCTTTGTCAACGACATCTTCGAACGCATCGCCGCTGAAGCCTCCAGACTCGCTCACTACAACAAGAGATCGACCATTACTTCTCGGGAGATTCAGACTGCTGTCAGACTTCTGTTGCCTGGTGAGCTCGCCAAGCACGCCGTCAGTGAAGGAACTAAAGCTGTTACCAAATACACCAGCTCCAAGTAAAAACTGGGAACATCGAACACCATCGGCCCTTTTCAGGGCCAACAAAATTTCGAAACGTGAAACGATTGTTACGCTTAACTTGAATAAATGACCACGGTTGAACTAATTCCGTGCTCACCAACTTTGTTATGTGAACGAAAATCTGAGATCATCGATTCCTTACAGTGCATTTAGCAGCATGATAGTAATTATATCAGTAATCAAAAGATTATATAATTTGAAATTAGCAGTGCCATAGAAAATGGAGTAAAGTTGCACAGAATGATGTGAGTAAAATCAGGACAATGATTGTTATTTTCTAATAAAGGATTTATAAGTAATAAACGCGATGCCTAAAGTAAAACTGTACATATCTGTACCTACCAATAAAAATGAGTAAATGGCACATCTACTACACATTGCGAATGCGATCAAAGATTGAAAATAGTCTGTAAAGTTTGATATTTAATTCGTTCCTGTTTTATATTGATAAGTGTTTCACTTTAATAATTTTGCCGAAATATTTATTAGAATATATCACTATATTTTTTCGCAAGATCGATCGGATGCAAAGTTCATACAAAATTAATTAATCGAGTTAGAATTTGTGACAATACGATCAATGTACGTGGTTCCATTTCGGATCTGAATTAAAGGTATTTAGATTAAGGTCATTTTTATGGATTTTTCGCACTCTAAAGGAAAAGTAACCTATTTAAAGAAATAATAATTATCAAACTAATTAGTACGTTTGTTTACATCACTAAAGAAACTAAAAAAAAAAATATTACGACTGTGATAAAATACAATACACAACAAGGATAAACCTTACGCTTACGTCGAAGATTGTCTGCCCTCGACAATGGCATCTAAATGATCTAAAATGATAAATGTTTAATAATAATAATAATACAATAAAAAACCTTCCGAAATAGTCGATGAGCAGACGAATATTTCAATGTTTTAAAGGATTTAAATTTTTGATTTTGGTAACTTCAATGTCGATGAGGCAGTACTAAACATTATCGAACATGTTTCTGCCTTTACACAATTTCATAGTCTGTCGAAAGCAAGGACAATCTCCATGAGCGCTTTACCACGTACAAAAAAAATTATAAAAATCGCCGCTTTTCATGAATTTTGGCCTTGATGCGGCAATACTTAATATCATCGCACAACTACCAGCTTTCGCGAAAACATTTGTTTTGTGATAATCAATACAGCATTTCAGGAGCAGCCGATTATAAGAAAATTATGTTTTTTTGAACAGCCTTGATACTCGGCACTTACTAGGGGAATGACGCGCCAGTTTGTGGCATCGGCGTTTTGCACCTCACTTTGGCGAAAAAAGTACATTATGTTACAAGGGAGGGAAGAGGACAATTTTCACCGAGTGTGAGGTTTGTCCTCTCGCTTTTCAGCGACGTGATTTCCGTTGCTGAAAAACGAGAGAAAAAATTCGACGATACCTGTCCGTGAGCCGTGCGCATGTGCAGCGGACAGAGATACGAGGCAAGACTCGCTCGGGCATCGTGGCCCCTGTTTCTGCGCGCTTCGAGGTTCGCATCGCGAGCGCCGAGACACGCGGTACTTTCCTCCCGCTCTTTAGGGACGGAATCACGTTATTTAAGCGCAGTCAGAAGAAAAATGAGTTAAGGCATGAAACCAGCGCATGAACGATTGATCTAACCGATCCTACAGGTCGAGACGACGCTGATCTGATATCGATCGTTCGCTAATCCCATCTATTGCCGTAAACCCTGGCAAGATGTGTCACCGACTTTTAAACCGATGTTTTGACCAGTCTCAATTAGCCCCTTTTTTTACCTAGTTTAATTGACCTTTTAACCGAATTTGATGTTTTTAAAACGATTTTTACTGGTGAATTAACCGATTGTAATCGACATTCTCACCCAATTTAAAAAAATTTATTTTGTTTGGTGAATTCAACTGATCTTAACTGACAATTTAAACGGGCAAAACATTTTTAATCGGTTAAAATATCGGTTAAATCCGGTAACACCTGGGGCTAATCGAGACTGATCTTTTCCCGGTTAAAAAGTCGGCTTACTTCAGTTATTTTCGGTTAACACTTCGGCGACACAACTTGTCAGGGGAATAACTGAGCGTCTCAGGCATAAAGTTTCGTGTTTTATTCTGACACATCTTTACCATATTATTTTTTTCAAGTTTCAGAAGAATAATATAAATACTAAACAGTTTTAAGAAATATATATAATTTTAACATTAAACAAGTTTAAGTACCTTTGTAGTTAATTAGACTTGGCGAAAATGTGAAAAATACATGCCAGGGGAATGACTTTTAGGGATTAAACACAGAGAAAAAACGTTTAACACATTCTTTAAATAAAATATTTTTTTTAAATGTGATTAACTAATATTTATGGCGAAAAAAATCAATAAAATATTAGTCATTATGACTAATTCAGGAGAATCACCCATATGGCACGCTGTCGTATCCCCAAATTTATATTCCCCAAAAGTCGTAATCACCAAAATCGTATCCCTCAAATGTTGTATCGCCCAAAATCGTATATCCCAAATGATTTAACTCCCAAATTTGTTTTCTCCAAATATCATAATGCCCAAAATCTTGTACTCCAAATGGTGTGCTGAAGATTCTTTTCAATGACGCATTTTTGGACGAAATAATATTCGGGGTATATAATTTTGGAGGATAAGCCATTTGGAGTAGAAGATTTTGGGCGATACAACATTTGGGGTTTAGGCTCGCTGACTACGACTTTTGGGGAATAAAATATTTGGGGCATATGCCTGTTGGGGGGTACAACAGCGTACCACCCATATACACTTTCTGCTACGCTGTCCCCACCCTTCCACCATCCACCAATAACAGTCGTTGCAACCGCTCGACAGCTTATATAATCTCGAAGCTAGAGGGGAACCATACAGTTGGTTTCGGACTTTTCGATAGCTCACTTCGCTACTTCGTTGAGATCTTGTATCACAATTATCAGACGAAATGGCTCGTACAAAACAAACCGCTCGCAAGTCAACCGGAGGCAAAGCTCCTAGAAAGCAACTTGCAACTAAGGCAGCTCGTAAGAGTGCACCCGCTACCGGTGGAGTAAAGAAGCCCCATCGTTATAGGCCTGGAACCGTGGCTCTCAGGGAAATTCGTCGTTATCAGAAGAGCACTGAACTTTTGATCCGCAAGCTGCCCTTCCAACGCCTTGTTCGTGAAATCGCTCAGGACTTCAAGACCGATCTTCGTTTCCAGAGCTCTGCTGTAATGGCTCTCCAGGAAGCCAGCGAGGCTTATCTTGTGGGTCTCTTCGAAGATACGAACTTGTGCGCCATCCACGCCAAGAGAGTGACCATCATGCCGAAGGATATCCAGTTGGCTCGTCGTATTCGAGGAGAAAGAGCATAAGTCTTTCTATAATATCGGCCCTTTTCAGGGCCCCCAAAACTTAACGTGGATGATGATTTATTTGCAAAATGTTTTTTAGTTCCTAGCCAGCTATTTCACCGAAGTGTTAACCGAAAATAACTGAAGTAAACCGACTTTTTAACTGAGAAAAGATAAGTCTGGATTAGCCTCCTGCGTCACCGGCTTTAACCGACATTTTGACCGATTAAAAACGTTTCGCTTGGTTAAACTATCAGTTAAAATCGGTTGTATTCACCAAACAAAATTGATTTTAAAAAAATTCGGTTAGAATGTCGGTTACAACGGGTTAATTCACCAGTAAAAGTCGCTTATGGGGTTACACCACCTTTGAAAAAAAAATCGATTTTTTTAAATTAAAAAATTCGACATACTTTTGAGAATATTTTAAGCGCTTCCCCATTCCGAAATTCAAAGTACTTCAGAAGTTACAGTCGTTAGAATTGGGAGTGGCAAAAGCGCGCCAAAATCCAGGTAGCGCTCGGACCAGTACGCAGAACTGAACTCTCGTTCCAAAATCAGTCTGCTTTGTGACACAACAGCGTAAACATATATTTATTTACAAGTTTCGATAAAAAATCTGTCGTAGAAATGACAATAAGAATACCTTGTGATTATAAAGGTAGCCGACAATCAGTCGGACGTGATTCTCGAAACGCGAAACGTAAACGCCCGAGTAATCGGTATGAAATGGAAACGGAGGAAGCTAGCACCAGCACATCAGCTAAAAAATTGAAGAACGGTGGTACCGTTGATTTTGATGTGGGTGCTTCCTTCGGGTATCCGTTGATTCATTTTTTATCTATTTTTTCTGTGTTGAGTGAAGTGGTGAAGTGTAAAGAGTGCGGCGGAGATATAAAGTACACCGAAACTGCTCTTCGGGGTCTTGGTTTGAAACTCAAAGTGAAATGTGATAATTGTCAACCAACCCTAATAAATTCATGCCCTCTTATTGCTTCCAAAGCATATGATGTGAATAGACGATTAGTTTTTGCATCCAGACTTCTTGGTATTGGTTTATCTGGAATATAGAAATTCTGTGGAATAATGGACTTGCCTGAACCAATTTTCCAATCATTCTACGATAAAGCTGTGAGTGACATTCACATTGCTGCAAAATCTGTTTGTGAATCGTCAATGAAGAATGCAGTTCAAGAGGCAAAAGATTTGGCTGGAACAGAAGAACTCATCGTTTCAGGGGACGGGAATTGGATAAAACGCGGATTCTCATCCCTTTTGGGCATTTCTACCCTTATATCACTTCACACAGGAAAAGTTCTCGACCAAATAGTAAAGTCTTCATTCTGCAAAGGTTGTAAATTTTGGAAACACTTTGAAGGGACTGAAAAGTATAATGAGTGGATCAGCGAATATTCAGACATCTTTCTACCAATCATGAATGGTCTGCGGGAAAAATGGAAGTGAATGGTATCGTAGAAATGTTCAAAAGATCGGAAAAACTTTATAACGTTAGATATAGTAGTTATGTAGGCGATGGAGACAGCAAGACTTACAAAGGAATTGTTGACGCAAAACCATATAAAAATTTAATTGTGCAAAAAAAAGGAGTGTATAGGTCATGTTCAAAAGCGACTGGGTACGCACTTACGTAAAGTGAATATAGATAATCCTGGGATAAGTGGCAGAGCGAAGTTGACTGTAAAGCTTATTAATGAATTGATTGTTTATTACAGTCTTGCAATTAAACGGAGTATAAATATATCAGTGGAAACAATCAAAAATGCAATATGGGCAACTTACTACCATAAAATATCCACTGATGAAAATCCACAGCATGACAAGTGCCCGTCAAGCAAACATAGCTGGTGTTCGTACCAGAAAGCGAAGGCTTCTGGGAATTTGGATTGTTATAAACATGCAAATTCTATTCCTGCAGTTGTCCAAAAAGTTATTAAACCGGTATACCATCGATTAACTGCTGACGATTTATTAGTGCGCTGTTTAGAAGGATATACTCAGAATAACAACGAAAGTCTAAATGCTGTTATTTGGTCTATCCAAATAACTCCAAAGGTGCATTATAGTGGTGCAATAGTGGTTGAAATTGCATCTTACATTGCAGCTAGTACTTTCAATGATGGATATATTAGTCTATTGTAAATTCTGCAAGTTTTAAACCGTGCAATTGGCCCGAGCGCGTTGAACTTCGGTGAGCTCTTCAATTCACGACGAATATCAATAGCCAATCTGAGAGCCAGTCAGGAGAGAAATGAGGCCAGGAAATTGAGGAGAGCTGCTTAAAAGGAGTCAGAGGACATTAAGGCAACAATGGAAGACCAAATGTACGGCTCAGGAATCGCAGACTGAAGGTAAACAAGAAAAATATCGATTTTTAGCTGCTGCATCGGCACTTTCTTTTTCTTTTGCGTTTTTCTCGAAACGGCCTTTTTCAAACTGGTGTGCAAGATATCTCAAGATCTTACTGGACCGATTTACCTAAAATTTTTACCACCAATTCTGTATAACATTTATACAGAATTGTTTAGAGCGCTATGTAGGGATTTTTTGATTCAATGTCCCGTTTTTAAGTTATAAATTTAATTATCTAAAAATTTTCAGTAGCAATACCACTAGTGCTTCAAAATTATCGGACATTTTCCGATAGCTTCGTTGCCTAGGAACGATTGTGTTAAATTTTGCAGGCTTAAAATCCCGAGTGCGAAGCACGAGGGATTTTTCTGCAAAATTTGACATACTCGTTCCTAGGCAGGGAAGCTTGAGGAAAATATCCGATTAATTTTGAAGCACTAGTGGTATTTGACGGATTATTTTTTCCTCTCGGACTTCGGTCAATCAGAGTGGAGGAAACAGCATCTGGATATTTTTTAGAGAAACTTTTCCAAAGCGACTCATTTTTCAATCACATTTAAAGTAACCCACTTTTTTTATGTCACATAGAATAGTTAGTGTGAAATGCGCCGTAAATTAGGAGAAACATATGAAAGCTCATCGGAAATTTTTAAGAAATTTCCGATATAAAACTGTTGGGTAGCTTCAGACACTGCGCTCTGATTGGCCGACAACCGAGTGGAAAAAATAATCACTTGTAATACCACAAGAGCTTTGAAATTATCGGATATTTCCTGACAGGTTCGTTGCAAACAAATGAACGAGTCAAGTTTTCCAGGTTAAAAAATCACGAGCGCGTAGCGCGAGTGATTTTTCTGGAAAACTTGACGAGTTTATTTGTTTGCAGGGAACCTGGAGGGAAATATCAGATTAATTTCGAAGCTCGAGTGGTATTCGGGGGATTATTTTTTCTATTCAAATTGCGACAAATGGAATTGCACCATGAGACAAAAATTATCATTCTGACAAGGAAATTTCATAATCAGAACAAAAACCTATGTTGCATCCAACACATATTTTCTCTCTGCACAAAATGCAGTGAATTGCGCCCAAATCGATTTTTTACTCTTTTCTGTATTTGCCGGGACATTTTGTTTTATTTTTTTAGCGATGTTCTGAAGCGATTCATCACCAAATCGCTTTTTTGACTCACTCATATTGACGACCGTTAATAGTACCTTGACGTTTTAAAGATTCGCAGAGGTTACAAGTGTCAAAAAAATTATTGTTTATCGCTTAGCAACCGAGCCGGGAAATTTTCGAAAAATTATCGATATAATTTTACCCTAGCTGTACCACGTGATGTTGAATACCGCGCTCTGATTGGTCGAAATTTGGATGGGAAAAATAATCATGAAAATTCATGTCGTTTTCTTCAAACTACTGCCATTTTTGAAAATTTAATTTTTTATTTCTTCCCTACTTAGCGCCATAGCTACTACCTTCTTAAATAATAATTTTTTTTTTGTATTTTTCAGACGATGCCCGATTGAGAAATCGTGTACACCATCAACGAGGATCTTGAAAAGAGGGGACTAATGGATAACTCATATCTCCACCATTTTGTAATTTTTTCAATTTTTTTTTTTGGAAGATGTTCTTTAATATGTACTTTATGTATGTGAAATCATAAAAGTTAAAATAATAATAAAAGTTTTTTTTATGAATTTTATATCTGCGTCAGAAAAAAAATCATTTTTAACCGATTTTTCCAACCTCTTAAAAAAGGATGCAAAGTAGAACCTTGCACATTGCTTTCTCATTATATTTCGCTTTTTACAAAACTCCCTCTATGAGGAACTGCGTTACTTGATTTTGGCTTCCTCATAGAGGAAGCTTTGTAAAAAGCGAAATATTATGAGGAAGTAATGTGCATGGTTCTACTTTGCATCCTTGTTTTAAATAAATAAATACGCGCCCACACCCGTTTTTTGAAAGTATACAAAAGCTATGAAAATGCTAGTCTGTTTTATGATATCATTGTAAACTATAATCTGTTAAAACATGACAAATTTAAATTGCTCAAAAATCAGAACCCACTTTCCGATTGTCAAATTTGGTACGTAACACGGGTGAATATTTTATGTGTATTATTCATTAATAAAAAGTTTCAATCCAGCCATTGTTAATTGACCTGAGTTATAAGAAAATGTTAATTAAAAAAAAATTCAAACTCACATACAATGCGAATCGCTTTATCGATCATGACCAAATTTGGTAGGTAGGAGCGCTGAATGTTATTTTATATCTGTACAAAATTGCAGTTAATTTGGTGAGATTTGACGTTAGTTGGAGCAAAACGAATATTTTTTAAAAAATTCAAATTCCCATAAAATCCGAACTTTTTTATAGATTCATTCCAAAATCAATACCGATCTTCCTTTAACATAGTATTATTCAAAAAAAATTATTTGGCTCAACAGCTAAAAATTTGCGGATACTAGAGAGTGTACAGACATTTTTCGAAAATTGCAAAGTTAAATCAAATTTGAACATATTTTTTAATTTTATTTTTTGTTATGTTGCATTTCCCCCCGTCTGCAGGCATTACGCCTATTACAGGGTCGGCCCGGGTCAGTAGCCTCTATGCGGCCGCATCCGACTTCCTCCTTATATATCGCATTCGGGATAGCATTTCTGCTTTGGGCACAGGAAAACTGCGGAAAACCCACGCCGATAGAACTACGTCACGTTTCGTCGAGAACGTAAACACGGACTACAGCTGTATACATGTGACCTCCACAGGTAGAAATACCTGTGTAGGTCTCATGTATACATCTGGAGCTTCAACGCGCCCGTATTTATATTTATGATGCTCTGGTCTAGAGGCCAGTACACTAACCACTAGACCACCGCACCGGTTCATATTTTTTAATTATTTTGAAAAGTGTCATAAGCAATGGCGTCGACCTATCGCACATGTGTGCCAAATTTAAGCCCGATTGTTAAAGCCGTTTTTGAGATATGCAAGTTCGAATTTTGGATACCGGCCACACACATCCATCCATACATTTTCTCTAAACCACTTTTCTGGACGTTTTGGACTATTTTGAGTGACCTGACATGAAAAACTCTAAAAAAAAAATCCTCTACGAGGAAGCAAAAACAACAAATTCAGTTAAAAGGTCAATTAAACTAGGTCCCTAGCAGACCCGGTCACGGCGCAAATCACCATAGAATCATGGTCGTTTCCACTATAGCGATTTTGTGCAAAAAGTTCACTTAGAACTGTGACAAAACCACCACGTAAACCACCACTCTGAGATTTAAACGAATCTCGGAGTGGTGGTTTACGGAGTGATTTCGACAAAATTCTAAGTGAACTTTTTGTACAAAACCACCATGGTGATTTCGACGGTGGTTTGTTCGGTGACCGGATCTGTTAAGGGTGAAGAATGGGCTAATCGAGACCGGTTAAAACATCGGTTAAAAAGTCGGTGACACAGCTTGCCAGGTGTATTACTAGATTATACTCCATGATTTTCAAAATACGAACAAAACATTAATTCCATTGGCATCACAAGTATTGTTTAAATGAATTATTTCCAATTTCCGTAATACTTTGTGAGAGAATCGAAGCTTTCTGTCTATCCTGAGACGGGAACTTTCCTTCTGCTCAGTAGGTCATCTGGTTATGCGGTCAAGGCAACCAATACCCTAACACTCACGAGAACGGTCATAATAACAGGGAAAATGACACAGTCGTTTTTGTACACTTTAATAACGGCGCGTTTTGCCAAAATAACAAAAAAAATGACGGTGACCATAAGAAAAGTCATGGTCACCGTCATTTTTTTACTGTTACACCGTTATTATGACCAAAATCGCACCGTTATTAAGGTGTACAAAAACGACTGTCATTTTTTCCGTCATTATGGCCGTTATATCACCGTTATCGTGAGTGCTAGGGTAGTGACATGTTTTCATGTGGTTCCTCGATCTAAAGCTAAATTACGGATACTATTTCATACAAACCCGTGGTTTTTCGGAGAATATGCGTTAGTGAAATCTCATGCCTCGAACGCGGCTTGTCATGCTTCCTATTATTGACAATGAATTATATTGGTCTTCCATTTATCAGTAGTATTTTTAATTATATCAAGTCAATATTCCTGATTATTATTACTGATAGCATTTTTAATTACGAATTTACGTGCAACTCATGAAATTAAAAAAAAATATTATTTAAGATTCAGGCTAGACGAATTATTATCTACAAAATTCTTTATAGAAATCTTAACTCAGACAGAAAAATGCGTTGTGGACAGTAACACGACATGCCGTCATGTAGTACAGCATCTGATTCAATTCTAACGGTTCTATGTCGCCATTGCATAATCACCGTATCGGTACATTACGATCTATAGAAGAAATGTTGCGAAAAGCTGAACAATTTCAGGCCCTGTATCCACACGGTTCTCTGCACTCTGCAGTTCGTTAGCGATATTTTTTTTCTGTACCTTGAATATGTATGACGACAATCTTTATAACTCATTTTAAATTGAGAAAAATCATTATAGTTATCATACTGTCTACCACCGTTTTTGTAGCGATAATGCACCGCATTTTTCAGTTTAATAAAATCTTTCAACTCGCGAGAGTACCAGCAAGGATATGTGCTTCATTTTATCACTACACTCGGCGTAAATCGTGTGCAAGTACCGATCCAAGGCCAGAAAGTGACATTTTGAAAAATCGTATCGGCGCTCCACACAATTCAGCTCACGCCATTTGCACTGTAACACCACAAAATTGCGCGTTACAATATTTGGTGTCGTCCTCCTCGCTCTTCGACTCAAGGGCGATCTCGCAGGGTCGTAATAGGAAATTTAGAATATTTATTAATTATTTTTTGAATGTTATTTTTTTTATGTACGACAACGAGAGAGACCGATCGACGAATGGAAAAGAGAGATTGTATTTTGACACGCTACGTGCGTCCCGACAGCTTCCCGAATTCAATCGGAGGACTTTGCGAGCTAATTTCTCGCCTAACTACAACTACAGCTTCCACCTACGTTTTAATAATTCTTTCGACGCTTAATGGGGAAGGCATTCGTCTCTGAACAGCACCTTCATCACATCAAATTACTCCAAGATTCGAGCTTACGCGCTCGAAATGGGCCTAGCGTATGGTTCGTAGTATAGAGAGCTACCGAACCTTGATGCGCACCGATAACAGCTACGCTAATTTGTCAATTCGCCTAGCGAACGCTTTCTCCCGATTAGGGCAATTTTGAATATCTAAGGGTGGGGAGCAAAGTTTGCGAGCGAGATCGATCGCGATCACTCAAGGCTTTTTCGCGGATATCGTCGAGCGGGGAGGACGTCCCGCAAAATATTAATTATTACGAGGAAGTGCGTTGAATCTCCGTTGAGGAAAACTGTCCGAGGAGTAACTCATGTGCCGTCTCTTGTCCCGGTGAGCTCCATATATTTATTGTATTATTTTTCTGGTCTCTCAATTGTATTAGTTTATTTTATTTAATCGCGAGTGTTATCATTGTAAAATAGAGTTTGGTCGTGCCGGTCGTGTTTGACTCCCCGCGTAGAGAATAATTTCGTTGAAGATATTTGTAGTGCGTTGTTGTTTTATAACGAATTTTCTCTGACGTGTGAGTGTGCTTCGCTGGCGGCTTCGAGCCATTTTTAATGTAAGATTGATGTGAGAAACCTAGAGTCTCCGTGAATAATTGTTTCTAGAATTATCAGACGTGTGCGCGAATCGCCCTTAAGCCTTCGTCCCGAAAAGCCATAGTGTTAAGAGTGTATGTGTGTGGTCCGTATGTGTGCCCTTGGTTGTCCCTTTACTAGCGTCCTTTGGTTTTTCGTGAGGGACTCAACTTCAAGGCCATATTACGTGTTGTATAATTTTGTTAAATGATTTCATTGGCCTTGTCGTTTATCGCGTTCAACTGGTTGGTAATTTTATAACGCGATCGTCCCGGTCCTTGTTAATTATTTATTTGAGAGTGAGTGAGTGCGTTCGTGTGAATGCCCGGTATTGTTTGTCGGGAAATTATTTTAAAAAGTTATAATTTATTTAGTGGTCAAAGTGTGGCTACTAAAAAGAGATATTTTACGTGGACATTTTTATTATTTATTTGTTTCTATAAATTCATTGATCTTTTGAATAAATTAAATTGTTGTGAGTCCCGTAATTAATTGTGATGGAATTATTTATTTATTAGTAACTCGAACTCTCAGTAGGTCTTCCCCCCCCCCCACTCTACGTATTGCAGCTGACGCCAAGCCTGAGCGGGCAATTGTCATTTGTTAACGTTGCTTTTCTTTCGGCGCGAAAGCGCCTGACGCCCAGTTCTTCGGAACGAAAAATAAGGAAGAGAAGTAACAATGGACAATTTAAGGTTGTAGCTTGTGTTTTCCTGCGTTGGGTAAAATTCTCGTTACAGTACCAATCAACCTTTACTGAAAGCTGTAGATGATAGAAATCGGCATCTAGATTGTTAAAAATGCAAGTAAATTTAACATACAAAACAATATAAGATTTACGAATCGGGTGTATGAAGTCCATATTAATATACTTTTATTGTAAATTTATGAATAGTATAAAAATTCTACGATACTGGTATTTGAAAATTGCGGTACGTTAGTATTGTAATCTTCATTTTAATATACCAATATTGTATTTGTCAATGGCGAATGCATTTGAAAATTAATATACGAGATTTACAATCGGTATATTAATTTTTTTTAAAAATGTGAAGTGTACTGGCGGCTCTGTCGCCTGGCTAACCACCGGATTCAAAATATTAGTTTAAATCCGACCTAGAACGTGATCGTACGTATTTTTATACCATTTGACTGCGTTAAGCCCAGAATCGCATACGAATCAGAAATTCGGATCGTCGCGAGTCCGACTCTTGGGGTTATACATCGTGACACATGCAGCATTCTCTTCCTCATGCCTCATTCTCTTTATACCACGACGTTGCTGGCAAATAAGAATCCCCGAGCACTGTGAGTCAATGATTCGGTTAGAGTTTTCAGTAGCCTCCAAATACAGATCGTATTTATTACATAACTTTTAAGTCTCAAAAAAACATAACGTAAATACATAACAACGACGTCTCTAAGATATCCTGTGCTAGTAACAAAAACATTCAACTGTGATATAAAATTCTCTTGAAACAGAGTTCGGCAGAAAAGTTTGCGGCCGTAACTTGGATGGGTGACTGCTTAGCCGTGCACCGGCTGGTACATCAACCCGTGAACGGGAGGTCAGTTTTTCTGAGATCTTGATGTAAATACTTAAGTAAACCTACTTTCGTGTATACACCGGGAACTCAGAATGACCGTAAAAACAAGCAGGTTCCTTTTTATCCAAAACTAACGATTGTTCAAGTTTCAGAATAACCATCTTGTGAATTTTGTAACTGGTTAACCACACCGAATAACTACTTCGATAACTGTCCAACGAACATTCGGCTGCTGGTTGTTTTAAGTGTTAACCGCTTCGATAACTACCCCACAAACATCCGGCTACTGGTTGTTTTGAAAATTAACTGTACCGATTAACCACCTCCATAATTACCAGCACAAAAAAAAATAATTATTGTTTTTGCGTTGAATGAAATAGGTTATTTTTCTTCTTTATTTGTATATTCGACTTCTTCCGGCAATTTGGTACATGTACAATCACGAATAGAGAATATAAGTTTTTTCGTCATTAATAGGATTCGAATTCGGGATCCTGAGACTGTTTGAATGTAAGTTAATTTGAAGTATAAGAATCGGTGAACTCTTAAAACAACCAGCAGCCGGATGTTCGTTGGGCATTTATCGAAGTAGTTATTCGGTGTGGTTAACCAGTTGCAAATTTCACAAAGTGGTTATTCTCAACCATGAATAACCATTAGTTTTGAAAAAAAAAATGAACCTTGTTGTTCCCGTCACCGGGAATTGATAAAAATGTGATATAACGCTTGCATACAGATGTTATCTATTTTTGTTACGTTTCACTTACATATTATTTATATCACAAATAAGTTTAGATTTTACGAAATGCGCCAGTGGAAATAGCGCAAGCGTGAACAAATAGCGCACGCGCTTTCGAATCGTGGCGCATGGAGACGCCGGGACCCGAGTGGCAAAGAACAAGACTGTTGTAAGGTAAGTCGTTAATTGCAAGTATTATTAGTTATAGTATTGACAATTTATCTGCGCGCATGATTTAATATAGTTTTGAGTGCTTGCGACACGTATATCATACAGGGTTTCGTAAACTGAATGCCGGGCTATTTGTCGGTTATAGCATCGCTCTTTTGCTATTTTTCTCTGTACTTTTGCGTTATGTGTTACAATATTTTGGCAACTACAATATTCGAAAGCTTCCTTCGAAGAAACATTGAAGGAATGGATTCGACGTATGGGAACGCATAGGAAAATATGGGAATCCATATAGGTTCCTGTGTGGGAGGGCATGGGAATCAATTTCCTTTACGGGAACCCAGACGGGATCCCATCAAAGATGATATAGGAAAATATTTCCTACGTGGAAACCCCTGAAGGAACCCATGTACGAAGACCCAGGAAGGAACTTCCTCTGTCGGGATCCACATAGAAAACCATGTAGGCTTATATGGGTGAAGAGAACCCACACAGGTTCCCATGTAGGGTGTTACAAGTTGACATCTCCTACATGATAAACCACAATCGAACCCATGTGAGAACACATAGGAAGCAACTTCGACTGCGGGAACCCACAAAGACACCCATATGGGATGACACGAGGGAATATTTAGTGCATGGGAACCCTTGTGGGTAATTGTGGGTAAAGAACACCACGTGGGATTCTATGAGGAAACTCATGTAGACCGATTCAATTCGGTACGATCTACACGGTACCCATGTAGGATGACAATCCAGATAGAACGTTTGAAATGGCGCACGCGAATATAGATTATACGGACTTGCGATAGCAGGGGAAATCTACTTTTGTTCTTTAAGTTATTGTAGGGTAGAAGTACCGGTAGTGGCCACTGTACCAGTTCCCTAGCAGAAATAGTGACCAGTTTTTGGCAAGGGCCACGCGAGTTAGCCCTGTATATTGCCGAGGCACTCGTAAGGAAAAATGGCGAGGGCCTCGTCTGCCGTGTAACGCATGTCATAGCCAGCCACTCGCCTGGCTGACTACCGAGTATATGGCGAGTTTTCCTTGGCAGCAGCTGGCGTGGGTCAGTTTTGAGCAAATTGCGAGTTTTGCTCGACCGTAACTGGTGTGGCTCATTTTCGAGTCAATAGCGAGCTTTGCTCGACAGTAACTGGCGTGGCTCATTTTCGACTCCATATATTCTATGCGTAGCAATATTTAACTAACTTTCATTCTGGTATGAGATGACAGAGAATTCCTTAGAAGAGAATTGGACTGTGCGAATCCAGCTTGGCTCTGTGTCGCAGCCTGATTTCTATGATAGGTGCAAAATAAATCTCTTACCAGAAGTTCCATCCGATTGTCGACAGTTTGATGTAGAGAGTTCTTTACGTTGAGAACGTATGAACTTTTGAAATGCTCTGTGTTTTCTAACACGAGCTGATGTCAAAACTCGTGTCCGTTCTTTTTTGTCCATCGTATTCTGTTGCTACTTTTGATCTATATATCTGTATAATGTATTAAATTTCATATTAAATATTGGTATATTATTGAGCCAGTCAATTTATGATGGAGAAAATTTATTATTAGCGATTATACTAGGTAACAGTCAAGACATTTTGATACAGAGGAAGTGAGTTTCTTGGAGGTTAATTATCGATCTATATCACAGCTTATCTGCACTTATTAGAACAATACTCGTCAAACGAAACATACCTTGAAAAATTATATTACGTCGTTCTTAACTTTACCGTCCAGACGCTTGAACGGTAACGTAACCGAATTAATCCCAGCTGTCAATGGACTTCGTTCTTCGATTGTGGACTTAGCACTAACAGCTGATACATATGCTTGGTAGCGATAGACTGTGAGCGCTGGCGAGGCCACCTCGTGGAGCAATAGGTAGTGACTTACTACGCGGGCTCGCCAGCGGCACGTAGGTTCTACTACCGAATACAGCACGCGAGGCGCTCGCGAGGCACTCACGAGTCTTCACTGGCGAGGCCATCTCGTGGAGCGATAGTTAGTAACTTACTACGCGGGCTCGCCAGCAGCAAGTAGGTTCTACTAGCGAGCATGGCACGCGTGGCGCTCGCGAGGCACTCACGAGTCTTCGCTCGCGAGGCCATCTCGTGGAAGAATGGGCAGTGACATAGCATGCGTGATGGCCAGCATCTCGTGGGACAAGTTGGCGACCCGATCAAGCCTGTGCCTCGCTAGACCCTCGCCAGCTATCCTGATTCTAGTACAGCTAGGATAACCCTCGCCAGCTACTCGTGTGACACAAGGCAAATCCGAGTACATTTCTGCTAGGGTTGTGGCGTTTTTCGTGGCTATTTTAATTCTGTACCTGTATTTAATCATAATTTTTCATCACGTTGTGTATTTTGGAAACATTTATCGTGATTTTGACGTCTGTTCGTCTCCATTACAAAAAGTACTGTGTCAGTAAATAAAGTATCATCAGCTGATTCATCAAATTGTCAACTCCTTACGGAATTCGACAAGATTTTGACGAAAGCTCTAGATACATATTTGGATTATTTAGTTGGCGAATTGCATGCAGCTTTGCACATATCAATCTTAAGAGTCATCACTGCAAATGTTGATGTACTAAAAGTTTGAAATAAAGCTATACATTTATAAAAAATACGATGGCCACAACTGGTACATGGAATAAGCAAGTTGCCCCGGATATGGCCATAATAATATAATCATTAATTTTTCTTTAATTATTACACAACCAATTCATAAATTCGTAAAGAAGAAAAAAAACGAAAAAAACGCTAAGAAAAATATATCCTGTAACGTGAATTTTACCCAACGCAGGAAAACCCAAGCTACAACCTTAAATTGTCCAATGTTACTTCTCTTCCTTATTTTTCGTTCCGAAGAACTGGGCGCCAGGCGCTTTCGCGCCGGAACAGAAGCAACGTTAACAAATGACAATTGCCAGCCCAGGCTTGGCGTCAGCTGCCATACGTAGAGTGGGGGGATAAGACCTACTGAGAGTTCGAGAAATAAATAACAATAATATCACAAAAATACGGGACTCACAATAATTTAATTTATTTAAAAGATCAAAGAATTTAAAGAAACAAATAATTAATAAAATGTCCACGCAAAATATCTCTTTTTAGCGGCCACACTTTGGCCCCTAAATAAATTATAACTTTTTTTAAAAATAATTTCCCGACAAACAATTACGAACATTCACACGCACGCACACTCACACACTCTTGAATAAATAATTATCAAGGACCGGGACGACCGCGTATAAAATTACAAAACACTTAAACGCGATAAACGACAAGGCCAATGAAATCATTTAACAAAATTATACAACACGTAATATGGCCTTGAAATTGAGTCCCTCACGAAAAACCAAAAGACGCTATTAACGGGACAACCAAGGGCACACACACGGACCGCACACACACTGTGTGTGCGGTCCACACACTCACACCCTTAACACTAGAGCTTTTCCGGGACGAAGGCTTAAGGGCGATTCGCGCACACGTCTGATTTTACTAGAAATAATTATTCGCGGAGACTCTACTTTTCCCACAACAATCTTACATTAAAAATGGCTCGAAGCCGCCAGCGAAGCACACTCACACGTCAGAGAAAATTCGTTATAAAACAACAACACACTACAAATATCTTCAACGAAATTATTCTCCACGCGGGGAGTCAAACACGACCGGCACGATCAACCTCTATTTTACAATGATAACACTCACGGTTAAATAAAATAACTAGTACAATTGAGACCAGAAAAATAATACAATAAATATGTGAAGCTCACCGGGACGAGAGACGGCAAATGAGTTACTCCTCGGACAGTTTTCCTCAACGGAGATTCAATGTACTTCCTCGTAATAACTAATATTTTGCGAGACGTCCTCCTCGCTCGACGATATCCGCGAAAAAGCCTTGAGTGATCGCGATCGATCTCGCTCGTGAACTTTGCTCCCCACCCTTAGATATTCAAAATTGCGCTAATCGGGGGAAAGCGTTGAAGCGCTCTCACGCAGAGACGGGACCTGGCGCCTCGCTAGGCGAATTGACAAATTAGCGTAGCTGTTATCGGTGCGCATCAAGGTTCGGTAGCTCGCTATACTACCAACCATGCGCTAGGCCCTTTTCGAGCGCGTAAGCTCGAATATTGCGCTGGCATTCTGAGATGCATCCGCTGATCAACTGTGAATGCCTTCCCCATTAGGCGTAGAAAAGATGACTACTGCGTAGGTGGAGGCTGTAGTTATAGTTTGGTGGGAAATTAGCTCGCAAAGTCCTCCGATTTAATTCGGGAAGCTGCCGGGACGCACGTAGCGTGTCAAAATACAATCTCTCTTTTCCATTCGTCGATCGGTCTCTCTCTCGTCGTCGTACATAAAAAAATAACATTCAAAAAATAATTAGTAAATATTCAATTTTCCTATTATGACCCTGCGAGATCGCCCTTGAGTCGAAGAGCGAGGAGGACGACATCAATTATTGTATCGCGCAATTTTGCGGCGTTACAATCCTTAGAAATGTATAGTAAAAAAGAAGGTAAAGCGGTGGAACACCTTTCATGTTGAAGATTCCCATCATTATTCAATGCGAAAATCTACTTTCGGAAAGAACTCTGGTAAAAGTAAAAATAAAAGTGTAAAGAGTAAAACATTAATATAATGTATGACTATTGGTGACAAAGAAAGCTACTACGAAAAAGTGCAAAACGAAGGAGACGAATGTCAAAAAAGGTTAGTTAGGTTCACAGATAGCATCTGTGCTTTAAAGACATTTTCGTTTAGAGGAATAGGATGCTTTCATAAGAATACGATTTTGATTTATTAAACACACCGTAAAAAATGTTTGAAGTGCAATGAATATTGAGTTATTCTAATTTTCAGCATGGCCAAAACCGGTACATTACTGTGGCCAAAACCGGTGCATAGGTGGCCAGAACTGGTGAAATGGCTATGCACCTACTTTTTTCTATTTTCCAGTGTTTTCTCGATACATATGAAGATTTTAATGCTAGAAATCTGAAATTATAATTTTCTCAGATATGAAAAGTATACGTCCAAAACAGTTTTATGATATTTGGTCCCAATCACAAGTACTTGAAAATGAGAAAATTCTTAAAGTGGCCATAACCGGTACTTCTACCCTACGTACGATAATTCCTCTAACACGTTATATTCAATTTCAATTTATTTTTATTCTAAGGTCCGGATAGTCGAGTGGATTACGCCGCAGTCTACAAACTACAGAGTCCTAGGTTCAAGCCTCGCCATCAGCATAATTGAAGTAAAATTAATAACGTTTTTTCAGAGATAAATAGTTGGGAGAAAGAATTCAAAACGTAAATCAACCGATAAAATTAGGGAATACATTTTTTTCTTATTTTGACAATTTAATTACTCGATTCAAAGTAGGACCCGTGCAAGTTCCCATGAGATTTTCGCACAGGGAACCCATGTAGGTTCCTATATAGGACTGTGTATCCCGCATGGGAACCTGCGTGAGTTCCTATACGGGAACCTGTACGGCATATCGTCTGGAAATTCGCAAACCCACATAGGAACCCATATGGGTACCCTGTCCGAAAATCCCATGTGAACCCATACAGGTTTCCCATAAAGGATCCCACATAGGAATTGTATGTACGTTCCCATGTGGAAATTTTCAGCCAGGAGAACGCGAAGACAAAGCATCGACGAAGGGCGCCAAGAAGAGCTATGAAAGAAAGGACCAGACCGGCCAGACTTAATATCTAAAAATGTTATGTTTCGAGATTTGAATTTATATTAAATTTAAAAAAGCCAAATTTTGGTAATTAAGTTTTAGTAGTTAATTAATTTTGTTGATTCATTATCGAATTAATTAAGTTTTCATTTCATGTTCATAAAGTTTCATTTCGATTTCGTTGCGTTTTGTTAATTTTTTCTAAGTGCCAATACATTCAAGTTTATGTACATTTAATTGAATGCACTTCTCATAAATAAATGAAGTTCAACATATTATTGGGTATTAAATTGAGAAAAAGCCCAATTTTCCGACTGTATTACAATAGTTAGTACTATTGACAGTTCATAGTTACTTTTGAATCCGAATAGTAACTATTGAGTGCTCAATAGTTTTTTTCCGTAATGATACCATTGCCTGCTACCGTACTGGTGCTCTGAATTCAAATTATTAACACAGCTATCTCAATGGCTTGCCGCATTAACTGTTTGTATCGCCAGTTACTTCAAATCAATGATTTTGTAATCAATGTTATTTTACAATCGTAATTTTCGTTTTTTAAACAATTAAACGCTTGAAAGACAACATTGCATATGATGACTATGTGCGCCGATGTTGATAGTGTGAGAATTTTCTACATCAATGCCGTCAACCGAGCTGAAGAATGCTTTAATATATGAACAAATTATCATGTAATCCAATCTTAACAATGGAAATTGAATAAAACTACTGAAAATATACTTATTTGTTAAGTGAAGTCTCAATTTGGTACCAGAGTGGCGAATTGTCTTCGGAAGGTAAGTGCATAATGCCACCGGGTCTTTCTTCATGGTACGCGCTCCGCCGCGTGCCCAAGTCCTAGTGCAAGTACAAACATTCTCAGTTCATTCACTGACGTTTGAGATTTTAGTAGTTCGACTACACAAAGTTTTTCACGTTCTGTCAGCTAAGTTTACTGTTCACATTTCATATAATGGCAGACAAAACCGCTACATCGCCAGTTGTCATGGCAGCACCTGAAGCAAACGCAGCTGTTCCGGCTGGTACACCAAAAAAACCGGCAGCCATCAAAGCCAAGCAAACTCGTGCAAAGCCGACTCATCCGAAAACTGCCGAGATGGTAGTTGCCGCGATCGCCGCTCTCAAGGAACGCGGCGGTTCGTCACTTCAAGCCATTAAGAAGTACATAGCTGGGACTTACAAAGTTGATGCCGAAAAACAAGCAACGTTCATCAAGAAATTTCTGAAGGCTGCTGTCACGTCCGGTGTCCTAATTCAGTCAAAAGGCAAAGGCGCTGCCGGATCGTTCAAGCTCCCATCGAGTAAGGGAGAATCCATCAAACCAAAAGTTAAGCGTACCACGAAAGCCGCGGTCACCAAAAAAGCAGCAGTGGCCAAAAAACCTGCATCAGCTAAAATACCGGCATCAGTTGCCACTAAGAAAGCCCCGACCAAAAAGGCTGCGGCTAAAGCCATTACCGAAAAGAAGAAACAATCTAAGGGACCAGCAGCTAAACCGCCCAAGTCTAAGACCATGAAAACGAAGCCTGCAGCAGCGAAGTCTCCCGCCAAGAAGGCGAAACCTGTGGCGCCAAAGAAGGCAAAAGCAACTGTTCCCAAAGCAAAAAAAGCAGCACCTAAAAAGACAGTCTCGAAAAAGTGAATTACGACAAAACAAACCCTGAACGGCCCTTTTTAGGGCCAATAAAACTTTCTAACGTTCGAATAACTCATTGTCGTCAGATATTTCTCTGCAAAATAGTTTGATAACCGGAAAATATCTATGTGGTAAATTAATAAGTCATTTTTTTGCAGGATGGAAAAAACTTCTGGCTTTACTGGGTTAGCAGCTTTTTGTTGTTTTTGTTTACACTATGCAAACTTTGATAAGATGTTAATCAAATATTTAAAAATAAATGTCAGTTGTATGAAAGATTAATTTTTGCAGGCATGTCTTTGGCGATTTAAGATGATGTGTTACCGCTCGGACAGTAACAATATTACATTACGTTACAGGGAGGGAAGTGCAACTTTTCACCGAGAGCAAAGTTTGATGCCCCAGCGAAGCGCGGGCAGAAATTCACACGAGGTGAAAAGTTGCACCCCTCCCATGTAACGTACTATACTTTTCTCCCGATTTCGCTAAAAAAGAACCACATTTCGTGTCTGCAACAAGGCCGAAGAATAAGTTCATTTTTAACAAATGACGACACGCATGCGTAGTACGGTTTTTATTACTTCCGCCAGTCAGGGATGAGCTGATTACCTTCCTAGGGGTGCGTTCCGAATGACGAGGTGTTTCGTTGATCGATGCGCATGCGTAATAATCTCCATCAAGAATTACGGTGAAGTTTAAGTAAAAGTTGAAGATAGGGGAAACAGTTTGTTCGTTTCTATTAATTCCAAAGTATCGGAATTTCGATTTCTCACGGATTAGCCATTTATAAAGTATTACAATTTTTTATCCCCACCTCACAATCGGACAACAACTTTTTGCCGTACCTCGCGAGTAGGGTGAATAGTTGTCGTCCGATCAGGAGACGAGGATAATATTTGAATTCTTTACAAATAGGCAAATCCATGAGAAATCTAATTATTCATACTTCAGTACCAGTAAAAATAAAACAATTGTTTTTTATGTTTCCACTTTTATTATACTTTTTAAAGTTCACCGTAAATCTCGGCAAAAGCCATTGCGCATGCGCATCGAACAACAAAACACCTCGTCATTCGGAACGCACCCTACGCGGTAATGAAAGCGGACTGCGCATGTGTATGTCATTCGTAAAAAATGAGCGATTTCCCGCCCACGTTGCGGACACGAAATGGGGTTATTTTAGCTGATTCGGGAGAAAAATAAATTTAGCTATCTCACTCGCACTTATGACGATCTGAGAGAGGCAGTCGACGTGTAGCACATCACCTTAAGATGATGTGCTACATGTCGTCTGTCTCTCTCAGATCGCCATAAGTGCGAGTGAGATAGCTGAATTTTCCCGAAGTGTTATTCTTCGCCACGGTTGATTTTTCGAATAAAAGTCGAGATGTACTGACTGCAGACTGCCAAGACGCAGTCAGTACTTCTCGCCTTTTGCCTGAAACATCAATTGTAACCAAGAACAACGCTTTACAGTTTTTATTACCGACCGAGCAGTAGCACATCATCGAGGTAAAATTAAGGAAATGCCAAATGTATAAATAGTGATATAAAAAATTCTTAATTAGTATAATAAAAGTAGTAAATTTCAACATTACAGACAAAAAGAAAATCTGGTTTATTGATCGAAAAGTTCTGGATTTAGTACGCTGCGCCGGCGCCATGCCGATGCAGTACTGAGATTCCAGCCCGCTGTGCCGTCAAATTTAGCATGTTAGCATCTTAGCAATTTAGTATCTTGAATTTTTTTTTCAAATGTTGTTTAGAGTATTACAAATATCTATACATTATTTCAGAACTTTAGCTATGGTTTGTCCAAAATTTAATAACGTTTTTTTTAATTCATTTTTTTCATTTGCTGTATCAAATTGTTGTTCCTATATAAAATTTAAGTTTTTGAATACACTTTTTAATTAAAAATGTGCCATTCTAGCTCAAAAAAAATTTCTGGCATTTTTGACAAAGTAAACATTTTTTTTTTCATTTAGACGGACCAATCTGACTTTTCTCGAAATTTCACAGAATTTCCATTATTAAGCTTACCAACTACAGAAAAATTGGTGTGATGGCAAATGAATGACTTACTTAGTATGGAATGACCCATATATTTCTCGTATAAACGTTGTATACGCTGCATAGGTAATACACAGAACTTGCATATAAGCCCATATAGGAACAGCGCCAAAATGTTGCATATTGGGCATATATTTTTCGTATATTTTTTACGTACGAAAAATATATAATACGGCATATATCCAGAATATATGCCATTTATAATTTTAATAGTTTTCCTATATATACGGAACTTTTCATACGGACCGACACGTCGTCGTTACAGCGTACATTATCACTGTGCCGGCAAAAAACCGTCAGATGCGGACGTACATCATTGTTCTGTACCCACACGACATGCCAGCACGGAAGTACATCGTACCGTTACCATGCAGCAATTGTCTATTTGGGATACTTCATCGCCGATGTACGTAGGTCTGAAAAGGTGAAAAATGTGGATGGGATGTGCAAGACCCGAAATTGCAAACTTTTTTTCGAGAAGCAATTACTGTTTTTAGGCTGATTTGGCATGAAATTTCACATATATTCGGAGAACTGTAGAGTTTCAGGAGTAGAGAGGGTGCACAATTCCAATTCAATCTTAAAATTAATTTATTTCAATGTTATTTTATTATTCCAGAAATTTATTTTTAAAATATAATGTACAATTCAGATATTAATATTTTCAATTAATTAATTTAGATGCGCACAGTGAAGCCGAGCAACTTACGCACGACACCCGATTAACACTTCAGTGAATGATTTACACATTACTTTCAACTTTGACCAATAATTTTGATGGTCTCAGCTGGAAAATAGTTTTGAACAAAGTTTTTATCGGCAAACTGACGATATTTTCCTACGACAAATTATCGCACGCATTCACAGATTCTGCCAGTTAATAAATAATGGCGACTTCAAATCAGATATGGGCAACATTTTACTACATTACATTATTAGAATTTATTTATTGAAAAAAAAAAAAAAAATTTGCCCAAATCTAATCGAATGTTCTTTTTGGATTTTTTTGTTGTTGTGAATACGGCAAATTGCACTAACAATACCTCATCAAATGACCAGCGACGATCGTGCCCTTTTTATATAAACGATTAGGGAGAAATTATAGCGATTTTCAAAACTTGTATGCTTGTCGAGCATTTTCCATCAGACTTGCCATTATTTTTAGTTATTTTTCTCTAAAAATCTCGCAAAATTTTTAATCATTTTTTGGTTTATTTGCTGCGATATGTATAAAACAACCAAACGGTATACGTTTTTTTAAATTTCTTGCAAAGCGTATCTTATTGTACCGACTTGGAACAGCTGGAAGTTATAGTTTGTACCCTAATCTACAATTTATATTACCAGAATTTTTATATTCAAATCCAATTTCTTTTTAATCCCAAAATTTCGATTCTTTTGTTATTTTTTTTTTAATTTCACTTTTTCTAGTTAACATTTTGGTACCTTACAGAACATAAAAAATGTGGAGATAAAAATTGGAGACAATACGTTTGTGCACATCTGCGTCAAAATTTAATCCAATTCGCAAAAAGATAATGCACAGGCATTTTTTAAATATTCATAATAAAGTTGTCATATGCACAACGATTTTCGTATCGAACAAGATATTAGTAAAATTACGACCTTACAATGTTATTTTGCAGCTTTTTTACAATTATGATGATTATATTTTAACCGCCGACGTACTAGAATTCGCACTTGAATGTTGAAATTTAAATCCAATAGTATTTTTAAAAAATTGAGTATCAGCGGAATTCCATTAGGAATGCATCCTATATTTCTATTTCATGAAAAAAAACTTGCAGTTTTCACTTCAAATTTCCACATAAAAGTTCAAAAAGTGAATTTCACAAAAGTTTTATCTTCACACAATTTTGATTAGAAAAAGTCTTCAATATTTAAGGTAAGGAAGTCAGAGAAAAATGCTAATATTCATTGCCAGATATCTTCTTGTTTATCTGCTAATATCATTAAAAAAATCTTTTTGCTTCATGACAAAACTATTGCAAACGAGCTATTAGAAATGTATGGGTTTTTAAACATCTTCACACATTCCTGAGATAATCAGGCATCCAAAAATTTCTAAAAAATGCTCAATTGTACATATGAAGAATTTTTCCGGCTTGATGCAGCTTTCTTTTCTTAAAATTAGTAAAGTTATAAATTTCATTTAAAATAATTTTTTTTCTAAACTCATGCAAAGCGTGCGGGAAAGTGCGTAGTGTAGTAAGGGTACATTCCTGCACACTTCAGCGAGAATATATATTTCCGTATTCCCTTTATACGCACGAGACGCGTGACTTTATGAGCATGAGTTTAAAAATAGTACTTTACAATACTAGTGCTATATAGTATATTATGCCACTAGAGAGGGATAGTCTATTTTCACTCCCCCGTGGAGTATACTATTTTTCACCATATCTGCAGCGGAAAGTTCGAATTACGTAAAGCCCGTAGGGCGGGAAGTCGAACTTTTCGCGCAGGTATGGTGAAAAAACATTTTCTGGCGAGTGTTGCAGTCCCACGCGTTACTTTTCAAATAATTCGGGCATATTGTGAAGATATTTTGCAGAGATATTTTGTAAATGTATATTGTTAAATCACTATAATGTCTCCTCAAATCGGGCAATAATCTATAGCGTTCTTCTGCAAAATCGCATATATATATATATATTTATAAACAAACAAATTGTTTAATATCAACATCAAATTGTAACATATATTTCGCTATCAACGTGTATTCGTACTAAAAACACTTTGTAATAAAACGCTTGTCTACAATAATAATAATAATAATAGTAATAATAATGATAGTGATAATAACTCTTTAAAAAATTCTATATACAAAATGGTAGATCACATATAGCTATTTCCTTTCGGGTATCGAAGGGGCAACGGTTGGCACGAATTTTCTCGTTGATAATAAAGTAATCAAGGAAAAGATAAAAATCCGTCGCGCGTTGATACCAGCGGAAAAATTATTCGTTTATTCGAGTGTTTTTCTTCTTATTCATTCAATAAAATATCATAGCGGTGGCATTTGGTAAAAGAAATCGAAATCTCGCGCCCGTTTCTTGCGTATATAGTCGAACTTCCCATAAGTTTAAGTGTACAAATTTACCATTTTCCCGAAAAAATTTTCTATTCCAATGGATTGACTTCATTTAAAAAGTTGTATTTATTGAAGTTTTTTTTCAGGCATAAAGACAAATGTAACGCATTTAGATAATATTAGTAAAACTATCCTTAAGCCGTTTGTTGGATGATTTTATTTATTATCAAAAACAATAAAAATTCCGCGATTATGTGCAACCAATTTTTAAAAAATGTTTCAACAATATTTCACTATCGATTGTGAATTTAGTAGAAAATGTATTTACTTCAATCGTTGTTACAAAATAACGTTTTCTGAAATTGTATTTGACTTGACGCGTTTTTTTCAGGCGTAAAATCATGGGTTTCTTTTTATTCGAATATTTTTTTCAGGCTGACTTTAAATTAAATGTCTCATAGAATTCGCGGTTCTAAGGCTGTATAAAAATTATGTATTTTTAAGAGTGTGAACTTATGGCAAGTTTGACTGCAATACAATTATAAGGGGCAGTCAGTCATTGAATAATCTATAAAGTAAAATGGATCTATCTTATCGACGACTAGTGCTACAGTGGCGTCACTCAAAGACGCAAGCGAGAACTCGCACGATACAATCACCAATGCGCGCGCAAGCTTTTTGACCCTGACTCGCGCATTCTTTTCTACGGTTTCGTTTGTTGTCCTCGCGCTCCTTTTTTCCCGGTTTCATCCCCGAGTTCGAGCTGTCGGTGCTTCTCGATCGATTCCTCGGAGTCGATGAAAGTCTGCTCGCAATTTGTATCTGAGGAAACAAACAATACATTGTTTACAAAGTTATGAAATTTACAGAAGAAAGAAAAGTAAACATAAAATGAATATGGGATATTTCAAGTTAATTCGAGAAGCGTTTAACCTTTCATATTTTTAATTGACTTATTCCTACTTCACTACCCAGATAGAAATATGGCGGCACGGGGACGGCACAGTAGCGACACGGCACGGCACGGCGTGTCGGTACCGTGCAGTTATGTGCAACAGAATGTAACATCACGGTGACGGTACAACTGGCTAAAAACGGCACGGTGTCACCTCCGTTCCACCACATTGTGCAGTCCCTCTATACTGCACGCTGTGCTGCAACGGTGCAGGCACAGTGCCGGCTTCAGCACGCTGTGCCGACACAGTGTCGTTACATTCGGTAGCACATAACTCATTTGTGACGGCACGCAGTTCCAGCCGGCACTGCACGTTTTTCTTACTGGGATAGCTTGTACTACCCCAAGAAAACTTCATAACAAATTTTTTTTCTTTAAGGATGTTATACAGGTTACCGCGGGAAGGGTAGGCAAGTTGGCGCACGACGGGAGACGGAGGTACTGTGCGAACGGCATGCACATAAATGAACAAGAGAGAGGCGAAAAAGACAATGTTTACTTTTAACGTAACATCTTTCATAAAATGTGGGCGTACGCGGATTTTTTCAGTGTTCTGTAAAGCTCAGACTCCAATGTACACGAAAAGTACAAATTTATCATGGTATATTCTCTGCAAACATGCGCTTTCGCTGAGAACACGACAGTCCTCATCCTCCACCGTATACTGCCCATGTTAAATCGCTGAACTTTGATAATTCATAACTCAGAATGTATGTGGGTAAAAATTTTACACAAGTATTTTTTTTAAATGTCGTGCTTTTCTCCATAACATAAAAAATATTGGGACAAAAATCTTCAAAATTGTTTACTTGTATAACATCCTTAAACCTCAAAATTAAAAAAAAATCCTAAAACCAAAAAATCAATGTGGCACCCTGTGACGTTCCTTTTTTTCGACGATTTCAGTGGAAAAAACTTTAGCATAGTTTTATAAGAGGTTTCGTTCTCCGTAAATTGTAGAATACTTATTTTTTTACACATTTTAACGCATACAAAAATTACATGTTTAATTTGAAAAAGAAAATAGCATTTTGTTCTTCAATAATAGTATTAATAATGAAATCATTCAATGGCCAGAAAAAATGAAAAAAGAACTTTTTTTTCAAATTTAGCATATAGAGTTAGTATGCATTGTAACGTGGAAGAAAAAATTATACTATGATTTACCCAGAATAAAACCTCGTATAAAACTAGCCTTCGTATATCAATGAAAATACATTTAGGTTTATAAAAAGTGAAAAATAATGAAATAGTGACCTGTAAATTTGGCTATTTTGCATCCTTTTATTTATTTTCGTTTGCAGAATATTAAGTTCCGCTTGAATTTTTTTACGGTAAATGACATGGAAATTAGAGACGCCGCCTATCGGGTCGATCCTTCGAGATATTATTACGTCCGTTGAAAAATATCGATATTTTTCATTGACCCTTTCTAGATGAATAATACCGTGTATTAATAATTTCATTACCAGATCGATCCAGAAAATTACTGTTTTTGTAGATTTTTTAATAAAACCGCAATAAAATATAAAGGAGCAGACTAGGCGATACGTAGAGTTGCGCGTAGGACGACTGGGCGACATCTGTGTCGTCTTGCGCGCAACTCCTTACGACAATCAAATATAATTGGCTGAATAACTAATTCTCAATTATGATTAGTTATTTTCAAAATTGTCTGTTGGAAATTCGATTTGCGAATGTTCGCGAATGTTCTTCTCGCGTTCTCTGGTCTCTTCGCCCGGCCGTAGTCAATCGTGAATTCGTGAAAGCGAATATTGCTATTATTAGTTTTAATCAATTTTTAATCAAGTTTTAAAAATATAAGTAGTGCCAACATGTATTTATTTTAATAAGAAATAGTACATTACGTTATAAGGGTGGGAAGTGCAACTTTTCACCGAGAGTGAAGTTTGAGAAATTCACACGAGGTGAAAAGTTGCACCCATTCCATGTAACGTACTATACTTGTCTCCCGGTTTCGCTAAAAAATAACCAAATTTCGAGTGTGCAACAAGGACGGAGAATAAGGTCATTTTTAAACAAATGACGACAGGCATGCATAGGCTTTTATTACTCTCGGGTGGGCAGGAATGAGCTGATTACGTCCCGAGGGCGGTATTGATAGCGGACTGCGCATACGTACGTCATTCGTAACAAATGAGCGATTTCCCGCTCGCATTGCGGACACGAAATGGGGTTATTTTAGCGGAGTCGGAAGAAAAAGGTATTTTCTCCTCACTGCACTGAAATAACGTGATTCCGTCCCTGAAAAGCGGGAGGAAAGTCGCCGATACCTGACCGCGAGCAGTGCGCATGCGCAGTGGGCAAGATATACGAGCTAAAACTCCCTTGGGCATCTTGCCCCCTATTTTGGCCCGCTTCGAGGTTCCCAGCGGGACCGCCGCGTGCCGCGAACCTCGAAGCACACAGAAACAGGGGGCACAATGCCCCGGGCGAGTCGTTATGCCTCGTATCTTTGCCTGTTGCGCGTGCACACGGCTCACGGCCAGGTATCGTCGAATTTTTCTTCTCGCTTTTCAGCGACAGAAATGACATCATATTTCGACGCAATCGGAGCAAAAGAAGAATTATGTACGCATGCTCGTGCATAATGTACTATATCACTTAAGTTTTATTATTCAGTTTGACTACGTATTGTTTGTCAAGTGATACGCGTAAATGAAAATACAAATGTATGATCTAAGAGAGTCTTTATTAACGTCTAAGTTACGAGTTCCTTGGAAAAACATTGAGATTTTTTTGAATTTTGCATATAAATTAACGTGTTAATAAAGCGCGATGAGTTAACGGTATTTATTAACGAGTTAATAACATTTTCGTTTTTCTATGTATCGATACTTTTTACCTCGATATATTGTGGAATCAATACATGCCGGCACAATACGATACAATACCAAATATCGATACTTTTCTGACGTACTGGCATCCCTAATGTACATATTTCCATCAGGGTTTAAATAGACAATAATATGGAGTTTACCTGTTCGTTCGTTTGTCCATGTTCGTTACCCAGAAGTCTGGTAGAAATAACAGACAATTCTTCGCCGGAAAGAATACCACTGTGCATCGGACCCTCGATAAATTCACTGCTGGTCATCAGAAGATATCGCACACTGTACCAGACGTCATCGGCAAGTGCTGCCCTCTTGTTGCAAGCTGTAGGTTCGAGGCCGTGCCTTCTGCACTCTGAAGCTGCCCACTTATTCAGCGCGGTGAATAGAACTCCCTCTCGAAACAATCGAAGATCGTCCCGCGACGCAAGTTCGGCAACTTCGCGGGCGCTTAGTTCTTCAAAATTTTCCTGACGAAGAACTTCCTCGGGTGCAGCATCGATTACCGTGTAACAAGCCAGCAAGAGCTTTAAGCAAGCCACAGCTAAAAATGCAATGATGTTATTTACATTTAGTGCAGTTTTTATGCATACAATTAGGTTGGAACTAAGGGAAAAAATCAAATGGATACACTGAAAAAAATGTCATTTATTCAATACATCCATTGTTTGCGGGCTGCCAAAAACAAGCGTTATTAACTTAATTTGAATTCTAATTCCCCCAATTCCATACGAGATCGAAACAATAACTCTAAAATAAGCAAAATAATATTTTATCATTTCAATGTTGAATGGGATTGAACGAATAAGAACTAGAGTTAATTAAAAAATACTTCTTTTTGGCAGCCCGCAATAGAATTTTTTTTTCAGTGTAAGAATAACACTTTTTTGGTTACTTATCCTCTTATTTTCCATATATACCGACTTTTGGTGTTTGCTTTAACTATTGATATTTTAGAGACTAGTGAAGTTATTGAAGCTATAATGAGATTATTGCGTCTATTAAAAGTATTAATACTATTTCGATTTTGAAAAAATTGAGACTGTCTTGACTATTTGGATTATTTAGACTTTTGAAAAAATTAAGTATGTAAAATTTGAAAATGAGGAAATTTTGAGACTATTGGGACTATTTAGACTATTGAAGATATTAAACCTGTTAAAATTGTTGGCCCTATTGAAAACGTAGAAATTTTGTGACTATTGATGCTATTCAGACTTATAAAAAATTAAGACTATTGAAACCATCGTGTTCGTTTGAGACTATATTGTAAGACTGTTAATACTACTCAAAATGATGGATAGCTTTTAAGAGTATTGTGAAGCTGTTGAGATTGTCATGATTTTTGGGACATTTTATACCATCAAAATAATAAGACTATGGAAACTATTAAGATTATATTGAGGCCATTAAAAATATTAAGGCTTTATAGATCATTCAGATTACTTAAACCATTCAGACTTTTTGGAGGCAATTGACAATGTCCATACTTTCGAGATTGTTCCAGCCACGTATTGGGAAGATTTTGTCTACTAAGACAAAATTAATAAATTATTGTGATTAATTAATTAATCAATTAATAATTGGTAATTATTGTGATTGATGTGATTTTCAGATTATTCAGGTTATTCAAACTCTGCAGGTGATTCATTCAGAATACTTTGCATATTCTTGATTTTTAATTATCAAAATATACTGTTTTTTCTTGTCCAAAATTAATATTAAATGATTTTAATCGTTGTACATAGGCTTTGAATATTTATGAAGGGAGAAATTCCTAATTTGCATATAAGTGGACGAATGATCGTAAAAAATGATTAACGCGATTGACAGACATACCTATTTCACCCTCGTCATCGCCAGGTGCTGGCGGTGCCGTTGGTGTTCGCGGAGTCCTTCCCCCGGACAGTGAAATTCTATCTGGGACATACAGGTCGAGGCCGTGATAAACACCGAGGACTGTGGAAGCGTTGAGATTCGCGGTGATGTAATCGACTGCGTGTCGTGCGAGTTCCGGGCATAGTAACTGATGAGCAACATCTAGGGTCGATCTGGCGGTCGATACGGATTGAAAATTCAACGACTCGCCCTTTAAGTGTCTGCAAAATACGAAAATCATTATAACATTGATTTTTTTAATGCGAAAAGTTAAATAAAGATAAACAAACATAGATAAATGTAAATAAGTATAAATAAATATAAATAAATATAAATAAATATAAATAAATATAAATAAATATAAATAAGTATAAATAAATATAAATAAGTATAAATAAATATAAATAAATATAAATAAATATAAATAAATATGTTCTCAATCGAATAAAATAATTCAGACTCGAAAAATGCCTTGGGACGAGTCTTGGGAGATTTTAATCGCTATATTCTTCATGCGGAAGGTCGTTGTTAGTAGAATTAAGGTCTAAGGAGATGCTTCTTGCGTTAGAAGGTTGACGCAATGGATGTAACGATTCATCACGAGTGTCAACCATATTTTCACTATTGTCAGAGTTTGATCTGAAGAGAACGGAGAGAGTGGTGATCGATATAACGATCCAAAGATAGGCGAGGACACCGAGGATACCAACGACCATCGTCTGTCCCGTGACGCAGTCCATACGTCGACATGACGGATAAACATGAAGTTTCTGTATCTTCATCGACAAACGAAGATCGGCAAAAGTTTTGCCGGTAACCCCCTTCCTATCAGATTTTTCCGAGAATTTACTTTTTTTTTACTTCTTTCAACTAAACGAAGAAAGATGTTGGTTGGTATAACTGAGTAATTGAACGAAAACTTGTTACACCGAATTAAATCATTAGTTGAATTAACCACCAAGTATTTGGTTCCCATTGAGCATCGAAATATTGCGAAAATATGGTCAGAATATTCTGAAATGTTTAACAATATTGGTAAAATATTGCAAGGATTTTGAATACTTATAAACAAATTTTTCATCATTAAACTTTAACATTAATTGGAGGTATGTTTGTTAACTTTCGCGACAATAATAGTGCCACATAATATACAGAAAAAAAGTATTCTGAGAAAATCTATATTTTTCCTTATTTTTTATTGCATTTCATTGACCATTTTTTAGGAAAATTATTTTAAAATGCGATTTCCCTTCAAAGTTATATTTAAAATTAATTTTTTATGTCGTAAAAAATGTTTGGAAATATAAGAGACAATCATTCGTACGGAACCTTTCAACAGAATGATTAAAAAAAATTTCTAACGTAATTAATTTTTTATGGATTTCAACAATATTACACAAAAATAAAAAATTGTAGTTTTATAATAAAATGTTTTGCAATATTCGACCACAATATTGAGAATACTTTTTTAACTAAGCCTTTTTCTTTCATTTATAAATTGGAATAGTTAAAAACACTGATCAGTGTCAATTATTTTTTTAAATCGCGAAAAAATGTTTTACAAAAAACAAATACATCAGAGTTAATATTGATTGAGGAAATTTTGAGAATTGAAAGCTATGTTGAGTTACTTACTTCAGTAGATTTCTTATAGATTTTTTTTATAGATTTCAACAATATTACAGTATACCCAAAAATTGTATTTTCATAATAAAATATTTTGCAATATTCGACCACAATATTACAAATACTAATTTTTATTGTAATGAAACACTAGAATTATTTCTACAATAATCCTTCCATATTCTGTGCTATGTAGATTGTATCAACTAATAATTTTACGACAAATAAATTCGTGGTAGCTTTATAACTAAGCCTTTTTCTTTCATCTATAGAATTGGAATAGTTAAAAACACAGTTCAGTGTTGATTATTTTTAAAAATCGAGAACAAATTTTTTTGATTTACAAAAAAAAAAATACATTAAAGTTAGTATTCATCGAGAAATTTTTCAGAATTGAAAGCTATGTTGTGTTACTTACTTTAGTAGATGATCGAAGGCCCTTTTATCTACATGCTCCAGGGACAGCGTTGGTGGAGGGTCGCTGGGTGGTGGTGCCAGGTTACCAAGGAGCATTGCCCTAAACCATTCGGATTTTTCGGCCAAACGTTCCCGCTCCACGCTAAACCGCCACGTGTCACCGGCCGGGCCGACCTGTTTATTGTTTTAGATAAGCAAACATTTCGTTTCAAGTACCATAAAGAAAACTTTCAAAAAAAGGATGCAAAGTAGGACCTTGCATATTGCTTCCCTATTATTTTCCGATTTTTACAAAGCTACCTCTATAAGGAAGTATGTTAATCAAGTTTGGCTTTGTAAAGAGTGAAAAATAATGAGGAAGCAATTTGCAAGGTTCTACTTTGCAGGCTTGTTTTAGCTCAAAAGACATTTTTATGAAAAATTCAAAGTGTCTTAAAATTCAAATGAATTTTTAAAAATAATTTGATATTCCATAAAATCAAAATTTTTAACTGTTTATCACTTAAATATACATGTATCATGACTGAATACTATTTTGTTCATACACTAAATTTGGGCCTTTTCTAAAGTTAATGCGATAAAGTTAATTTTTTAAATAATTCAAATACCATATAATGAAAATTTTTGACCGTTCCTCACTAAATTATATACGTATTATGGTTGAATATCATTTTTTTCACATATTAAATTTGGGATTGATATCTTATGGTTTGCCAAAGTTAATTCGATAAAGTTAATTTTTTTAATAATTCAAAATTCCATAGAATCGAAATTTTTATGTCGTTTGCGACTAAATTATATATTTATCATGGCTGAATATTAGTTTGTTTACATACTAAATTTGGGCATGATATCACGGATAAGATTTTGAAGAAGTTAATACCATAACGCTATTTTTTTAAATTCGAATTTCCATAAAATCTGAACCGCTTTACCGATTCGAGCCAAATTCAATACTAAACAACATCAAGTGCACATGTTCTTATAAGGAACTATTTAACATTATAGACTAATTTTTACGAAAGTTAGAGCAACTACGTTCGGTTTTCAAAAAATTAAAAAAACTACGAAATCTACATTTTCACATACATTTTGTCGGAAATTGTAACAATTAAAGAGAGTTTACTGCTCCACTTGTGTGCCAAATGTAATCTCGACAGACAAAACGGTTCTTGAGATATCGGCGTTCTAATTTTCAGAGTTGTATATGGGGCATTCCACCCCGTTTCGACCTCGATTTGACCTCGACCTTTCCGATTTGGCTCATTATTTTTTACAGGCTTAGTTGGACCCTCAACTGCACAAATCTTTTTTTTTTTTTGTCCATTTTTTTTAAAAATATATTTTTAAAGTGACATAGAAAACCCCATTATTTAAAAATCTGATAAAATTCTGAAAAATACTTCGTTCAATAACAAAATTATCTAGCTTATAGTGGAAGTGGGGAAGATTTTCCTTCTTACAGTTTTTAAGCTTTTATTATTTAAAAAAATTATAAAAAAAGAAAAAATAATTAATCTACTACAGGCAATTGGTCAAATGTTTATTTAAGTAAAACTGAATTTTTCAGAATTTTTTCAGATTTTTAGGAAATTGTTCAGATTTTTCCGAAGTATGCAAATTTTTTTAAAATATTTTTTTACAGTGACATATAAAACCCCATAATTTAAAAATCTGAAAAAATTCTGAAAAATACTTTATTCAATAACAAAATTATCTAGCTTATAGTCAAAGTGAGGAAGATTTTTCTTCTTATAGTTTTTAAACTATAAGAAAAAAAGCTTACCCACTTTTCTTCTTATAGTTTTTAAACTATAAGAAGTTTTCTTCTTATAGTTTTTATTCACTTTCTTCTTTTTCACTTTTCTTCTTATAGTTTTTATTCACTTTCTTCTTTTTCCCTTTTCTTCTCATAGTTTTTAAACTATAAGAAGAAAAATCTTCCCCACTTTGCCTATAAGTTAGATAATTTTGTTATTGAACAAAGTACTTTTCAGAATTTTATCAGATTTTTAAATTATAGGGTTTTCTATGTCACTTTAAAAATACATTTTAAAAAAATTTGCATAGTTCGGAGAAATCTGAACAATTTCCTAAAAATCTGAAAAAATTCTGAAAAATTCGGTTTTACATAAATAAACATTTGACCATTCGCCTGTAGTAGATTAATTATTTTTTCTATTTTTTAATAATTTTTTTAAATAAAAAAAGCTTAAAAACTGTAAGAAGGAAAATCTTTCCCACTTTGACTATAAGCTAGATAATTTTGTTATTGAACAAAGTATTTTTTAGAATTTTATCAGATTTTTAAATTGTGGGGTTTTCTATGTCACTTTAAAAATATATTTAAAAAAATGGACTTGAAAAAAAAAAAAATTTGTGCAGTTGAGGATCTAACTAAGCCTGTAAAAAATAATGAGCCAAATCGGAGAGGTCGAGGTCAAATCCAGGTCGAAACGGGGTGGAATGTCCCATATACACACATACATACATACCGCCATTTTTTCTAGAACACTTTTCTGGACATTTCGAACCATTCTGAGTGCCTTGACATAAAAATCTTGAAAAATGAAAATTTCATGAAAACAAAGCTTCCTTATTATTTTTCGATTTTTACAAAATTACCTCTACGAGGAAGTATGTTAATCAATTTCGGCTTTCTCATAGTAGAAGCTTTGCAAAGAAAAAAAAATGAGGATGCAATATGCAAGGTTCCACTTAGCATTCTTGTTTTAAATAGATAAATAAATATGTTGTGATTTCGTGTTTTCTATTGTGTTATTTGTTAATTCGATATTTAAAAAAATCAAATTTTCGTACCGATCGTTACTAAATACACGATATATCTATCATGACCGAATATTGTTTGATTTACATACTAAATTTGGGCTCGCTATCTCAAGTTTTGCAAAAGTTAGAGCGATAATGTCAATTTTTTAAAAAATTCAAGATTCCATAAAATCTGTACCATCTTACCGATTTCAGCCAAATTCAATACCAAATAACATTGAGTGCACCTGCTTTTATAATGAACCATTTAGCAAAACAGACTAAATTTTTCGAAAGTTAGAGCGACCGCGAACTTAAAAAAAAATTCAAAAACGCATAAAATCGAAATTTGTGTATACAATTTGTCAAAAATCGCAATAATCAAAGAGGGGATGGTGCTTCACTCGTGTATCAAATTTCAGCTCGATAGCTAACACCATTGTACGGATATTTTTTCTAGACCACTTTTCTGAAATAAAAATCTTCAAAAAAATAATTTGTCATAAAAATAAAGGTTTCTCTAGTAAAATATAGATCAATTCAAATAGCAAAATACTAAATAAAGATTTATAAAAGTCCGGTTATCCACTTAATTTTCCCTCTTAGTATTGAAGTAATTTAAATCTTAAAATACTAAATAAAGATTGATAAAAATTTGGTTATCTCTTAAATTTAAACTTTTAGTCACAGAGAAAGAATGCTTGATTTTTTTTAAAGATCTGAACAAACGTTTATGTAATTTTGGTTATCCCATTAATTTATCATTTTCGTAAAAGCGTAATTAGAATACGTACCTCGAGGATTACCAAGTCCCGTGGATTGCTAGTTGGCATTCTATCTTGAGTGGAAATCAACGGAACTTGGCTCATTGCTTCGGTTCGTTTGTCAAGAAAGTCCTTCGGTATTCGACCAGTTATTCTCGATTTCGCGCGAATTCTAGTGCGCTGATGATCTCGGCAACGTTCCGCCCTACGACCCTCAAATTTATCGCTGATCAGGGCACATGCCGAGGTCGAGTTCCGGTTGCCTGAAAAACCCATTAATACATTTTCCAATTAGTCCTTTTGTATTTTAATGTATTGTATTTTGTACATTTCATTTAAAATAATTTTTTTTATTGTACCTTCATTTTTATTTTTTAAATTAAATTATTGTTACCTTCTAAATTGAATACCTAAGAAATTGTTCAATTTGAAAAATTACTTTGTATTAAATTAACACGTACAACAAACTTTCAAAATTTTTCATTGTTAAATTATCAAAATGAAAATAAAGAAATTTTCGCAAGAAACAGGTAACAAAAACATGGTTTAAATTTTTTTTTTAATGACATTCAAGATTTTCCTTTTTTTTGCGGTATATTCTTGTCGCACGTGAATTTTTTGTTTTAAATCACATGGTTCATGATATTCGATAGGTGCTAAAAATAAAAATGATAAGGAAAAAACTGAGAAGACTACCTCAACAAATGTCTAATCAGCAAATATTCGATTATCAAATAATGATAAGAACAACTTTCATTCATTGATTTATAAGTCAAGATGCAAACTTAGTGCGGGATTTCGTTCAGAAATAATCATTATTATTATTGATTATTAGTTAAAACCTTCGGGCCAAATAATTATTATTAAAATTAATTATTATTCATAAATTTTGGGACAGATAATAATGCGATGTATAGGTAGAGATAGTCAGCGATATGCTTCAAGGCGTTTGGATCATTGGTGACTAAGAGAACCCTGGATTTCTGGATTTTTATCGATTTCGTTAGACACTGTAATCGTACATTTACAATCATATATCACCTCGGCAACGTGAGTTGTCTTGAACTTGTTCATTCATATATGGGGCGTTTCATACTAAATGGACCTGGGTCTGGTCTTTGACTTGTCGAATTTGCTTCTCGATTTTTTAAGAAAATTTTGAGACTAAATAAATTATGGGCAGACATTTTTCTATTTTTTTTTTCAATGAAAAACACTTCAAAGTTCGTTCAACGTAAAATATTGATATCTGCACTGGAATTGGTGAGATATTTCTTTAATTTTCAAATTAGTGCTGTTCGTTATTCACTACATTTATTTTTTTATATAATCTTGATTTTACAAAATTGAAAAAAAAATTTTACACATTTTTTTCTGATTTTTAATATACTTATGATTTTTCAAAATAAGCCGTTTAATAACGATTTATAAAATACGTCGTTAGGCATGAGTTAAAACTTGACGTAATGTTCAAAAGTTCTGCATTAGATATAGGAATTTTGCTCAACTTCCATCGATTTGTCCAAAACTCCATTATTGAGAGAGTAAAAAAATGAAGAGCAGACATTTTTTATTAAATTGTATAAATAAAAAACACGCTAAAGTTCGATTAAATTAAAATATCGATACCTGCACTGGAATTGGTGAGATATTCTTTCATTTTTGAAATTAGTGCTTTTCGTTAATCGTTGTTTTTATTTTTTTCATACAATCTCAATTTTACGATATAAAAAAGAAATCTTTCACGTTTTTTCCTATTATTTTTCGATTTTTATAAAGCAATCTCTATGAGAAAATATTCAGATACTTTGCAAACTTGTTTTGAATAAGTAAAACATAACTGAAACTTAGCGAAATTTTAGTCGTCACAAAATAATAAACCAGTGTAGTGATAACACACATTTTTTTAATATCTTGAATATCACATAATATAAAAATGCATCAAGTGATGTCATTACAATTTTGAATGAGCTTAAATTTTAATGACATACAAGCATGTCATTAAAATTTAAGCTCATTCTTACGCTAAATTTTAAAATGATTTAAGTGAACGTCGATTATTATCTTTTTTTACAAACTTTCAAATTGCTTCTTTTTGTAATGTAAATTATTACATTACATTTATTAAATTATTATTTAAAAGAATTATATAACCTTGATTTTCCAAAACAAATTTAAATAGTATATTACGCCACTAGGGAGGGAAAGTAGACTATGTTCAACCGCGTGCAAGATTACCACCCGAGCCGAAGGCGAGGGTGGTAAACACGTTCACTCCCCAGTGGAGTATACTATTTTTCACCATATCTGCAGCGGAAAGTTCGAATTATGTAAAGCCCGTAGGGCAGAAAGTCGAACTTTCCGCGCAGGTATGGTGAAAAAAATAATAGAGACAATTAGTAGAAATTTCCAAAAATCCTCAAGATTTTTATAGAATTCTCTCAAGAATAAAAAATTATAGTCGACGGAATTGAAAAGTGCATTAATAAAAATTTTAAGTAATGGAAAAGAAAAAAAATCTGACTGCACTTCATGTTTAAAACACTAACATAAAAAATCATGACCCAAATTCGGGAGGTGGAAGTTCAGTCGTAGGTCGATTTTTTATAGAATGCCCCGTATATATATATATATATATATATATATATATATATATATATACGGGGCCTGTACATCGTATATCTAAATCATACAAAGGTTTGGCAATGTTTGCTTGGGAAAGATAATGTCGAAACGGTTATACTCGTTCATTTTTTTTTCAACTTTTTTAGATAGAACTATTAAAAAAACTATTTTTTCATGTCAGTCCTATGCATATCGCGATTGTAAAAAAAAAATCTTAAGCAATCGTAATAAAAAAAATAGCACGTCTGGTAGTTTTATTAAAAATTTCACGAAATTCCTGCTTTTACGTGTACGTTAATAAGAAAATAAAAATCTATGAAACAATAATTTCGATATAAAAGGACGATCATGATTGATGGTTTCATTGAAAATTCTATGAAGTTTCATCGTACACGTACGATGGTAAAAAAAATTTTCTAGAACGATCTAGTCGAAAAAGAATTACTCACACTCTAATACTATTATATTTTATACATATATATATCTGTGAAGACATATATTTAAAAAAATTCCCGAAAAAAATTAATTCGTAAGTTTCGTAGTTTTATTGAAAATTCCACACAGATTATTCAATAAAATTTTTTTTAATCTTTGAAATGATAATTTCGGCAAAAAATGTTCATGTAGTTTCATAGAAAATTCTACCAAGTCAAATCGTAAGCGTACGATGATAATAAAATGATCTAAAATCATTGATTCGAAAAAAACTATATTCCGTTACTTTATTAAAAATTCTAGGACGCACCTAAAATTCTAAGCGTATTTAGATAAAAAATAAAAACTCATAGATGGAAACGCCCATTTCAAAAAAAAAAAAAATTATGTCTGTTGTTCTATAAAAAATTCCACGAAGTTGAATTTTTAAGTGTCGTATTACAAGTTTACTAATACGAATAAAATTTCTGAAACGGTCTTTTCGAAAAAAATCTGTTATCACCCGTAGTTTGATTGAAAATTCCACGAATTTACCCACTTCAGGTAAATCGATTAAAAAGCTTCTATGAATCGATGATTAAAAAAAAAGTTGTTATGTCCGTTTTCCATTCCGTTTCAAAATCCACTAACGTGTAGACTTACGAGTTTGTCGATAAGAAAGACATCTACAAAACGGTCTTTTAAAATAAAATAAAATTATCACCGGTAGTTTTATTGGAAATTCTACGAAAATTTCCCTATACACGTATGTTGATAAAAAAAAATTCTCTGATACTATCATTGCAAAAAAAGTACTATATCCGGTAGTTTTATTAAAAATTCTAAGAATTACACGTCCCTCGATAAAAAAGAAACTAGTTCTTCGAAGTCGCCATTTCTGATTAAAAAAATGGTATGTATTCAGTAGTTTCGTATGGTATTCAGAATTTACCGGTAAATTATGTTACTTACTAAAATAACCGGTAATTCAGTCGGTTACATTACCCTTTATTTTGCTAAAAAGGAAAATATGTCGCTAATCCTTTAATACCTATTATTCATTAGAATTTGCGTAAGAGACATTGCGAGTTGCTTTAAAAATATTGTGTATATATTTCGTGATGCACCGAGAGAAAAGATTTAATTGACGCCAAAGAAATGGGTGGATTGATTTTTTTTTCATTGATTTCAACGAAATATTTCTTTGATTTCAGTGAAATAGTGCATTTGAATTTCAAAGAGAACATTTCATTGCCTGTAAATAAACATTAACTTAGTGAGTATATAATAAAGAAACAGTTTCATTGTTTTAAAGAGACGTTTTCATTGGTTCAAAGAAACATTTTCATTGATCTCTCTCTCGCACCTAACCTCACTTCTTTGTTTTCCGGTTCTCCCGAACAAACGGATTCGAGCTTCGAGGAGCCAGAAGCTTAGCCTATTTCTGCCGCACTTCCTTACATACTCACAAAATTTGAGCTTTATCTGCCGCGTACTTCAGGAAAAAATAGGTTTCGAAATTTTGAGCTGGTAAGAAGAAGGTTTCATTGAATCAGAGACGATATCTTTGAAATCAATGAAAAAGGTTCATTGGTTTAAAGAAATGTTTCTTCGAATCAATGTCACTACTTTTCATTCAGTTTGAGATCATTCAAAGAAAAGATAGTATTGAAATTCAAGTATTTCATTTCATTGGCAAAGATTTCCGTGAATCAATGAAACTTTTTCTCTCGGTGTAAGTTAATAAAGCTCTACATCTAATGACAATCACGGTGGGGACATCTTTTTTTTTAAGAGAAAGAAAAATATAGTCACAGAAACGATGAGAATATTTTTCACAATAACGTAAATCATGTCGACTTAATTTAAGTGGGATATCCGAAAGTTTAATGAAAATAACGAAATCGTTTACTGAAGAATTATGTTTTATAAAAATTACCGTATTTGTTTATTCTACGGATTTTTTTATAAATTTAATATTCACTGATATTGATCATGCATCATCTATTTACGTTCAGGTACTATATGCTATTGGTATATCAATCTATTTTATGATGGATACATAGATTATCACATTGATAATTACAAATGAACATGAAATATATACGTTTATGTTAGATTATTTGCGACGGAAAAAATAAAAATTGAAACTCGATTTTTTTTACTAAAAAAAAATAAAATTGAAAATTTCCTTTTTCGACTTATAGATGTGTGATAGGTACAGTCCCGCCAAACGTAAGCTTCAGAGAAAATTTCGAACACTTTCCGATGAGATTAAAATAATTCCAAAATGTCATTAACAAACTTATGAATAAAAAAATTGTTGATGTAATCATCCGGCAACCTGACTTTTTTTTTCATATGGAAATGTTTTGTAAATTTTTCCGAAAACATTAATTATTTCAGAATTTCTTCTTTATCTCGATTTTTTTTTTAATTTTGAAAAAGGCGCGAAAAATAACGAATTTTGGATATGCGTTTGGCAAAAAAAAAACTTCAGTGTAATGGATGGTTTTATGCCAAACGCATATCCAAAATTCGTTATTACTCGTGCATTTTTTGAAATAAAGAAAAAAATCATATATTTTCGGAAAAATCGGCAAATGATTTTCATTCGAAAGAAACGTTAGGTTGTCGGGTGATTTGTTCAACAATTTTATTATTCATCAATTTAATGTTAATAACATTTTGGAATCATTATTATGAAAAATCGATCTTTTAAGCACCTTTTACATGCTTGATTTTTTTCCAATTGTTATCCCATCGGGAAGTGTTCGAAATTTTTTCTGAAACTCACGCTTGGCGCGACTGTACCTATCATACATCCTTAAAAAATGAAAAATAATATTCGCATACAGTAATGCCAACCGCAGCGTAAAAACCTTCCGATAAAATATTATCGCTGCGGTTTAATAACCGGTAAAAGGTCAGATAACTTAACCGATTTTTTGCCGGCCTCGTATTGCTAGTTTCGATTCAAGTATAGTGAACATTTTTGAAATTGGTTTTTGTTTGTACAAAAGATTCAATGTAAAATGTTTCACGTAAAATGGCTCGATTTAAGGCACTTCGATTTGTCAAGTAAAAAATGTTCATCATAATTACCACTAATGTGTAAATTAATTTTCCATAAAATTCACTGCATAATTTTATGTTATTTATCAAGAATTCAAATGGAATATCTTCTGCCAATTATATGGGACCTAAAATCAAGTATTTGATGATTCAGTACGTACATTAATGGTTAGAAAAATGTCACAATAATTTTACGAAGTAAACACTTCTTTTATAAAAAAAAATATATTTAATAAATATATTAAATTAAAATAAATTTTCGGTCCCAATTTAAGAATATAAATAAAAATAGCCTATCATAAATGAAGCATCTTAAAGCAGTCTATTCAATATTGCCAGTGTTTGCACCATCGACCAAAATAATTTCTCAATTATTTTTTAAAACCACCAATTTTTTCAATTGTTTTTCACATTGATTCCAATTAAAACCATCATTTTTTTAAAACTATGATTCACCTTAAAAAAATAAATAAAAGATTGTCTGACATCGATTAAGATCTTACAGAATTTATAGTTATGAGTGCTGGGACAATGAACCAATAAATTACCCATTTTTGTTACTGAATTGCCATTTTTTAAATTAAAAAAAATCAAAGAATCTGTTTTCTTTTTTCCAAATTAATTTTCAGACATGTATAAAAAAAATCCGTCGTGTTGTTTTACGTCACTAATATTTTGTTTCTTTCATTCGACACATTGAAAAAAAAATATCATTTAAAAAAATTCATAAAAATAGCACTTCTGGGAAGTGTTTAAGAAATTAAATTTAAATGGAAAATGTTATCCATAACGAATCTTAAGGGAACTATTTACCATTGTGCGTACTCGCACTATTGGCCGCAGAAATTTCCCGATTATTGTTCAAAATAGCCATTTTTATTTACTTAATTATGATTCACCTTTTCAAAATAAATTAAACATTGTCTATCACCGATTAAAGTCTTACAGAATTCATCGCTATGAGTACTGGGACTGTAAACAAATACATTTTCGTTACTGAATTGCCATTTTTTCAATAAAAATAAATCACAAACAATCTTTTCTTTTTTCCAAAATAATTTTCGCACGTGTGTAAAAAAAATCGTCGTGCCGGTTTAAGGCAATAATATTTTTCTTTCTTTTATTCGACACATTGGAAAAAAATATCATTTTAAAAAATTCACAAAAATAGCACTTTTGGGAGGTCTTTAAGAAATTAAATTTAAATGGAAAATGTAATCCATAAAGAGTCTTAAGGGGACTGTTTACCATTGTGAGGACTCCCACTATTGGCCGAATAAAATTCCCGATTATTCTTCCAAATATGAGTACTTAGACTATGAACCAATAAATTATCCATTTTCGTTACTGATCTGCCATTTTAAAAAAAATCACAAAAACTGTTTTCTTTTTTTTTCACAATAATTTTCACACGTGTTATAAAAAAATCCGTCGTGCCGTTTTAAGCCAATAATATTTCATTTCTTTCATACGACACATTGAAAAAAATACCATTTAAAAGAAATTACATAAATAGCTCTTTTTGGAAGCCCTTAAGAAATTAAATAGAAATTGTTATCCATGAAGAGTCTTAAAGGGACTATTTACCATTGTGAGTACTCGCACTATTCGCCGCAAAAACTTTCCGATTATTGTTAAAAATGGCCATTTTTGTTTATATGAAAAAAAAAATCACGATTTTTTCACAATAACTTTCACTCTTAAATTAAGAGATTAATCGATTCGATTTAAAACACTGATAGGAAGATCCCGGAGGAGCACCCTACCGTCCGAGTGCTCTCGTCGTACTGCGACCCTCTGAGTGTCTGGTAAAGCGTGCTCTGCACTTAGCTTCTCATAATTGCTTCCACCCCCTCCCCCTCCTTCTCCCCTCCCTCCTATGACTGCTGCTTTACGCCGGTGACTCAGGGTGAGTGAGAAAGGATATAACGAATGAATCGGAAATGAGAGAATAGAGAAAGAAAAAAAGAAATGTTCTTCTCAGTCGGCATTGCTATGTCGATGAATATTATGCGTTCCATCGGTATCAGTGAACTTTATCTCCGGCAAAACAAACACGCGCACATAATCATGAAGATTATCGACGTTACGCGAAGGGCTTGCCGTGAATTCGGCGGAAGACCAACCATTCCTGATAGACATTTTTATTTCCGGAATCGTTTCTAAAAATATTTTATTATCATTATTATATTGTATTTTCCAATGCAATTCAATATTGCACTTTCCAATGCAATTCAATATTGCATTTTTAAATGCAATACGAATAGAAAGTGCTCATGGTGAAATAGTACATTACGATACGAGTGCGAAAAAGTTTTTCGCATGAGTATCGTACAAAATTTTATTTCACGAGGTGTGTAAACGATGTTTGACGCGTGCGTAAAACCGCGTTCTACGCACTGAGTGAAATAAATGTTTTTTACGTCACTGCGGAACGGAAAGTGAGGTTTCCGTGCGCTTCGCGCACGAAAAACTCTCTTTCCTCGCCTTGTAACGTAAAATCGTATGCAATAGTCGGGAGGGAAACATTTTCTCAGCTCGTGTGAAAACTCACACTCACGAGAAATGTGTTTTCCCTCCCTCGGGCCACAATATACTATATTTCAACATTCGTGAAAATATATATTTTTTTCATCATTGGTGAAAATGTTCTTTATTCACCATTGGTGAAAACTTTTTTTTTCACCATTGAGGAAAATGTTCTTTTTTCACCACTGGTGAAAATGTTATTTTTTCACCGTTGGTGAAAATGTTATTTTTTCACCATTTTCACCCTTTTCACCATTGGCAAAAACATTTTTCACCATACCTGCGCGGAAAGTTCGACTTCCCGCCCTACGGGCTTTACGTAATTCGAACTTTCCGCTGCAGATATGGTGAAAAATAGTATACTTCACTGGGGAGTGAAAGTAGACTATCCCCAACCGCGTGTTTACCACGTGGTAATCTTGCACGCGGTTGGACATAGTCTACTTTCCCTCCCTAGTGGCGTAATATACTATTTTGTAACACGTGCATGAACAGTGGTGCGAAAGTCGCTACTTTCGTGGTAGTCTTGAAGAAATCGGTTGGCGCATGCGCAGTTAGCGATTCCTTCACTTTCGGCCCTTGTGTGTTTCACTTTCGATCCTAGAGACGGTAATTTGTAATATTGTTTCTCAAATTACCGTCCCTAGAGACGGTAATTTGTAATATTGTTAATTTGCAATCGTCTCGCTTCGCTCGGTCGGCAATCCTCACACTCGTCGCAATCGCCAACTTTTGATCCTTGTTGCACATATACTATTTTTCGCCCTTATTGAAGGGCGAAAAATAGTACCAGTAGGACCATAATATGACAAAACGGTGAAGAATTACGTTTTTTTAAATGCTCCTTGCATGTGTGAATGTGTGTGTGTGTGTATATGCAGAAGCTTGTAAAATTTAAACGTTTGTAACTTGAAAATGGCTTGAGTCACAACGCTGAAATCTTGCAGCCAAGTGAAGTATGATTATCTCTTTACTTCCTTTTTATAAAATAAGGATCCGTAGAGGGGTCCAAATTCTATGGCACTTAGAATTTTTCGAAAAATATCCATAAAAGCTATAGACTTTGAAAATTTTTAGATATTGAGCAAAATATTTATTCACAGCTATATTAATGTTCGAGGATGAATTGTATTAAATTTGAGCCACATCTATAAACAGGTGCAAATTTAACGAGATTGTACATTTTTGTTAAAATCCGTTCGGCCCCTTGATTTTTTTTAAATTTCGATTAATTTTAATGAACTTTTCTACAGTAATAAATTAATATACAATCGTACCTGATGTTGAGCTTGGAAAAGACCGATCAAGTAATTAATTTTCACGGAAACTTCAGTTATCATGCCAAAAGTTTCAAAACTTTGTTCAAATTAGAACTTTGGGCATTATTTTTAATTTTGCACAAAATTACATCTCTGACGAAGTATGTTCTGATTTCCTCATAAGAGAGCTTTGTGAAAATTAAAAATAAAGAATGAATTTATATGCTTGTTTTTAATAAATTGAAAAAACTGAAGTTTAACGAAATTTAAGTTGTCAACCGATCTTTACTAAACTATATTTCTATCATCACTAAATGTTATTACATTTCCGTAGAAAATTTGGCCTCGTTCTCTCAAGATTTTGTGACAGTTAATATAAAAACGAAAATTAAAAAAAAATGCAATACTCCATAAAATCTGATCTGCTTTACCGATTTCGGCCAAACTCAATACCAAACAACATTAAATGAACCTGCACTTATGCATAACCATCTAGTAAAATATCGAAAAATTAGAACGGTCACGCTCTTTTTTGAAAATTCTAAAAGCTATAAAATATACATTTCTGCGCAAATTTTGCAAGAAATTGTAAAAATTAAAGACGGGGTATCAATATACAAATCGGTTCAAGGATTCTTGAGTTGTAGGTGATTGAAGTTTCGAATCTCTGCAAACACACACACACACATACATACGGAATTTTTTTAAGTCATTTTAAGTATCCTGAAAAAAAAAACGAAAAAAATTCCATTAAAACAAAGCTTCCTCAATAAGGAAACCAAAAAAAAACAGTAATATTCATAATGCTGTGTGTAACAAAAATGCATATATTTCGAAAACGGTAAAAGATATGTAAGAAAATTTAGATGCTATAAAGTCAATAGCCATTAATGAATAATTTTATAAGATGGGAGTGCGAATTCTCTTTAGAGAACCAAACCAGTTTTTTTAATATTGAAATAGATTGAAAAAGAAATTCGTTATATTCGAAAAGAATCAGAAACATTTTTTAGATTTGAAGAAAAAAATAATAATTTGTTGTTAAAGTAATTTTAGAAAAATTGTTTTTGGAAACAAGAAGTAAAAAAGAAGAATTGAGAAATGAAATCGACAGTTTTTTTATTACTGAAATTTCGTAAAATGAAAATACAAATTGTTAAAAAATTATTTTTTCACTTTTTTTTTTTTGTAAAAATAACAAATATTTTCCGTAAACATTCGTGAACAAATTTTTTTTGTTCAAAGTACAAAAATTCGTGTTAATTTCTATTTATTTAATTTGCTGTGTAGGCGCTTAGAGTGATAACTTCATAGAGAAGATAACATGACACTTGGAATGTTAAAAAAGATCGTCATAGCAAACTCGAATTGTGAAAAGTAATTGAGGGTGAAGAGAGTGAGTCTTTGTGTGACCATTCGACGAGAGTCCGGAGCAAAGATTGAAATGCTATGTGTGCTTCTGGCGTCTACGTGACCATGAACAAAAGCATATTGAGACGCATAATCGATGCAACGACATCAGCGCGAGAACAGACCAAGCAAAGTCCACGACGAAAGGGCCTGAAATTCAGGATTGACATCCGATACAACTTGAAAACCAAGTGCGTTAGTATATTCACTATGAGTGTCTACAATGAATCGCGCTATTGAGAGCAAAACTACTGATAAGCAAAATACAAAGTTATCTCCATGAGAAAGTAAGTATCTTAATCGATTTTAGCTTCCACAAGGAGAAAACTTTGTAAAAAACGAAAGATTATGAGGAACTAATGTGCAAGGTACTATATCGCATCTTTGTTTTAAATAAATAAATAAAAAACTGAATTATAGCGATATTTTACACTGACAGAAAATTATGGTATTAGTAACTATAAAGTGACAACTATTAATTTTTAGTTCGTACCACTAATTTTTTAATAATTGCCACAACTATCAAATAGTTACTATAACTACCAAATAGTTACCATAACTATTTTTATAGTTACCGTAACTATGAAAATAGTTTCATGGACTAATAACTAATAGTTGTCACTTTATAATTGTCTGTACTACTACGATTTCTCTGAATGTAGTCATCAAGAAATTATAAACAAAAAATCAAATTCCTATAAAATCCGAACCGATTTTCACTAAATTTGGTATGCAATAATGATGCAATAACCCCAATTTTTTTAAAATTTCAACACTCCATAATACCCAAACCGGTTTACCGATTTTTTTCAAATTCAATACCAATCGTTGAATTATTTTGTTCAATTTTTATACCACGTTTCAGCTCGATAACTACAAATGTGTTCGTTGACGAAAATTTTTCAAAATCTCAAAAATCTCATAAAACGGAATGCGTCAAGCGCTTTCTATAAAATTTATACTAGGTACGTACAAATTGATCAGTACCCTACATGGCGTTAAAATTTTAGCTGTTTCGATCGAGTAGATCATGATTTATGACAGTAGTGATGCGGACAAGCGAGACGAGCGAGAAAAAGTCGAGATCAAGACTAAGTCTCGGAATTTGGCAGCTTGATTGTCATTTCAATTCGAGATTATCGACATAGCAAGATTTTTCTCTCATTCTCGTCTTGAATTTCGCTCGAAATCTCGTCTTGACAGCCGGATATTGTTTTTCTTTATTTCCCTATTAACGTCGATATTTTAAAATTATTTCCAATGATATTAATGTTTCAGAAAATGGATAACGCTGAGAAGAATAGAGTAAATTGTGAAATTATTTATATCAAATATCTGGTGCTGTTATTGTAGCTTTGAATCAATTGAATTATTAAATCATTGAAGTACATCCACCGCTACATTAAAGATGAAGGTCACATTTTTTGTTCAATATTAAAGAAAGTTTTTTCGCTAACTTTCTGAGTTTCCAGGATGATGCTTTCTTAATGATAGACGTTTAGATCAGTTTTTAGGTAGACCTCATTATGTACAGGGCACCCTTTTGAGATCTAAGTCAGTTTTCTAGGCCGATTCCATGTCTACGATGGTATCCAGAAGTTCAGAACAATCCGAAGACATCCGTAGTTCCCGTGTAATTTGAGACTCAAATCCATTTTAACGTAGTTGTCGTATTTAAACTCGACTTGAACTTTGGAATCTATGGAGACGACGTATCAGAACGTCGTTCTGATACGTATTTAATTTCGTTGGCGAAGGTTTCCGTGATTCATCGAAACTTTTTCGCTCGGTGTAATCCTTTTACACTAGACAATCAACTTTTAAAGCCCTTGGAAGTCGACATGGATACTTCCATGTCGACATTTCGGGAAGCTGTAAGGCACACAACTTCATTTTCGTGGTCGGTGGCAGAACCTAACGGAACATATCCTATCATATCGTGCGATACTGTCGCATTCAGATCTCGCTCGATCTCGTTTGTTATTTTCAGCAAGATCGAGCGAGACTGATTTTTTTCATACCGCAAGCTCGAGACGAGAACTTCAGACAAATGACAAACGCAAGAAAAAACGAGCGAGATTCGAGTTAATCTCGTCTCGAGCCGCATCACTATATGACAGTATGAGTATTAGGCCCTTCGTCACACACACGAATACATCTGGACAAATTTTCTAAAGCACTTTTCTCAACGTTTCAGATGATTTGCGTGTAGACATGGAAATGTCGAAAAAAATCCATGAAAACAAAGTTTCCTGGATCAGGAAGGAAATTGTACCTCTTGCAAAGTGTGAAAATCCGAATGTGCTCGAATGTCACAATAATGATTATCAGAATAATTGATTAAAAATTATTGTCATAACGTTGTTGATTGCAAAGGACCCAATGGAGAATGAAAAATGCATTATAAAATTTAATAAATGGATATTAAGAATCGAATTTGAAATTGGATTAGAAATTAAAAAATGATATGTAATTGGATTTGGCAATGCAAATGAAAAATGGAAGCCTGACAATTGACATTTCGAAGTTGGTCGTCATTTCAAATATGAATAACGAAAATTAAAGGTCTGCGTGATTGACTATTGAAAATTAAATAGTGACAATTAGTTGTGAATATAATTAAAAGAGGAATTGAAAGTTTTACAAATAAACATAATTTCAAATACAAAATCTAATTTGTTAACGAAAATGAAAAGCCGAGACCCGATTTTTTTTTGCTCTGTGGCGAAAGCATCTAATTATTGCAAATGAGTTATAGGAAATTTATTTGAAGATTCAAAAGAATGTATTTTGTAAATGATACCAACAGACAAAAACGAGCCTGCAAAGTAGAACCTTGCAGACTTGTTTTGGCTTAAGAGACGTTTTTTCTAAAAGTTCAAAGTTTCATAAAATTTAAACCGCTCGACCGATTCATGTCAAATTTGTACCTTAACTTTGTTCTATGCTAATCCGTATCTACACCAAACTTCAATTCGGTATCTCGTATAAAATTTGCTGAATTACTCGAAGTTGACTTAAATTATAACGACAACGTCAATTTTTCGAAAGTTAAAAATCCTATAAAATCCGAACCTCTTTACCGATCTTCACCAAATTCGATATTACTAATTCGTCCTTGTCGAAGATTTAAGCAGGCTTGGTCGAAGCTAACTTGAATTAGAACGAAAACCTACATTTTTCGAAAATTCAAAATTCTATAAAATCTGTCCCGCTTTGTGGATTTCGCTCAAATTCAATACCGACCGTTATCTTTCATTACTTTATTTGTCAAGAACTATTTAGCTCACTAGCTAAAAAATTGCGACAGTTACAGAGCATACAGAAATTTTTCGAGAAATTCAGTCTTGCAAAATCAGACAAAATGTTTAAAATTTTTCGTAAATTTATACATGGGAAAGGGCGTTGCTGCTGTACCAGTGTATGAAATTGCCTGCCACATACACACACACACATACATCCATCCAGACATTTTTTCTAAATCACTTTTTTCGATGTTTTAAACCATTCTGAATAATCTGACATGGAAATCCAGGAAATTTTGTTTTCACGAAAACAAAGCTTCCTCTATGAGGAAGCAAAAGTGAGATATCTGTCAACAAATATTAGCAATTCGGGTCTGATTCCCTCCCCTTAACCCATTTTTATCTCACAGTGTTAACATGTTCCCAATATATATTTATTAAGATTAAAAATCAACCGATTAGCAAAACAATAGATTGAAAATGCAATTGCACATTCATCTATAATGATCAACAATGTTGATGATTATATTTATTGTGCGACATTAATTATGCGATTAATATCTCCTACCCTTGTAAGTTGCAGGACGACGCAGCCAGACGACCATGGAGACGGTTCTCGAGGTCTGATGTCTCAAAAGTGTTATTATACTCTAACAACCGTATTGTGTCACTAGACGTGCACCAACAGTGGTAGGCAGAAGGAGTATAACTACGTTAAACGCCAACTGTTTAATAAAAATAATGTGCGATATTCTCGGCTCTTAAATAGCGTAAGCACAGGTGCATCATCTCAGCAACGACTCCCACCGTTTTCGCGAGTAAAATAGACCTCCAACAGTATGAAAATAGTAATGAACACTGTGGAAGGAGGTAGAGGGTGTTAATTCGATAGCCAACAGTGTCTCGTGGCAAAATGCAAGAATGAAAAGCCACGGTGTTGCTTTTCATTCTACTGTGTGGCCAGGCAAGCGGGTACGGTGCTAATGTCGAATAATTGAATGGTACCTTTCAGTTACTGAGGCACGACGAGGTACCGTATCCACTATTTGGTCGACACTAAACTAATGAACCCTCGTTTCTTTTGATAAATCTTTGGAAATCTTAATCTCGAGAACACGGAGTCTATTTATGGCCTTCAACTTTGAGAAATTCTTTCACTCGTTAAATACTGTATAATTTGATGATGTGTTTGAAAGCCTGGGATAAGGCGTTCGTCGTGTAATTTCGCTTCTAAATACTTAGATAAAGAAATTCGCGAATATACGTTAATTTTTATTTTGTACTTCACACTCAGTGTGTCGTACTCCATACTCAGTATGATGTACGTCGATCTTCCGGCTACGTACTCCATACTCAGTATGATGTGATATGACTCCTAAGGCGTCGTACTTCGCTCTCAGGATTGTGCACTTCACGTTCAGCAGCTGTACTTCATATTCAGTACAGTGTACGTCATGTTCAGCAGCCATACTTCATGTTCAGTACAGTGTACGTCACGTTCAGCAGCCATACTTCATGTTCAGTACAGTGTACGTCACGTTCAGCACTCGTTCTTCACGGGCTGTATATGTACTCCGTGCCCAGTATTTTGTACTTCGCACTCAGCATATGTACTTCACATTCGGTAGGATGTACTTCATAGTCAGTACTTTGTATTTCACACTCAGTCTTTTGTACTCCATACTCAGTATTTTGTACTTCGCACCCAGTACTTTGCACTTCGCATCCAGTACTTTGAACTTCACACTCAGTATTTCGTACCCCACACTCAGTATTTCACTCAGCACGTTGCGCCTCGCGACGTACTTCACCTTCAGTACGATGTACTTCATCTTCAATCCATTGTACTTCACCGTCAGTATGTTATACTTTACCCTCAGTGTGATGTACTTCTTCATGTACCATCTTCAGTGTGGTGTACTTCGCCTCCCATATGCACAATCAATACAATCAATCTTCACAATCAATAGGCCGCACTTCGCATCCAGAACGCGGTACTTCACATGTAGTATTTATACTCCATGATCGACATCCCCATGACGATGCAAGTCGTACTTCATACCCAATTCGCATACTTCACGTTTAGTTTTGGACTTCCCATTCAGTTTTTTGTACTTCGCATTCCGTTTTTCGTACTTCGTTCTCAGTTTTGTACTTCATGTTCAGCCTGTGTACTTCATGTTCAGTCTGTGTACTTCATGTTCAGTCTGCGTACTTCATGTTCAGTCTGTGTACTTCATGTTCAGTCTGTGTAGTTCATAGTCAGTTTTTGTACTTCACATTTAGTATTTTGTGCTTCGTATTTAGTATTTTGTACTTCGCATTCATTGAGTCGACGTCCATACTCAGTACTTTGCACTTCATGTTCATCATTTTGCACTTCACGCCCAACACTTCGTACTTCGCACCCAGTATTGTATACGCCACTCGCCGCATTTCCAGAAACCTTACTTCATTCTCCGTCGATGTACGCTATTCCCAGTAGATGCACTTCCTTTCCCACACAGGTACTTCATTTCCAGTGTTTGTACTTCATTTCCAGTTATTTGAACTTCGTTCCCAGCATTCTGCACTTCATTCTAAGTGCCATGTACTTCATCACCAGCGTCCTACACTTCATTCCAAGTGTCCTGTACTTCAACGCCAGCGCCCTACACTTCATTCCAAGTGTCCTGTACTTCGCCATCAGCGTCCTGCACTTCATTCACATTGTCCTGTACTCCACCCCCATTGGGTTGTACTTCATTTTCCAGTGTTTTGCACTTCGTTCTCCGTCGATGTACGTTATCCCCAGTAGCCGCACTTCATTTCCAACGCAGGTACTTCATTGTCAGCGTTTGAACTTCATCGTCAGTATTTGGTACTTCGTCACCAGTGTTTAGTACTTCATCATCCGTGTTTTGTACTTCCTCATCAGTGTTTTGTACTTCATCACTAGTGTTTTGTACTTCATGATCAGTGTTTTGTACGTAGTTCCTACTCATTCTCATACTTAGTACTATGCACTCGATTCTTAGTACCTTATATTTAAGAGCACATACTTCATATGCCGTATATTGTAAGTGACACACGAGACAACCCATGCAGAGTTGCGAAGTTCCGCGGTTTCTCATACCTCACTCTTCATTAACCGCACCTAAGACTTCTCAACACTTCACACGGAGCGGGTATTATACTTATGAAGTTCTTAAAAAGAAAGCTCAATCATGGATAAAATAACAGAAAGTACGAATCAAGTTTTGATTAATACTTATAATACGATTTAAGAAGTGAGAAATATGTATTATCAAGTACGGATTATGCATATTTCGCAATGCATACTTTGTACTTAATGATTAATATATTTTACTCGACAGTCTTTACCTCGAAAAGGGTGAGAAACTTCATTATGTGGATTTTCGTTTTTTGCATGCAGAAGAAAGGACGAACTATAAAGTATTTTGAAAAACACTTTAAATTTACAAACTTTACATGTCATTCAGTCAAGATATGATTGGACGTGGATTTATGGCATGCATCAGGCTGGAATTTTGCGCATAAATTCTTTTCTTTAAATACTAAACGTATCATGCGCTTTTTTAAATGTCGTCTGAAATTCTTTGTTGATGTTGCGAAAAATTCTTCGACTCCGTGAATTCCATGGAGCGTTATTCTTTTTGGCAAGTTACGAAAATAGAACGGTATTTCAGGCTCCGCCGATCAGACGCTCTGACTCAAGTTATTTTCGCGTTTTAAACACACGCGTGAACGCTCGTTGCACTCTTGCTATTTGAGCGAGTGGTCAGTGTCGAGAGCTTCTAAAATTGGAGTTCTCGAGTTTGCCTCTGGTAAACTCACGCTGTACCCCATGCAAGAGTTCGCCCGCACGGCGAATATTTTCAAACAAGAAGAATCGACGCGGGTGCTGCAATATATTCTCTACTAACACTATCGCGGCTTCTGCAACAATTAAGACCAACGAGGACATACAGGCTGCACCAAAAATTGTTTCTTTCTAATTTCTTCATAAAAACAATCTTACACTGAGAGAAAAAAAAGATACTGGTAACTATAAATGTAGAGTGAAATACAACCTCAGCTATTTTAAAAAAGTTACCTGTACTATTTATTTATAGTCAATACAACAGATAATAATAGTAATCGTAACAAAAAGGATACTGTTTTGAAAATTTAGCCATACATGCAACGTACTATTCATAGAAAACAATCACAAGCATAGTATTCTTTGAGAATTTATTTAACAATTTTGAAATGGCCATTGGAACTCAGAGATGTAAATCCCCATTAATTCATGAGATATAGTTTACAGTACAATCTGATTTGTAATTATGATTTCATAATAATAATACGTAGTGATTATAAAATAGAGTGTAAACATTTGAATAGCTGAAAAAAATTCTAATTTTCGCTTTAATATTGCAAGAAATAGTGGAAAAAATGGAAGAAATAAGTAATGCATTACTTCTTTTTTCCATTTTTTCACAAGGATTACCGTGAACTTTTATTGAAAAATAATAATTTTTGCAGCCATTCCAAAGTTTGATCATCGTATTACAATCGCTACATGCTACTATTATAAAATCATAGTTATAGAGCTGATCGTATCATCATCATTATTTCTATAAGTATTAAGCATTTACAACTCTGTTGGAACTACTATAATAAAGACGCACTGACTATAAGAAAATAGCTAAGGTTGTATTTCACTATATGTTCACAGTTAAAGTAATTTGAACATTATGTTAAACCAACTATAGAATTAGTTACAGTAAGTATAACATAGTTAATTTAACCAATAAATCAGTTAAAATAACTATTCAAATTGTTGCATGGACTAAAAATCTACAGTTATGGCCTAATAGTTGCCTAAAATACTGCGATTTCTCTCAGTGCACGAATTCAATAAAAAAATGTTGTCTTGTTCAAAGCTTTTTTACGAAAATATAAATTCGTTAAACAATCTTAAAATAGCTTGAAAATAGATAAATAATAATAATAATAATAATGTTTTTTTGGATATAAAAATGTGTATTGAATATTTTCAAAACATTTTCGTCAAATGGCTAAAAAAAGGATGTCTGGCATTTAAAAGCTCGCACTGAAAGAACTTGGGAATATTGGTTTTTATTTGAGTTAAACAATATTAAAAATAACCAGCTAAATAAGTGGAAATATTTTTTAAAAAATTGGAACAGAATTGATTAAGCGCTGAATATTTGTTCGAAGAAAATAATCGAGCAAAAACTACTCAAAATAATTTAAGTTTTCAGTCAGAATATTGAGTAAAAAATATATAAAAATTATTGTCGCATAGGTGGCGCTAGTTTTAGGACCGTGCTGAAAAGATTGATTTTTCATAATAGTAATTCCAAAATTTTTATGTCAAATTATCCATCAACCTAACTTTTTTTTAAAATAAAAATGATTTGTTAATTATTCTGAATAACCACATCAATTTTTTCCGAATTTCTTTTTCGAAAACGCAATTTTTTTAAATAATGTTTTTTGTTTATGGTCGATATGTATTTACGAATCTATTTGATAGTCGTTCGGATACTTCTTAGGTGTAAGATCCGAATCCAAAACTCATGACTTTCCACATATTTTTGAAAAGTACAAAAAATTCGGTCAATTATAAAAAGTTAGGTCAACGAGTGATTTGTTGCACATTTTTTTCCATTAACTTTTTAATACCGTTTCGGAATGATTATTGCCGCATTTTAAGAAAAATAGACTTTTTTTTATCTCAAGTAATTCATGCGTACTTAGAAAAATTAGAAAACCATTTTCATTTGAAAAAAAATTCGATTGACGAGTGATTTGTTGAACAAATTGTTGTTCTTTATTTTTTTAATAACGTTCCGCTATTATTGTTACGCAAATCAATTTTTTCAGATCTTCTAAATTTTCACCTTCCATGTGCTTGATTTTTTTTTCAAATTTTAATCCCATCGAGAAGTGTTTGAAATTCTCTCTGAATTTCACGTTTGGCCGGGTTGGACCGCAAGGACTACCTTAAAAAAACTAAAGATTTGATGAAACGTTTGACTTATTGTCGACAAATAAAAAAGAATAGATCAAATTTTGTACACCCTGTACTGCAGATGCATGATGAGTTTCGCATGGAGAGGTTCGCTCTTAATTCAATTGAAATTAAATTCGTTAAACTCCTGGGATGCCCGCATTTCGCGACCTCTCGTGTCTCGTTACGCGTTCTCGTGTCCACAACGGTTAAACTTTACTACGACGTGTTTATATCGACGGCTATGGATCAAAAGGACATAACCTCCACATAGCTTGCAAAGGTTACGCCCTTTTAATTCTTACTCATCGATGTATGTATTTAAAAAAAGCAATTGGACACGAGTGAGAAGTGTGGAGAATCTTTTGTCATAGTCTGTATTGGTTTAATGCTGTAAGTGCTGATTGAGTTATTATTATTATTCTTGCTCGAGTTACTTTGTTGCATTATCGATCGTAACGGACCCGTAGCTTCTCAAACAAATCTTTAAACATGACGCCATTACTCGAGTGTATATTAACACTTGATGGTATTTCCCTCGCTCTCTCTCACGCTCAGCTGATCGTCCGTATATAATACTGATAAACGCATAGAATGTATAGGTTAAAAGACGATGAAATAAAACGCTTTATCGCAACGTAAAATTTTGTTGTGGGTTTGATTCTATTTCTTTATTTCTGTTCCTTGGGGAGAGAAAAATGTTGTATGAAGTAATGTTGTACAGCTGCAGAGGGCGTTAGGTAAACATTTCCGGGTCGTCAAATTAAAGTAAATATGTCCGTACGCCGAAGTCATAGAGAGCAGCATCTACATGACATCGAAAATTTATTATATAAACTAGCGACCCGGCCACGCTTCGCTGTGGCTTAGTTTGCTAATAATTATTAGAGAAGTAAATAAAAGTGCGCTAGCGAACCTAAATTTTCATGAGTTTTTTTAAAGGTGATAAAATAATCGCATCATTTTTAAACGTTGACATTATCTTATTACAATTAAAAAATGTTAAAGAATATCTCTTGAAATTTAAAAAAAATGGCTGCGTCATAATGTATTCCGCCATTATGAGAATTAAAAAAATTTTGAAAAAAATGTTTGACATTTTTTAAAATTTTCCCTATTGGGTCCCGAGGGGAGGGGGGGTTAAGAAAAGATTGTGGATCTCGACAACGGCACCACCTACCGGGTCCAACTATAGCTCAGAACCATTCAGGTGACCATCAATACCAGAAAAAAAAGATTAGTTGCCATAACCAACAAATAAGTTGACACAACCAATCGATTATTCTATTTCCCTTACAACTCAAATGGTAGTGTCAACGATTCGAAAGGTAATGCCGACGATTCGAATGGTAGTCCCAACAGTTCGAATGGTAGTCCCAACGATTGGATTGGTTGCGCTTATTAATCTCGCGAAAACTAATCGTGAATAGTTGAGTAACCTCAACTATTCGATATGGTTGATGCAACTAATCTTTGAGACCTCGTGTACAGCAAATTGGAAACGTAGTTGTCACAACCAAACATTTCTTTCCGTGAAGTATGAGGAACACAGTTACACTGTGTTTTTATATATAAAGAAGATTGCATTTTGACTGTGGCAATGATAATACCAAAAATAATCGTAAATTTGTAAAAATTGGTGCAATTAGGTTGACACAATTATTTGCAAGTAAATTATTTTTTCAGTGCGAATTTGACTTCGTTTTTACGACGACATCTCGAAAATCGGATGATAGCTAGGTTAGGTAACGTAGTCATCTGGCCCGAAATCGTGCACTTTAATATTAGCTTACTTTACATGTGTCCGGTGATTTCATTTTTTATGATACGCAAAAATTCGTAAATAACTGTCGAATTCACGGTACTTTTTATCTTTTCTCTATCTTTGATTTAAGTATGTTAATTCTCGATTGGAAGATTAATTTCACTAATACTCCCGTAAGCGCCGTGTAAAAAGATCGATTTTTAAGTGTTCATTATTTATTCAATTTATCGGTAAGAACCATAAAAATTTTGGAGAAGTAAAGCTGAAAAGCTCAATTGAGGTTGCCTTAAATCGTTACGACCCAGTTTGTAACGATTTAAGGCAACCTTCTCACTTTGTCCATTTAAAACCACAGGGTAAACGAGGACCTAACAAGCGTCGCAGTTTGTGACGCCACCTTTTACGAATTACTATTGGCTGTTTCTGGAATGATGGGGGAAGCCGCCTATGCTAAAGTAGCGCGTCAGGAACTGTACCAAAAAAAAATAAAAATGAAAATAGTGTTTTTTTTTTCATTTCACTGTGGATTTATTCAAAACTATTCATGACACAACAAAATTGTTCAGGGAATAAAATGTAGGATTTCACGTATACTTTTTGATAAAAATGTTTCCAATTTAGTCTAGATACATTTTCAATAACTTTTTGGCAATACGAAGTAATACCATTTTTTTCGTTGGGAAGGACCATTTTGATTTTGCTCCAAATTTGACAGAATTTTCGTTATTGTGTCCACTAACAACACCAAAATATACGCGATGATCAATTCATATCTTCACAATGTGAACATGTGAATTGTGTGTGATTCAGCAAATAACGGAGCCGTAGATTGTGAAGATATCAACTTGCCATCGTGTTGATTTTTTCATCGTTTTTTAACATTATGACAGAAATTCTATGAAATTTTGAGTAAAATAAAAATGGTCCCTCTCAACGAAAAAAATGATATGGCATTATTTTGCCAAAAAATGTCTGAAAATGTATGTAGGTTAATTTGGAAATATTTTTATCAAAAAGTATACGCGAAACTCTACATTTTATCCCAGAACAATTTTGTTGTGTCATAGATAGTTTTAAATCAGCAGCGAACGGAAAAAAATAAAAATAAAAAAGCGTATTTTATTGTGGAAAAACTATGGGGATAAAAAATCTGAAATAACTCGTATGTGTTCAGAGAACTCTAAATACTCTGGAAAAAAATTATGAACCCACTCTACGAACATTGAAAATCCGGGTGGCCCGCGTCATGTGGAATGCCTCAAATACAAGATGAACATTTCATATTTTATGCACTTTAATTGCAAATTATTCATATGATCTGTATTAAAAAAATTATTTTCTGAGCAGACTATAAAATGTATCATTTGTTTGACGACATGTATTTAATTTTACTGCGGAACGCGTAGACTAGTATAATCCGATATCCTACGATAATGGATATAAGCAAGAAGTGTTGGACTTTAAATCAAATTCAATTGTGGAACGTGCTTCGAATGAAAAATGTACATTAAGTAGTGCAACATGTGAAGCTATATATCGTGCTATAGAGTTACACAGCGCATGGTCAACGTCCTGGCTTTCTGGCACGTACTATGATAATTAACTTGGAGTCAAACGCATACTTAAAGATTTTTTATTCTGGAGCTTTCATAAAAAAAACTTTGATTTCGTAACAAAGCATTTGGATTTTCTTTTACGAGTAAGTAACTTGCATGAGAATTGTGACCGAAACATCGTTTCATGCATCATATTCGGTTCGCCATTGTTGCTTCCTCATAGAGGAAGCTTTGTTTTCGTGAAAATTTTTTTTTCGAGATTTTCATGTCAGTACACTCAGAATGGTCCAAAACGTCGAGAAAAGTGATTTAGAAAAAATGTCTGTAAGTGTGTATGTGTGTGTGTGTGTGTATGTTACACGCTCAAAAAATGTAAACCTTTATAACTTTATAAATAGTTGAAATTTACACCATAGATAAAGGGGTCAATCCTCAATGTTCATACCAATTTTTGTTAAAATCCCCATGATCGTTAAATTTTTACGCGGTTTTGAATTTTTTCAAAAATGTCTGTTAACGCGATAACTCTTTTAATTTTCGAGATGTTAAGCTCAAAATTGGTATGTATGTGAGCTTTCATACATCATTCATACATCCCTATTAAATTTGGTTAAGATCGGTTGAAACATTAAAATTTTATGAGATTTTGATTTTTTTAATTTTTTGATTTTTTTTCTGCGATGCGAATTTTGGTATCAAATATCGAACTGGGAGTCAAACGAGTGCCAAATTCATAATTAACAGAAAAATACGTCAGATATAGTCCAAAAATGTTGAACGATAACATATTTTCATAGCGATGTTGTACAGTCTATATTGCGAAAAGTAGCGATTTATGTCGTATAAACTAGCCATATCCTTGCTTCCCAATGAAATTTCGGAAACCACCGATTTCTATCGTGTTCTACAAAAAAAAAGCAGAAGTTCGAGGGAGTTTCTGGACCGATTGTCCTTATTATATTTTTACAAAGCGAGAGTGTGCGCTTATTTATATTTATTTAAAACAAGGATGCAAAGCAGAACCTTGCACATTGCTTCCTGATTATATTTCGCTTTTTACAAAGCTTCCTCTATGAGGAAGCCAAAATCAATTCCCATACTTCCTCTTAGAGGTTGCTTTCTAAAAAGCGAAATATAATGAGGAAGCAATGTGCAAGGTTCTGCTTTGCATCCTTATTTAAATTTTCATTCATATTTTTTAAATCTCATTCAATAATACAAACTGATTATCAATCCCATTGAAATTTTTTAATAATTAAAAAAGAATGTATCGCCCATTATAAACTCAAAAATGCATTAATTTAAACGAACTATATCTTATACATTAATTTTAAATTGGAAAATTTTTTTAAATATTTTTTTAAATATTTGACAGACTTTCAAGATAGCTCGCGACGATTTTTACTTCGTTTCTCTGTTGCTTAATTTTCAATTAGATTAAGATCAGCCGAACCAATTTCATTGAATTATTTATTACATAAAATTAGTTAATAATTAAAAGCAATAGCCAATGTATGGTTTTTTTTAAATAAGTAATTATCTATGGGGCATTCCATACCTCTTCGTCCTGGGTCTGACTCTTGACCTCTCGGATTTGGCCCGCAATTTTTTAAACGATTGTTCTGACGTTCAAAGATTTGCAGTTCTTTTAAGGTATTCCTATGGACGTCGAAAAAATCGCCACGCCGAACAAATCGGACCACTCCTTCCCGAGGTACCAACCCATGGGATTCCAGAATGGATTTCTTTCAAATATCTTGCTGTATAACAAAGCAACGATGTTCCTATTGATCTTAAAATACATCTTATACCAAGGAGAAAAAGTTCCCTTGATTCAAAGAAATTTCATAAAAATTCAAACTTCTGAAACATTTCTTTGAAATAAATGAAATTATATGCTTGAGCTAATATTATATTTTCTTTGAATGATCAGAATTTCAATTAAATGCAGTGACATTAAATTACTGCAAATTTTCCTTAAGCCAAGGAACTGTTTTTCATTGATTTCAAAGAAATCGTCTTCGAGACACTAAAAAAAACGTAACCTTTAAAATGACATATCGCTAAAAGAATAAAAGCACGACAGAGGTTGCTTTTAAAAGAAATTTTTCCATGTCGTATTAGATGCAAAAAGGTTATAAAAATAATTTATTTCAATAAACACCGATACCTGCCTATCCATTTTTGTCGACTTCTCGCGACTAATGACTCGACGCGTCTTGATAGCGCTAACCGTTGGCACACCGGGTGCCGTCAAGGAAACTGTTTCTTTGAATCAATAAAACCATTTCTTTGAATCAATGAAACCATTTCTTTGAATCAATGAAACTGTTTCTTTGAATCAACGGAACCGTTTCTTTGAATCAATGACACCGTTTCTTTGCGTCAATAACACCGTTTCGTTGAATCAATGAAACCGTTTCTGTGAATCAATGAAACCGTTTCTTTGAATCAATGAAACCGTCTCTTTGAATCAATGAAACCGTTTCTTTGAATCACTGAAACCGTTTCTTTGAATCAATGAAATCGTTTCTTTGAATCAATGAAACCGTTTCTTTGAATCAATGACACCGTTTCTTTGCGTCAATAACACCGTTTCGTTGAGTCAATGAACCCGTTTCTGTGAATCAATGAAATCGTTTCTTTGAATCAATGATACCGTTTCTTTGAATCAATGATACCGTTTCTTCGAATCAATGAAACCCTTTCTTTGAAATTCAAATGCACCATTTCATTGAAAGCAAAGAAACACTTCTTTAAAGTCATCGAAAAAAATTCAATTCACCCATTTCTTTATAATCAATTAATTCTTTTTTATCGGTGTAAGGTGTATCTATGGGCGCCCGTTACGCGGGAAAATTATCAGTAATCGATACTGATGAATTTGAAGCAGAAGAAGGCGAATTTTTGAACTTATTTTGTCTGATTATTGGTAATAACTTTTATTTCGATTGTCCACGACAGTTAAAAATAATGTGAATATAAATTATGGAAAAAGAGTATCTATGGGAGCAGATTGAGAATAACGTATAACTTGATTTTTTCAAGTGCTGTGGCCGAGGTTTAGAAATGAATTGATGGATTGTCGGCTTTTGGCGACCAGGTTAAAGAAATAATGGATTCTTTATTTATACGTTTCGACCCTGGCTCCTCTTCAATAATTTTGTTTTACTATACACAAAAAAAAATAAAATTAGTTCGTGAATTGGTAATCCTTTTTAAAACTATGTTTGCTATAAGTATTTCCTAATAGTATTTCAATGAAACAAATTATAAAATAAACTTTTATGAATTACAATATCTTAAATTTAAACATTTTTTTAGAAGACTCAATTAAATTTCCATCTTGCTTATCACAACGATTGCGTGAATAAGTTTTAAGTATGTTGTTTTAGTAATTAGTGTTCGTAATTAGTGCAATAATGTATAGCAACTGGTAGGCTAACTACCAGCAGCGTTTGAAGTGGCATTGTACTTTTGTTAGCAGTAAATGGTTTACTTAGTTGTAGGGAAACGAGCGTGTCAATGTCAGTAGGTCTGGGTCAGCGAGCCCACGTACAATAAACACGAGTCCATCACTAGTCGTGCTACCTGCCAGCAGATTTATACTACTATGCGTACTACGCGCTATTCACAACATTCCACGTTCCATCGTGCGTCCTGAACTACAGTAATCCATTATTATAGGATTTTCTTTGAACGAATCGACGGGCTAGTTGTTGATAAATCAAGTCGAAACCGCGACTTGTTTTTTTATTTTTTATGTTGGCTTCTTTTACGCATTCAAATAAATAAATAAATAAATAAATAAATAAATAAATAAATAAATAAATAAATAAATAAATAAATAAATAAATAAATAAATAAATAAATACATAAATAAATAAATAAATAAATAAATAAATAAATAAATAAATAAATAAATAAATAAATAAATAAATAAATAAATAAATAAATAAATAAATAAATAAATAAATAAATAAATAAATAAATAAATAAATAAATAAATAAATAAATAAATAAATAAATAAATAAATAAATAAATAAATAAATAAATAAATAAATAAATAAATAAATAAATAAATAAATAAATAAATAAATAAATAAATAAATAAATAAATAAATAAATAAATAAATAAATAAATAAATAAATAAATAAATAAATAAATAAATAAATAAATAAATAAATAAATAAATAAATAAATAAATAAATAAATAAATAAATAAATAAATAAATAAATAAATAAATAAATAAATAAATAAATAAATAAATAAATAAATAAATAAATAAATAAATAAATAAATAAATAAATAAATAAATAAATAAATAAATAAATAAATAAATAAATAAATAAATAAATAAATAAATAAATAAATAAATAAATAAATAAATAAATAAATAAATAAATAAATAAATAAATAAATAAATAAATAAATAAATAAATAAATAAATAAATAAATAAATAAATAAATAAATAAATAAATAAATAAATAAATAAATAAATAAATAAATAAATAAATAAATAAATAAATAAATAAATAAATAAATAAATGTTTTTCATCCTATTTTTAAGTTTAATTGTTTTCACTTTTTTTTCAACTATCTGAGTGCACTTCTCGTGATAATTCGAATAGCGTTCTGAATAATCATTATATAATTTTTAAAATGATACACTTTTTTCTCCTTTAGGAACAACAATTTATAATTTCTTTCAGGTTGATAATAATTTATATAATTGTTTATTTGCTGCAATACAGATTCTAGTAGTAGTAGTAAATGCGCTTTATTAGCCTTAAATATACTAAGTTTTGGACAGTCTACAGATACATAAATATATTTATAAGGTGTTGTTTCTAAGACTAATGGGCCATTGACCGAGGTCCTTCAGCCCGTATTTTGGCAGTGCGCGGTCGTTTCTTATATGTTTAGAACGCTATAATAAAAATAAAAATGTTTCACATGTATGATCTTAGTCTACTAGGCGAGACATGATTTCGAAGATAGTGTTGGTGGAGAATTTGTGTTTAGGGACGTTGTCTGGGGGAAGTAATCTGCATAAGTCAGAGATTTCCTCAAGATGTTGGTAGGCAAATTTCGTGCTCAGCTTAGTGCTCTGTCAGTGATTGGCTCTATTTTGGTTGTGTCATACAGCAGCTGGTTTGAGGGGTTGTGAAGTGGATTGTTAGGATGACGTAGCTTTGTGAAGCGACGCAGTGATATTCTTTCAGCAGTTTTGATATTTTGTAGTGCTTGATTTCTGCAATTGAGATACAGATGATGACCATAATCTAGAATGGGGCGACAGATACATTTGTAGATTTTGGTTGCATGTTCTATTGTGATTTGCTTGTTCTGGTACGTTAGTTTGCGGAAATGTGATACTCTTGCTGTGGTTTTTGTTTTTATTGTTTTTGTGTGACTGTTGAAGTTTAGTTTGCTGTCAATGGTGATTCCTAGATATTTCGCAGTTACGCTTGGTTTAATTTGTTCGTTATACATATTGATGAATGGTGAACTGTCGGATACTTTGTGATTAAAAATGATGAGTTTAGATTTGTTTGGGTTCGGTTTTAACCGCCATTTGTTGAACCATATGATGCATTTATCGGACAGAGTTTGGAGCGCGCTTATTGATGCATCTATTGATTTGTTGTGTGCGATAAGTGTCGTGTCGTCTGCATACTGTAGGAGGTAGTTGTCTAGGTCTACGTAGTTCTTGTTTACTTGTTCAAAATCGTAGTTGTATATGTCGTGGCAAAAAATGTTGTATAACAGTGGTGATAGTGGCGAACCTTGTGGAACGCCTTGTTCTGGACTGAATTGGTTCGATAACGCGTTTCCTATTCTTATTTTTAACGTGCGGTTTTTGAGAAAGTTTGCTATGATATGCAATAGATGATATGGACACCTGAGCAGCCATAGTTTATATAGTAGGCCCTTGTGCCATACGCTATCAAACGATTTGTTAATGTCCATGAAGAGAGCGACGGATCGTTTGTTGGCGAGTCTTGCTGCTTGTATGTTTGATGCGATGATGGTGAGTTCTGCGTCCGTTATAGCCTAGTGATTTTGGTCATAGTTCCGCAGATCATCGAAGAAGTCATTACGCCATTGTTCGACTGTAGCTCGATTATTATCGTCGAAGTGGTTATCTAGCGAATAGCTGAATGCCGTTTCTAAATGTTGTGCAAATATGTCTGCCTTGTCTTGGTTGTCCTCAATAGATCGTCCGTTTGCTATGAGATCGTTATTTGTAGGTGTGTTGTTATATCCTGATAGTCTCTTTACCGTTTTCCAGTAGTTTTTACCGTTTTGTGCTTTTATTTCGTCACATGCTTTTAGCCATGTATGAGTTTTATATTGGTGTATCATTTCTTGGATGGATTTGTTGATCTGATTTATTTTAGGTTTGAGCTCTGGGATGGGGTTGGTGTTATAGTCTCTGTATATTTTTCTCTTTATTTTAATTAGCCTAATGATATAAGGCGGTAGATTGTGTGAGAAAAATGTTTTTGTGTATGTCGGAGTATGGTTTTTCACGGCATTTTCTAGAATTTCTGAGAATCTTGTCACGGTCTGTTCATCGAGAGTTACATTTTGCATGGTGTTGACGGCTTCTGAGACTTCTGCGTTGATGCAATCGATATTTGATTTGTTGAAGTTAAGTTTCACCTGCTCCTCTTCAACTGCCAAGGGTCTATTTAGATCTAGTGATATCACTATTGATATGTGGTCTGATCCAAGATCAGGAGTCAGTTCCACTTTTATTATGTTGTTAGCAATATTTTCCGTATATAATAATCTGTCTGGGGTTGAATCTGCATTTTGGGGCATGATGAATGTTGCTGCGGTGACGTATTGTTTAAAATTCGAGTTTGCGATGAAGTTTTGGAGCTGGTTACGTTTGCGCCTGTTAATATTGAAGTCTCCGATAATTAGTGCGTATCTGTACCTGCATGCTTTGATAAAAATGGCGTTTTCTATTCGAGCGTTCGGGTGAATGTATATCAGAACGACGTGAAGATAATCGTCCTTAAATGGAATGGACATGTGGAGTGCTTCGTTGCGCGCAGATTATATCATGTAGCAAAGGAGAGAACATATGCATATTATTTACAAATCAAAAGCGTAAGACAAAAAAAAAACTAAAAGTATAACAAAATATAAAATTAAGGCTTATAAAGTACGATAAAGTAGACAACATAATGCATACGACATAATTGAAGGTGCAGAATACTTATTCAGCTCATTACAATAGGATTCAAATAATTTATGTAATTATTCAATATACGAGGGTGCGAACTAGCTCTTCACGCATACAGTGAAATATTATTCATGAATATGCCCAATACGAATATTTCGTTATTGCCAACACTCGACGTTCTCGAATTCGACCAACAATCGAAGATAAAGAACTATTTGCAATTCTAGAAATGTTATGAAATTAAATAAAAATGGTAAATCAGGGTGGCAGAATTAGTAACATTCGTGAGAAATGCACAAAAATATTATTAATACAAATATAATGTCATTTATTGACACCAGGTCACAATAATTTACACTGCACTTTTCTAAACGATAAACACTGGAGCCAGCGTCAACTAAAGAACCAACCAACCAAACGATAAACAACAGATTGATATATTTGTATACAATAATAATATTTTTGGGCACATCTCACGAGTTACTAATTAATTATTTTGCAATACTGATTTACCATTTTTTAAATTGTTCTTCAGATGAACGTGCTTACTAGTTATAAACATTTTTTTCCGTTTCTGTCTTTAAATGAATGATAAATCATATTTTGTGCAACTTTTTTTCAATAAATTTTCATGATTAATTTCGAAACATTATAATTTACTTAATTTAAGTAATTTCATTTTTAGAACAACAAGAAAAATAGACTGTTCCGCGACCGCTAGTATAAAAATATTTAAATTGTACACTTCGTATAAAAATTAGTACAAATTCGTACCATAGACATTTTATACATTTCTGTATAAGATACATCGTTTATAATGCCCTGCAACCTCCAGTCTCACTTAATTTTATTTTTCTAATTAATTTTTCTATTTTTTCTTCATAGAATTTTTGTTTCCATGAAACGTTTTTTTCCAGATGTCCATGTCAACATACTCAAAATTATCCAAAACTTCGATAATGTAATTGTCTGTAACTCGAGAAGTGAAGCAACAGTACTTCTCCGATTCTTGTAATTTTTCTATAATGTATAAAGAAATTTAGATGTTATCGCTTTTCAAATTTTTTAAAACCAGATCGTAGTCGCTCTAACTTTCGTAAAACAAAGAATATTTTGCTAAATAGCTCTTCATGACTGGAGTTCCTCCCAATGACGTTTGGAATTGAATTTTGCTGAAATCGGTAAAGCGGTTCAAATTTTATGGAGTTATGAATTTTTTTAAAATTCATATTATTGTATTATCTTTCGCAAAACTTGATATCATGAACCCAATAATATTCACTTTTATTATATGTAACATTTAGTGCAAATTGACAGAGGAATTCGAATTTTATGGAAATTTAAATATTTTTTTATTATCTCTCATCGACCGAAATTTTACTAAATTTTAGTTTTAACACTGTTAAAAATGTTTACGAATTTATATTACCGAGAATTTTATGCACCCGCTGATATATTATATTTAATACGCGAGTGTAATAAAATTATAAATTTTTATATCCAATTTCCTAATTCTCATAGGCTTTATTAAGAAAGTATTGTAATTTAATATTTTAATTAATCTAATATACCAATTTCTGTAAAAGAATTTCCTTTATCCGCAATGGAAATTTACACTAAATATTTTTAACAGTGGAAGTAGCTTTGCAAAAAGACAAAAATAATGAGGAAGCAATGTGCAAGGTCCGATAATAAATTTTATTTACCTTTCATGAAATAATAATTACATAAATTCAGTTTTGTTTCAATTTTTTTTAAGGTCCTCGGTCAAATTATAAATATAATTTGTTACAAATTTTGAATCCATATGATTTCGATGGTATTGCGAAATAATATACCAATCTCTATGTATTTCCCATAAAAATTGATACTGCTTCCTTCAATCGCGATTTCATCGAATTTCAAGGTAGAACGAATTGTTCCTAAGGTCGAGGTGGACACCAATCACAATCTTTTTTTTTCTCTTCATTGCCTCTCGTTCTACCAGTGCGTTTATCCACGTGTCATTCACTGGACATACACGAGAGAGTGAAAGGCGATTGGCACACCTGGCGAAAATAATAGAAAAGCAGAAAAAAATGTGATATCCAAGGAAACAAAAAAGTAGCTGTGAATATGTGATTTATGGTCGTAAAGAATCTACTAAAAACCTTGAACACACGATATTTACCAATGTGAAACAAAAAACTTGTGACAGTAATTCTACATGTGGAGCATTCCAGCAGAAATCGACAAGTCCGTAACTCTCATTCTCTATAATTTAGTGTCCAATCTTTTTTTTTTGTATTGATGCTGTAATCCTAAAACGCCTGCAGCTTTGTTTGTGTTTTTTATTGGCGAAATGCTATTTTTAAACCATCGTTATGTTTTTTTTTTATCCTGTGAACCAAAAGGTTCGACACAAACATGACATTTTTGTTAGATATAAACATTCAAAAACTTCAGCCTACGCTTAAACATTTTTTTTTCTTGTCATTAATATAGTTGAAATTAATTGAATCATACATTTTAATAGGTGGGACATGCTCCCACAATGCAGCAAAATATTTTTATCAGGAATAAAATAAAACTGCGTAGCTTAAAAGTGTTACAAAAAAAGATTTACTAAAACTTCTGTGTTGAAAATCAAAATTTATAAGCTACATCCCAAAATGAGTCGAAACGTAGTTCATTTTTAGATTCTTTAGGTTCCTTGATATTTTTTCACATTGTCGAAATCGAAAAAAATCAAGCCTCAGTCCACTCTAGGATATTGTTTATAAATGTTGATATTTAACACAGAATTCCAATGATCAAACTTCAAAGCATCAACTCTTTTAATAACCTGAAAAAAGTCCAAAAAAATCATCCACTAAGGTCAAAAGTTTTTAACCACATCCCAGATAACATTAAAATATTTAGATTTTTAGAGACTTGTGTTTAATGTAATGTTAGAAAAAAAAATTATAATACAAGTACTGGACAAAAAAAATCTACCTCCAACAGTCTGCCATTTTTTTCTTCCTGTGGTGCTAAAATCAGTTTTTGTCGATTCGAGGTGGGATAGCCTATATATAGACCAGAGTGGACAATCAGGGTCTTTACATTGTGGAACATACAGAAGAGAATTGATGCGGGTCTAATGCCTTGAAAAAAAAAATTCCTTCACTTACTACAGTAAAGCGATTGTTCGTCAGAAATTAAGAGCGATATTGTTGTTAGACAATGAGAAATGTGCGAAATAATAAGGATGTTGTTGGTGGTATTGCTGCGAGACGAAAGTGAGCAATGCACTTGCAGATGAAGAGAACAATGAGTGGAACGTGCGAAAATTAGTCGCTAATGGAATCGCGTCTTATTGGAAGTGTCCCGAGGACGAGGACGCGAGGCAGAAGACACGCGTGTATGTAATGTGAGGAGCGAGGTCTCTGTCTGGCTATTTCGAGGTCACACATAAACGATCATCGGGATGATGCGGTATTTTTAATTATGCTGCTAATTTAGCAATTTCTTCAATATTTATTTATAAATTGAAACTTGACTCTTTGTATAATACAAATGTTGCGCACCGATCACGAGAATTTGAAGACGGTGAGGCATTGGCTTGTGGTTAACCCTCTTTCGTTAACCCTTGAACCAGTAAGGACTTAATGATGAAACAAAAATTTACATATACAAGATAGTCCGTGTCTAGTGCGACATTTATATGAAGAATCCCATATCAAGCGAACCTGATTTATATAGGACATTCCGTGTCAATCTTTAGATATATTTTAGAAAGTTGTTTCTTTGAGCGGAACTGAGTGCCTGTCTCCGGAAGCCCGATTACTTTACCTCCCCTATATACCCCCCCCCCCCCCAGCTGGATTATGCCAAGTCCCCTATGCTCCCCCCTCCATGTGTCGAATTATTCTGAGCCCCCTATACCCCCCACCCAGCCCGGAGTCGGTATTGCAAGTCCCCCCCCCCCCCCCGACCCTTCGGGATCTGAATAGGGGGACAAAAATTAAGTGTGTGGCTAGGGGCCTCATAGAGGAATAAGCAAATCAGCGTCTGGGAAGGGATCTTGTAGGGGGCCTTATCTTTCTATATTATAAAAAGATTTTGTCGCCGTCGCTGACAGCGTGTAAAAAATCGAGGGATTTAGAAAAATTGACCGTGGTCTATGAGATCTCAAATTGATCGGGGTCCATGAGACCCCAAATTGACCGGGGTCTATGAGACCCCAAATTGACCGGGATCTTTGAGACCCCAAATTGACCGGGATCCGTGAGACCCCAAATTGACCGGGGTCCGTGAGCCCCCAAATTCACCGGGATCCATGAGACCCCAAATTCACCGGGGTCCATGAGACCCCAAATTCACCGGAGTCCATAAGACCCTAAATTCACCGGTGTCTATGACACCCCAAATTTACTGGGGCCTACAAGACGCCAAATTCACCGACGTCTATGAGACCTCAAAATCACCGGGGTCTATGAGACCCCAAATTCACTGGGATCTATGAAGCCCCAGTCAAAAATTAACTGGGACTATGCCCCCCCAAACCCAGATTTTTCTAAGTCCCTCAATGGGCCACCAACTCCGGATTTTTATAAGTTCCAAATGACGCCCGATTTCTTTAAGTCCTTTATGAGATCAATAATAAAAAAACGACAATGCGAGGGCGCGAGCCATAATAACCCCCAGTGTGAATATAAAAATGAGACACTGAGGAGAAACTATATTTTTAAGTTCCCTAAGCCCGACTATATATCAAACCAACTGCGAGAGCACGAACTATCTGAGGGCTCTATAACCTGCTAATACGCTATATTTATATAGAAATTTGATATCGAGTGGAAGGTTATATAGGCCGTTTCACGCTTATATTAATAATATATTCGAATTGAAGTATTTAATCGACATATTACAGAGTATTCATTGTTAAGTAGGAATATTTTTTCTAATGAACTCCGCGTCAAGTACACGAGATTTATATAGCGAATTTTATGTCAAATGTATCTATAGCATTGCATGTTTGTACATATAGTTAGTCAGCCCTTTGGTGAGAAAAGCTCAAATAACTTATCGAGTGTCCCATTCACATTTTAAGAGACGACTGTCATGTCGAAACGTATACATAGCGATTTCCATGTGCAGTGGAGCTGATTTATATACAGCACGCCGCGTTAAGTAGAGGTGTTATTTATATGGAGCATTTAACGTCAGCTAAATATTTATGTGGGGCAGTTTGTATTTATATAGGACATTCCATGTCAAGTACGTTCTTATCCCGGATGTCTCATATAATACGAACTATAAACGGTTCAATAACATAACGATTTTTTATTTTTAGAAGATTCGAATGTACATTTTATATAATTAAACGAAAAATGATTATTAAACAAAATCTAAAATTCCGAAATTTATTTAATGTTATAGATTTTTTTGTTACTGTTATAAAGCTTGCCAGGTAATTCTATTGTACTTTCAGTTCAGTTAAAAAAGTCAGATTATTTGAATTATCAATTGCAGATATTCAGATATGCAGACAATTTTAAAATAAATTTTGCGAATTCCAGAAATTTAATAAATTGAAGTACTTAAGCAAAATTGAAAGTACTGAGGTATTCAGGTCTTTCCAGCTCCACGTGATGTAAAACTCTTCTATAGTCTCTCCGTAAACAATAATAACATGATTATTATTACGTAGACAGTATGATTTCATTTTAAAGCAATACAATAATCAATTCTCATATCCCAAAGCGTCGAAAATGTAATCTTATTATAATTTAAAAATCCTTACACTGTAAAAAAATCTACTTGAAATTTAATGTACTTTTACTGGAAGTTTTTATGCATAAACCAGTATATTAAATTTAATATACAAGTGTACTGTAAAATTAATGTATGGTACAGCACATTCAAAATTTACTTTAATTTTACAGTAAAAGTACATCAATTTTATACCACAATTGTATACTAAATCTCGATTACGAGTTTATGCATAAAAACTTCCAGTCTTTTCTAACAGTGTATATAAAAAATATCGACAAACAATAACGTGTGCAAATTTTATACAACAAACGAAGATTCACTCACCAATCCAAGTCTTGATAGTCTTAAAAATCCAATCAGTAAGATTCGCCGGTAGACACATTTTCAACAATATACACAAATCCTATCAACACAATATTTGTAACACTGTCGAGTAATCGACTGACGATTTACTACTTTTCTTATTGAATTAATCGGCGATAAAATCCCGTCGAGTGAATTTTATATACGAACAACTCCAAGTAACTTATCAACAGTCAATTAGCCAAAATTCCGTTCAAGGTTGTTTGCGTTGGAAAGATAAATGTCAAAATATTTTTTGGACTGTTTATGAAGCACGAAATTAGGTTATAAATATGACGGACGCTATGGAAGTGCTTCAAGTGGCTGTCGAGAAGCTAATGAGTCAAGAAACGATATCAAGCGTCGTTTTAACGATGATTATATATACAATATCGACAAAGTATAGTATGGAGGCTCGACCAACATCCGGTGACAACATACGAGTCGAGCGATTAACCGGAGCGTCATTATAGCGTTAGTCGTGTGCTTGACGACGTTCTATGAAGAATAAATCATAAAAGCTTGTGGATATGGAATAAAACCACCACGATTGAGGAAAGTCCTGCGTCGGCATCGAGCGCTGTGGTGTGAGTGACTGGAAAACCGTACGGAAGCGTCGGTTAGCACCTCTAGCGGATCCTTGGCTTATGGATCACCGATCGAGAACGACGCGCATGCGCGTTACGCACTCCGAATGATTGGAAGTGGAATATAACCGATCAAGAAGACAAAAATATATATAGCGCACGGGTATGAGACACTAATAATTCACCTTGTTACTTTTTTGCTTCTTCATAGAGGAATCTTTGATTCCATGAACATTTTTTTTCTTGCGATTTTCATGTTAAAACACTCAAAATGGTCCAAAACATCGAGAAAAGTGGTTTATAAAAATTTTATGCGTGCGTGTGTACTAGGGTGGTCCATTTTGACACAATATATTTTTTTTAATGAGGCACCCCTCACAACTGTTCTTTATTATGAAAAATAAATCCTTGTAAATCATTGATGAGATAAAATAATATGTAACGGTCGCGTGTGTGTGTGTGTATGTGGGTGTATGATAGAGTGCCTAAAATTAATTCTACCATAACTCGTGAATGACTCGGTCGAATCAGCACAAATTTTCATGCCATGCAGATTGCTAGTCAATCTTTACTTAGCATTAATTTTATGAAAATTCATTGACGGATTCGGCTGTTATGAGATTTTTAAGATTTTGAAAAATGTCCGTCAACGCTATAACTCGAACAAATTTTTAGCTATCGGGCAAAAACTTTGTACGAAAATTGAACAAAGTGATGCGATATTTTGTATTGAATTTGGGAAAAATCGGTAAAGTGGATTTTATGGAGTTTTGAAATTTTCAAAGAAATTACTTTATTGCATAGACTTTTGATATAAATAAAAAGACATGAAGTAATAATCAACCATCATATTGATATAATTTAGTGACAAACGGTATAAAATTTAGATTTCATGGAATTTTTTATTTAAAAAAAAATTGGCATTTTGCAAAACTTGAAATAGCAAGCCCAAATTTGCATGTGAACGAAGTAATTTTGTGAAGAAGCCAAAATCGATTAACATGCCTCATAGAAACGCGAAAAATAATGTGGAAGCAATGTGCAAAGTTCTACAATGCATCCTTGTTTAAATACTTAATAGTTGAGAATTTTATTAAATACTCTTAAAAAATACTTAATACTAGAAGATGTTATGAATTTTTTATTATAATATTTGTTTAATACTAAATATTTTTTAATTTTGTTTAATAAATTTTTCACTTAATACACGAATCAAGGTAAACACGAAGTATCGGGTTGTCCAATGCGTCATACTCCGAATATTCCGATTTTTTATACTAATCTAATTTTTTTTTCACGATTTTCATACTTTTTGCGGGTAGAGATGGATTAGACAATAAATTCTATTAGGATATATCGACTTATGCGTTTAGCTAATTGGGTCAAGTACAGCAAAAAAACTAAATTTTGTATCCTTTATTTTTACGAATTGTGTTTTTGTATGGACCCATATAACTTTCTGAAGACCAAGAAAGTAATTAATTCATTTTGCTTCCTCATAGAGGAAGCTTTGTTTTTTTTTCTTGAGATAAAGTAAGTTGGCAAAAAACAAGAGAATTAAAGATTTCCTTTGTTTATAATTCAAAGAAATCTCATAATCTTGGTTTTCTCATAAAAAATAAACTGAAAATAACAAGAGAAGTTATAAGTCTTTTTAAAAAATTCATCATACTATTTTGTGTATCATTTATTTTTTTTTTGCAAGCATTGAAAAATACAATTTTGTTTGTAAAAAGCAAATCAATATAATCAAATGTACTGCAAGTATAATATGATTTTTTTAAAATCGTGCGTATAATATTACATTTTTTTCCAATTAATATAAACAGCATTTTGTACGGATTCGTGATAAGATACTGCCAATATTAAAGAACGCTACATTTTTTGTACATATTTTTCATGAAAATATAATTTTGCAAAAAGTTACAATGCAGTTTGCATTATATTCATGGATTCACGATGCGACATTATGAGTAAATTTTTTTAAATACCCTCATTTAACTAGAAAATAAATTGCAGGGATACAGAAACGGAATACCTTTAATATTTATGATTCTGTAAAAAAACAAAATCATATTGTTGAGAAAAAAAATCGTTAATAATTCAGTACTTTTTTCTACAAACTGTGTAATACAATGCAAAAAAAGTTACGATGTTTCGTATGAATATGTGTATCTACCTCTTGAGCGTCAATACTTTAGAATACGAACTATTTTAATGTGCACGATATGCAAAGAGTGCAAGTGGACAAACGGAAGTAGTAGATAATTTAAGAAAGCTAATTGTCGAATCGTGTCTTATCTTGGGTACAGCAAACGAGGCCAGTTATCACAATCGTTAATAAGGAGTCGGTATAATACCAGAAGTTACGCTACTGTTGATAACGAGGGGAAACTGCAGATGCAAATATATTTTTCATAAAGTATTCATTCATTTAACGTTCGCACACGTAATATATTTCACTCGATAATATTGTCACACACATGGAACTAGTAAACGTCGAGTTAATTAGCTAATGAGTCATTGTTTCTTGGAATCTATAGAGCCTGAAGCGAACGCCGATGCTTGAAACGTGACGCGTGCCTAACGCACCAATCGACCTGCTTTGATGATCCGTCGCAGTTGCCCCCATTATTATTGTCTAACCCTATTAGACCAAAATGGATTATGTCCAATATGTCTGCAAATAAGGATGCAAAGTAGAACGTTGCACATTGCTTCCTCATTATTTTTCGAATTTTACAAAGCTACGTCTATGGGGAAGTATGTTAATCAATTTTGGCTTCCTCTTTTTTTTTTAAATAATTCAACATTCCATACAATCAAAAATTTCCTATCCATCGTCACTAAATTATACATATATAATGGCTGAATATTTGAGCTTGCTATCTCAAGTTTTTAAAAAATTACAAATTAATTTAATTTTAACTAGTTTAATTAATTAAGTTAATTTTTTGAAAAATTCACAATTCCATAAAATCTTAAACATTTTACCCATTCGAGCTAAATTCAATACCAAATAACACTGAATGCACCTGCTCTTATAAACAACTATTTAGCAAAATAGAGAAAATTTTACGAAAGTTAGAGCGCCCACCCCCTTTTTTCAAAAATTCAAAACAGCATAAAATCAAAATATATATATATAATTTGTCAAAAACTGCAATAATTAAAGAGGGGAGGTGCTTCACTTGTGTACCATATTCCAGCTCGATAGCTAAAGCCATTCTTCAGTTATAGGCGATTGAATTGTTGAAGTTGAACATACACACGCACACGCACATACGGACATTTTTTCTAGACCACTTTTCTCGACATTTCGGACCATTCTGAGTATCTCTACATGAAAATTTCCAAAAAATAAATTTCATGAAAACATAGATTCCTCTATGAGGCAGCAAAAGTAATAGTAAAAAACACAGGTTTAATTAAGTGGCCCAGCTTTGTTTTCTCATAGAGGAAGCTTTGTTTTCATGAAAACAATTTTTTGCGAGGTTTTCATGTAAGGACATTTAGTATCCAGGCTAAAAATTAGCATACATAATTATATAGAATTTTATATAATTATATATGACCATATGAGTCTATATGAGTCTATATAAATCTATATAGAATTATATTTGATTATGTATGATCATTAGGGCCGTGCAGTTCGCAACGATTCCCCATGGCAAGGCCGTAAGTCGCTCGGAAAACTCGACGCGATTCAATTGTTTTCTGGACGTAGAATATTTTCGCAGCCAATGGACTTAGAAAAAAATCGCATCTGTGTGTCTCTGACTAAATTCCGCTATGCGGGGCATAGAAAAAAATCTAGAAAAATGATTTAGAAAAATGTGATTTCCTCCCTTGAAAAAAAATATTAGGGTTGTCCTGAGATAACTTAGGGCCCTATCGGGCTTTAATGTGGACACCATAAAAGGGAGTTCCATATCACTCCCAATTAGGGACCTACTAAGGAAACTGTAGGGTTTCATGCCGATATTTAATGGGGCTATATTAGGGCAATTAATTAAGGGCCCAGTCAGGCTTAATCATGGCACTAAATAAATAAATCAATAATAATTTCACCACGTAAGGGCCTCATAAGGCAATTCGAGGTTGCCACGGCGAAGTTTAATAACGGCTTGATAGGGTAATTACTTAATGGCCCAGTCAGGCTTCATCTTGATACCAAGTAAACTAATTAATCATCATTTTGCCAAATAAGGATCTTATAAGGCCATGCTGAAGTTTAATAAGGCCTTGATAAGTTAATTAATTAAAGGCCCAGTCAGGCTTAACCATGGCATAAAGTAAACAAATCAATAATAAATTTGCCAGATGAGGATCTTATATGGCAATCCGAGGTTTCCATGGTAAAATTGGTGGTCACCTATCCAACTAATGACCGTCAAAGTCAGCCAGGTGGTCACCCATTCTAATACTGGCCCTCAGGTCAGTCAGACAGTCACGCACCTAGATACAAACAAACTAATTCGCGGAAACGATAAAACAAGCAATTTTGTGGAATATAATTATAGATGACACCAACGATACAATGTACTCTATTCGATATGACCAATTTCTGTAAAAAAATAACTGAATGTGCTTTTATTTTTACACATCAGACGCAGTCATGTAAATCTATCAAGTTTTGACTATATTACATTAATTTTATTTCATATTTCATATTACAGTCATTCAAATAGACAAAAAAATTGCATATTCATATGATTTGAATGGCCAAGAGAGCTAACGCGCAGCGCAACTACACCATCCGGAGGGTTCTAAGGTAAACGTACCAATGGCGGGACGTTTAAGGCGGTGTCTGTTTTGTATGCCAATTTCCGCATGCACATATTAATTATTTTGCAAATGGTGGTAATGAATTGCAAGATTAGAGTTTCTAGTTTCCAAAAACTATACAATAAAAATATTTCTGATTGTTTGATAAATAGTTATTGATTAAAACGCTGAAAAGTGCAGATGTACCAGTGCCGGGACGGGTATTTTTGTGCATGTCCCGCTGCCGGGACACCAAATGTGCGTATCGGTGGACATCTACAAATTTTAATGCATCTGCTTGAAAAGAAATGCCAAAAAATGTGCGGTACACATATATACACCTATGATGCAATAAATAAAACATATATGTTAAAATACATATATATATTTTAGTAAATTATCAATGAAGTTTTTGCTACCGCATAACCCAACATCCGCGTCAAAATGTCAATCGTGCGATTGTGTCCCGGCTCTGAGTCGCAACGAGATTGCTTACTACTTGCCCCAGTCGCGGAACATACGTTGGACAGTGGTGCCAACGTATATTCGGTCAGCTCCAATAACGGGACACAAAAATTACGAGTTTTAAGATATTGTACGTAACATTTGACAGTGTAATCTTAAACTTTAAGAATTTCTGAATTTGAAATACCTATGGAAAGTCTCGAACGAACTATGATCTCCGGGGTATCATATTAATGATTATTCGGCTCTCCTTAGCTAATTGGTTTAGAGATTTGCTGAAAAAGCTCGAACACCATAGATCCGCTAATATACTTATTATTTACATTTTCAATTTACGATGAAAAACATGAAATCTTTTCACGTATGTTAATTATATATAACAGATACAATTGGAAGAGTTATTTTAAAATATTTTATCCATTAAACTCTTAGTATCTACAAATATCCCTTTAGTGTCCCTCAATTGGGACCTGTCCCACCATTGGTACGTTTACCTTACGTTCGATTCCCGTCAATGCAAAAAAAAAATGTAATATGTTTTTTCAGCGATTAATATGTACCGTCGTGTAGAGAAAGACGAAATATCTAATTAAAAGCGACTTTTAAATTAAATTTCTTTATTATTTTAGTAAGGACTTAATAGGGCAGCCTTAAAAGGTCCTCATTATTTTGCCTTTAAAGGTCCCGAAGAAAAAAGCGTGACCATCATTTGCGAAACCCTACGAGGCTTCCATATAAGGCCCCTAAGAGAATTAGGGAATATTAGTCGGGGCCTTGGAAGAACCCTGATAAGATTTCTTCACGCGCTATACGATTTTTTAGTGACACATACCTTGTTTAACGACAATTTAATCGTGATTCAAATTGGAGCCCGATATCTTAAAAATTACGACGGCTATCGTGCTAACAAAAAATTGTGCACATACGCACACACACACATACAGACATTTTTTCTAAACCACTTTTCTCGACGTTTTAGATCATTCTGAGTGTTCTGACATGAAAATCTCGAAAAGAAAAATTTTCACGAAATCAAAGCTTCCTCTATGAGGAAGCAAAATTAATTCGAGATATCCAACCGCGGTTCTGCGAGCGCGCGAATCGCGCGAGCCACAATAATCACATGTTTTATATATAAATAATTTCGCCAATGAATCGGGCATTGTCCAATGGGCCATCGACCTGAGTCCTTCAACCCGTACATCTCGCAATGCATGAAATATTCTATTGACTTAGGATGAGGATAAGTAATTTTGAATATACAGCGAATTGAAAAAAATTAAATAAAAAAAACTTTATTAAATTTTTGGACAAACCAAAGGTACTAAAATTTTGAAATAATTTATGGATATTTGTGATACTCTAAACAACTTTTGAAAAAAATTATGAACACTTTTTTGCGATTATGCTATATTTGGGTGGCCCAATTGGTATGGAATTCTCCACATATAACCATGCACGATTATGTATGAAACTATATACCATATACGATCATATATGAATACATCAAGAGTCGCGGTAGCGACTCGACGCCAAGTTAAAAAAGAAATTAATATTGCCTTCACACGACGATTTTCTGTTTGATATATTACTGCCTACGTTCTTCTGTACTGTCATATACATATTGTCATTTATGGGCATATATATGTCTACGTATAATTATATATAAATACGTATATCTCATGAGAAAATGGTTATATATATTCAGATATGATTATATACGGTATGATAAACCGGTTTGAATTATGTGGAGTTTTTAAATTTTAGAAAAATTGAAGTCATTGCGTTAATTTTTTGCATACCATGAACTAGTAAACACCCATGTTGAACGTAAACGGATTAATATTCACTTAAGCTTGATACATGATTTAGTGCAGATCTGTAGAAAAGTTTAGGTTATGTAGCAATTTACATATTTCGATATATTTCGTAACGATTCAAATTTTGCTAAACTTCAGTTTTTCACATTTATTTAAAACAAGGATGCAAAGTCGAACCTTGCACATTGTTTCCGCATTATTTTTCACTTCTTTACAAAGCTTTTACTATGCCAGAAAGAAAAAAATGTATGTATATGATACATACATTTTTTTCTCGATATATTGTGCCAAAAATTTCTATATGCTGCATATATTTTACATATATGCAATATATGCATATATGCAATATATGTATGTAAAATATAGAGGGCCAGCAAACATTTTCTGGAAATCCAAAATGCCATTTTTTCCCGTTAGTAAATGCACACCAAAAAATACATGTGTGTACAATGTTGGAAGTTAGAATTTTTTAAAAATTGGTTTTCAAAATTCAAATCGCCACAAAATTTGAAATCCTAAATGGATTAACGCCAAATTCAATCCCAAATCTAATCTTGTAAAGCAAATTTCAGTTCGATGTCTAAAAACAGAAAATGGTGTAAAATTTGAACCCCTTAACAAATTCATGTCAGATTCAAAACCAAGCGTTGTTTAATGGCAATCTGCTTGTGGTCCCAATTTGAGCCCGATATCTTCTCAATTGCGATTGCTGTGGTTCTAACGAGATACCAAGATACGCACATTTTAAAGCACTTCGAGTATCCTGAAATGATGGAAAGAAAAAATTTTGCAAATTTTCCAAAAACAATGCGTACCTCGAAAAAACTCTTTCTAGGTTTTTCTAGGTCCATCATAAACCCCCAAGTCTGGATTTTTCAAGTTCACCAAATTCAAAATTACTAACGTTAAACATCCCCCGATACTAATTTTCATTGAGATGAAACAAGTCTTGTATTTCTCATAAGCCGCATCGAGTTCGCCATTGTTAATTTGAAAATTTGTGTTTGGAATCAGCGACTGCAAGAAATCGAGAATCTTCTTTTTTTTTCATTCAATTATTTTCCTACTAGCCATATGGAAGCAGCCAATTTTTATTGAGAAATGTTAATTAAAAATCGGTGACTACAAAAATCTCCAAGAACCAATATTGTCATTAAAACCAGATCATTTTTTATTTCCCAACATCAGCAAGGCATTCATTAAATAATCATAACAGTAAATCGTTACTTGCAACATTAAACGAAAGAGGTCAAATTGTCGCATTCCCAGTAATTTCAAGGTTTGGAAAAAGTGACAAGTAATGCACCGCAAAGAGTTCACTGAGTATAAGCCAATGGAAAAACGAGACGATCCGTGGAAAGTGTATCGAAACACACGTGCATCGGTTGACTCAGACTAGCCGGCTGGTATTAAATATTATCTTTCGAGCTCGCGTCGCAAGAAGCTCCGTTTACCGCAAGTATATTTATTAGTGAATAATCGTATGGCATTCGATGACATACGCAGCCGCGGGCTACGTGCCAGAGGAAGAATAAGCGTGAGCAACGACCGGTACACAAAGGGAGGGGGTATTGCAGCACGCGATGAAAGCTATTTATCATAGATGAATCTGTAGAGGCAAATGAATAAGGAAAAAAATTCCTTGATCAATGACACATAGATTGTTTACAGAGTTCCTGCAGAGTTCAAATACCGAGAACTTCTTGCATTTCTTGTCAATCTGAACTTTAAGAAATACATTGTTATTGACTCGAACTTTCAACACCACAACGTTACTGATCTTAATTTTGGGAACTACGTTTTTGTTGATTTGAACTTTAAGAACCGCATTATTGTTGACCTGAACTTTGTGAACTACATTGGCGTCGATCTGAATTTTAAGAACTACATTGCTGTTGACCCGAACTTGACGAACTTGATTGATGTTGATTTGAAATTTGAAAACTACATCTTCATTGACATGAACTATAGGAACAATTTTGGAGATCACCTGAACTTCAAGAACTACGTTGCATTTGGCCTGAACTTTGTGAACTACATTGTTGTTGACCTCAACTTTCGGAACCAAATTTTTGTTCACCTGAACTTCGAGAATTACATTGTTGTTTCCCTGAACTTTACGAACAAAATTGTTGTTGATCTGAATTTTAAGAACTCCATTGCTGTTGACACGAACTTGATAAACTTGATTGATGTTGGTCTAAACGTTGACAACTACATCTTTGTTGACATTAACATTGTTGTCGGAATTTTAAGAACTACATTGCTGTTGACACGGACTTGGCGAAGCTGATTGATATTGATCTGAAACTTGGCAACTACATCTTCGTTGTCATGAATTGTGAACCACATTGTGGTTGACCTCAACTCTGAGAACCAAATTTTTATTCACCTGAAATTCTAGAACTACACTGTTGTTGCCGTAAACTTTGAGAACGACTCTGCTATCGCCCCCTGATGGTAAAGATTATTCCGAATTCGGCAGAAAGTTTTTCAGAATATCCCATATTGCAATTTTCTAAATACATCTTTAAGATTTATCAGATTCTCCTCGAAATACTTCTTTTGCTTCCGAAGATCAAAAAATATGATTTTTTTTTTCAGAATAATAATAATAAATCATATTTATTAATCTCAGATTAATCTGTATATTCAGGATATACACAAAAGACGTTCCCAGCATAATTCAATGTTTTTGCAACGCTCAATATGAAATTCATAGCGATTTAAGCCAGATGTGAGAAAAAAATAAATAAATGTTATGTTTTCAATCATGTATAAATTAATAATAATCGAACCAGTGGTCCGAAAAATGAGATACTTAACGGATTGAGTCAGGTAAGCAAGTCGAGTTATCATAGCGAAAAAAATGTTAGTTCCAAAATAAAATTCAGACATATTTTAAAACTTATTTAAATAAAAATCACTTTTCTTTGGAATTTCTTTTTCGTTGACTGAATACTTAAACTCGAGGTGTTAACCACACTCTAAACTGTGCAAATGATAAGCGCTGGCAAATTATCCGTAGAGGTCGCTCAATCGATATCTAGGTTTAGCGATATATATCCAGAAAACGATACTTCGAAAAAAATTTGCCGGTGGATTCTATGTGAAAAGGCACATATGTAGGTCCAGACACACCCTTTTCCAAGTTTAATAAAAGAATCTAAAAAAAATTTTTTTTGGATCGCCCTAGTATATGGGGCATTCTATCCCTACTTGACCTGAGTCTGACCATCGACAACCCCGATTTGGCTCGTAGTTTTTTGAAGGTTTGGTTAGACCCTCAAATGCACCAGATTTTATTTTTTCATTTTTTCTATGCAAATTAATTTTTTTAATATCTTTTTAAAGTGACATATCGAATGCCATAATTTAAGAATCCGAAAACATTCTGAAAAATACATTGTTGAATATCAAAATTTTCTAGCTTATAGCCAAAGTGGGTAAAATTTTTCTTATAGTTTTCAAGGGTTTTTGATTTTAAAAAATTATTAAAAAATAGAAAAAAAATTAAGCTACTACAGGCGACTGGTCAAATGTTTATTTATGTCCAATGACATTGATGCCTGGTTGATACATGGTACAGTTTGTCGGAAACTGTTAACCAGGCATCAATGACGGGCATTGTACACACGGATTTTTTTTTAATTGTTTAAGATTTTTAGGAATTTTTCCACTTTTTCTGAACTAAGACACCATACAAGCCACACTATAGCACCAGCATGCCATAATTTAAAAATCTGAAAAAATTCTGAAAAATCCAGTTTTATATACAGAAATGTTTGACAAGTCGTTCATAGTAGATTGATTTAAAAAAAAAAAATTAATAATTTTTTTAATCAAAAAAGTTTTAAAACTATAAGAAGAAAAATCTTGCTCACTTTGGCTATTAGCTAGAAAATTTCGATATTCGACAAAGTATTTTTTAGAATTTTTTCAAATTTTTAATTATGACATTCGATATGTTCCTTCCCTAAAAAGTATGTTGCGAGATTTTATCGAATTGCGAGTTGGTCCATTGTCATCGTGTTATTCGCGTTGTGATTGGTCCAAATTGGCGCGAGATCAGATGGAAACCGGGTTAGCTGAAACTCGTACTAACCGATGAGCAGCTTCAGTCGTGTTATTCTATTTTGGAGGTTTGAATTTAACCTCATTGCGCGAAACGTTAACTCTTGAATTGTGTACAGCTCTGGTAGCATTTTAAATCAAAAGCAAATCATTGACAAGAATTATGAAGTCGATCAACAACCAAGGTTCGTTTGGAAGTATGAAAACAACATCTGAAAAGTCTCTCATGTCTAAGATAATATTAACGTGATTTTCTCAACGTCAAGAGACCAAACAATGAATAACATGGAGCTTAAAAAGGTTGAACCGAGGATCGACAATAAACCTCCGAAATTTGAGATTGATGTGTACTACAAACCTCGGATGCTAGCAGCGGACGCTCGAGTAATTATGGATATTGATAGAAATTTGGAGCTAATGAAAAGACTCAATACGATTCATCGTATAGGTGTAAGTTCTCACCTCGTTCCTAGCAAAAAATTACATAATTGTCATCAAGTTTTCAGTCCTTAAAAAGGATTACGTCGGCTGCTGGAATTCAACGTTAAATTACGAACCTCCTCTCGTCGACAAGAAAGAAATTGTTGATAGAATTAAAAATGAAAATAGAGAACTTATGACTAGAATGCAAACAGCCACTTGTTTATAGTGCACGACCCATCTGATGTACGAATGGGGACAATCTAAAGCAGATACTAAAAACTCTTCCAAATGATTTTGCTACTTGTTTACTTAAAAATACATAAAAAATTACAAATTCCAATTTTATGCCATTTTTAATTTTTTGAAAGAAGGGCGTGGGCGCTCTAACTTTCGTAAAATTTTGTCTATTTTGCTAATAGTTGTTTATAAAAGTAGCTGCACTCAATGTTGTTTGATATTGAATTTGGCTCAAATCGGTAAAGTGGTTCAGATTTTATGAAATTTTTAATTTTTCGAAAAATTGACATTGCTGTATTGTAACTTTTGCAAAACTTAAGATAGCGAGCTCAAATTTTGTATGTAAATGAAACAATATTCAGCCATTATATATGTATAATTTAGTGACGAACGGTATGAAATTTTTTATTTTATGGAATGTTGAATTATTTAAAAAAATATATGGATCATTCCATTTTATATGTAGATGTATTCGATTCATTAAATGTAATCGAATTACAAATTTTTTAAATTTTAAAAAAAGAAAGCGATCAGCTGATCGCTTTCTTACTCACTCAGTGGCCGCTCGAGCGCTGGCGTCGCGAGATTCGCCTGGGGTACGCCTGGAGCGTGCGATCAGCTGATCGTCTCGTTACGCACGCAGTGGCCGCTCGAGCGCTAGCGTCGCTCTTAGATACGCCTGAGGCGTATAGTAATTTTGTTATTTTTTTAACTTAATCGGAGAGGTCCATATAAGTGAAATGGGACCTTTTTTTGTAAAAGACGCAACGAAAATACAATTTAAAAAATTTGTAATTCGATTACATTTAATGAATCGAATACATCTACATATAAAATTATGAAAAAAATCACATAAGCTCCTTTTAATATTACCAATTACATAAAAAAATACGCAGAAGATTGGAAGAAAATTAAAAAAATCAATTACCCGAAATATTTTTTTTTTAATCGGTAAAATGCGTTCTCCATCTTGGGCTTGTGCTTAAAATGTTTGGGATTCCATGTAGTATATTCGTGATTTTTTGTATTGAAATGGGAGGGGGCCAAATTAGCGAAATGGTACCTTTTCTTGGTAAAAGACATAAATAAAATAGAAGTTATGTTCATTTTTTATTTTGATTATTTTTACCGTAAACTGTGTTGAATTACGAAAATTTTGACCTAGTTATTTTTGTCGATATCATTAATCCACTTGACGTCAGATTTTTTTTCATTTTTTTCACCTTTTATTTTATGGCTCGTCGAAATATAAGAATAAAATTCTCAAAAAATTCACAGATGCACCGTTTGACATAGTCAACAATATAAAAAAATTAGGCGAAAATTGGAGTCGGTCGGGTTTTTTTTTGTGCGAAATCCCGTGGCATGACCCATATGTTATCACATTTACTTTCGGAAACGCTCTAATAATAACGAAATAACGAAATAGAAAAAGCGAATTCACAACATGTTTATTTATCTAATTAAAACAAGGATAACATCAAATGGGTAACATGAGGTTAATTTCGTACGATGTAGTGTTATTCCATTTTTTTTAACCCTAGAAATTTGATCCGTGCCACTCTGGTGATTTTTTTTTGCGATACTGACAGTCATGCAGAAATACTCGGTAATTTTCTCAGCCAGAAAAAAAAATCCGTTTTTTAATAAAAAAATAATTACCCTGTTTTTAAGTGAAAAATCAGTGTTACCAGCACGTGAAAATTATTTTTAATGTTTTATTCAAAAGCTAACACAAAACTACAACTTTTATGTAGAGATATCTTTTTCAGTAACTTCAAGTTTCCGAGAAATGTTCACTTGAAAACAAAACCGCGCTTTTTCAGATATTGAATTATGAAATCTGAAAAAATTCACATAGAGTGCTTTTGAGTGGTACTATGATATGACCAATTATGGGGCAGATCTGAGATGGTCGAAAAAAAAAGTTGCTGAATTGGCAGAGAACGCCATTAAGAATGTCACTTAAAAAAAAATATTAAAAAAAATTTTCATAGAAAAAATAAAAAATAAAAATCTGGTGCATTTGAGGGTTTAACCAATCCTACAAAAAATGACGAACCAAATTGAGGGTCAGACCCAGGTCGAATCGGGATGGAATGCCCCATATACATTGGACATTGTATATTCGCAAATGTTTATAAAATGTATATGAAATGTATGTGAAAATGCTATACAGGGTCGACCAGAAGTGATATTAGTTTTGTATGTTTTGCATCTTTTTTCCACACGTCTACTTATGGATCGAAGTGTCGAAGAAACAAAAAACCAACTTTAGTATATGAATAATGAATATTAAAAAAATATATAATTGAGAAAGTTCAGCAGACGGAAAGCACCCAGACACCGTAGGTATGCAGCAGCATGGAACGCTGTTGTGGTTCACTCGAGCGCGGGAGTACCGGTAGTACGACCAGTATTGATCAACTCAGGTGGCGTCGGCCAGGCTGCCTCTCACAGAGACGCACAGCTTACGTCTGTATTCAAGCCCTCTCTTCTTCGGATTTCCCGGCTTTCCGGAATTTCCGACGCGATTTCAAAACTCCATTGTTCGTTAGGAATCTTATTTCATGTATCGTCACTGGTTACGGAATTTTTTGAAATAACAAAAATTGCCACCAATGTCATCAACTTTTTTTCTCTTTAGACTAAATATAGATTTATTACAATTATCTTCAAAAGTGTAAAACAAAGTCAATTTAAAAATAAAATTGAAAACTTTGTTACTCATTTTGCTTTCTCATAGAGGAAGCTTTGTTTTGGTGAATTTCTTTTTTGTTGAGATTTTCATGTCATGACAGTCAGAATGGTTCAAAACGTCAAGAAAAATGGTGTATACAAAATGTGTGTGTGTGTTTGTGCAGATTTCCTTGAAAGCACGATAACTGTAATAATTTTCGATGTATCTTTTTCAAATTTGGCATGCAATTTGAAATGCTTTTTGTAATTTTACAGCATTTTGAACATTTTGCAAAAAATCCTTTTCACATTATAACTTACGTACCTTCAAAGATATCGAACGGAAAATTTGTACACATATAAACGAATATTAAAACATAATCTGTATCAAATTTGGAATTTTGGAGAAAAAATACTGAAAAAAGTACCTGGAGATGTTTCCAAAATGAATGCACCTACCTTGGAAAAAAATTATTGCATCAACTGGTGAGACAGTACAACTGGCCAATCGCAAAAAAATGACGAAAATGACTGGCAATTTTTTAAAAACGTCGGAAAAAAACTGAAAAACGTGACTGGAAATAATTGCAAAACGCAAACATCTGCTTTGGAAGAAAAATAATTGCTCCAATAGGTGAAACGGTAGAACTGGCCAACTGCAGAAAGATCATGAAAATGATTACGAATTCAAAAAAAAAAGTAGCGAAAATGAAACTGAAAAAAGTGCCCGTAGATAATAGCAAAACGCAAACATCTGCTTTCGAAAAAAAATAATTGCGCCAATAGGTGAAACGGTACAACTGGCCAAGGGTAAAAAATTGTAGATAACGACGGCCATTATTTGACTATAATAAAAATAAATCAAAAATAAAAAAAATGCCTGAAGATGATCGCAGAACGCAAACATCTGCCTTGAAAAAAAATAAATCCACGACCAGATGAAACGGTATAACTGGCTAACCGCCAACTTTTGAAAATCATCGAAAAAAAAAACTGAAAAAAGTGCCTGAAGATATTCCCAAAATGAATAAATCTGCCTCGGAAAAAGAATTATTGCATCAACCGGTGAGACGATAAAACTGGCCAACCGAAAAAATTACAAAAATGATGGCCAATTTTTGAACAGATAAATAAATAAATAAATGAAAAAAGTGCCTGGAGATATTCGGAAAACGAATAAATCTGCCTTGGACAAAAAATTATTGAATCAACCGGTGAGCCGGTAAGACTGGCCAACCGAAAAAGCCGCAAATTTTACGTCGGAAATGGCTGCCAATTCTTAAATATTAACAGGGGAAAAAAACTAAAAATCATGCTTGTAAACAATAGTGAGGCGCAAAAACCTGCCTAGGGAAAACATTTTTTTCCACCACGTTACTTAGTTACAGCTGGCCAAAGTGTAAATTTTGCAGATGCAGAAATCTTCTGAGTCATAATTTTTTTTTAAATTCAGAATCCCATAAAAACCGAATTTTTTATAGGTTCATTCGAAATTCAATACCGTTTCTCCTTTAACATAGCTTTATTTTAAAAAAATGATTTAGCTCCATAACTAAAAACTTGCGGAACCAAGAGCGCGTGGACATTTTTCGAAAATTCCAAAAGCAAATAGAATTTGTTAATATTTTCGATTTTTTAAAAAAATGATCACAAACAAAAGCGTCTACCACCTTCACATGTGTGACAAATTTCAGCCTGCTTGTTAAAGCCGTTCTCGAGATATGTAAGTTTGAATGCCAAGCACGCACACACACACGTACATCCATACATTTTTTCTAAATCACTTATCTCGACGTTTTAGATCATTTTGCGTGTTCTGATATGAAAATCTCGAATATGATATAGTATAGTACGCTACACAGGAGAGGTGCAACTTTTCACCGAGAGTGGAGTTTGATGCCCGAGCGAAGCGAGGGCCGAAATTTACACGAGGTGAAAAGTTGCACTTCCCTCCCTTGTAACGTAATGTACTATTTTTACCCCATTCAGGATAAATTTGCATTTGGTCAGAATTTTAAATGCCATTAGTTATTCGATAATTAAACTGTATTTTCAAGACAAATTCTTCGTCGTAAAATTAGAGTTATTGCTGTTCTCGCGTGACAGTTAGCTTTTAATATTTCAGCGAGATAATAAAATGGAGCAAGGTGATTTTTTTTTCTACACGTCAGAATGCACCCTATTTTATTTCGGTAGGTCGTTGGACGTTAGGTAAGGGACTCGATGAACCTGCATCAAAGCGACAGCAGTTACCTCCGTTCCACCCGGTCTCTGTGTTACGCTCGGCACGACATCGATCCACCAACAGTAGTCCAACTACTCGTTGGTCAGACACGAAAGCCTCTTTTACACGAACCTCCGTCAACCGAATCGAATTGCTAATCCTTTTAACTTAATTTCGTTCCTAGAGCGATTCTCCGACGAAACCGGATACTTTGACCATTATTCACTGCGGTTTTGTAGGGATTTTTAAATAACAACTTTTTTTGCTTCCTCATAGAGGAAGCTTTGTTTTCGAGTAAAAATTGTTTTTTATATTTTCATGCAGAAATTTTCATGTATTCAGGACACTCAGAATGGTCCAAAACATCCCGAAAAGTTCTTTAGAAAAAATGTTTATATGTGTGTGTGCGTGTACGTGTGTTTGTGTGTGTGTAGATTTCCTTGTAAGCACGATAACTGCCGTAATTTTGAGTGTATGTTCTTCAAATTTGGCACGCAAGTGGGGTGTCATACAACAACTTTTGGGATTGTAGTTGATGCGAATCGGTTGACAAAATTCAAATTTTATACGACTTTGAAAATTTTGAAAATATCGTTTTCACGCTATAACTTTCGCAAATTAAGAGATATCGGGCTGAAATTTTGTATGTCAATGGATTATCATCAAACCATGATATATACCATATTTGGCGAGAATCGACAGAGTGGTTCTAATTTTACTTCAATTTCATTTTTTTTTTAAATGTCTGCAAAGCCTTCAACTCCTGTGGATTCTGAGATATCCAGCTACAATTTTCGACATGGTTTTACGATTATTGATTACCAATGATGAATTTAGTCAAAGGGACTATCAATATATCGGTAAATTTCGATTTTTATAAATAAAAAATAAAAAATGCTGTAAAAAAACATTTGAAGTTTCTAACAGATTTTTTTCAAACTTGGTTCACATGTAAACTATCATCGAAAAAGATTCAAGTACAAATTTGACGCAGATCTGTCAAGCCGTTCAAATTTTATGGCATTTTGAATTTTTCGAAAAATCTCGTTGTCGCGCTGGCTCGTGAAAATTACGAGATACCGGGTTCTAATTTGGTCCACATATGGGCTACCATGGTGCAAGATTTTAGTACAAATTTGAAAAAAATCGGTTACACGTTTGAAATTCTACGATACTTTGAATTTTTAGAAAAATGTCTGGAGCATAATCAATCCTGCAAAGTTCTATTTTGCAGGCTTTTTCCTACTCGGGGATACGAATATGAGCTCTTGCGTTTTTCAGGATTTTTTAATTCTGTACATTTTTCAAAACTTGACTTATTATTTGCTTTATTTATTTTATAGAGTAAAGTAATTTCTATAATATTGAGTAGGTATTTATTGAAATAGTTCAATTGTTGAATAGGATTAAATTTGAAATTAGAAAAAGAATGAAAGGAATTCGTTGGTTGTATCGTAATTCTGAAAATTTAATGGCTTTTACTTTATTATCAAAATGGATGACATTTAGGCAATTAAAAATGGCTTACCGTTGATTACTCACTAAAACAATAAATGGAGAATCTAGTTTTCAGAATAATTGGTAGCCACGATTAACGGAATTAAATGATTGGTGATTTTGCATTCAAAGAGGAACTTTCAAAATTCAAGATGGCGGGTGGGAGGATATTATGGCGAATCAAAAAGACGAATATAATTCGATTCTGATGAAAATTGGTATGTGAAGTTTCTTGAAGACACTGATTTTGAATTTGAGGTCGGAATTTCAGAATTTGGAATGGCGGCGTAAAAATGTCGCAATCCAAAAATACGCAATATAATTCGATTTTAATAACAATTGGAACAATTGGAACTAATTCAAAAGCAATGTTTGGAATCCCAAAAGTAGAAAAATTCCAAAATGAAAAAACGCCAAAAAAATCGATTTTAAAGAATATTCGTACCTGGTTTCTTAGGTCACAATTCCAAAGTCGTCATTTCAAAATTCAAAATATTGCAATATTAAAAACCAAAAAAGCTAAGAAAAATATTTGATTATAATAAAAGTTGGTACTTAAAGTTTTCTGATGTCGCTCATTTCGTATTCCGAATGATTCTTTTGAAATTTGGAATAGCGAGTTTAATAGGATAAACCAGAAACACAAAAATTATTCAATATTTCGATATTTTTGTCAACAAATATTGGAATTTCAAATTGTTTTATATCCATGAAAACCAATACATACACTGAACAAAATGGCGGTAGTTCAGGCAACTACCCGAGCAGAAATTAATTCAAATTGCCTGAAGTGGCATCAGGTCCGGATGGGGTGGACAGGCATGCCCGTTCGGTCTAGCCAAATAAGGCCCTGGTCCTGCCCGGATCATGTATCGGTATAACATTTCGAAACTGTCTAGTCTGAAATATTCCCCATCGGGTCGCGATCAGGCACCGATCGAGTATTCCTGATCTGGTTAACTAAATACCCGGGTAGAAATCTGTCAGGGCTTGCCTTGTCAGGATCATGCCCCGATTGGGGAATCCCACGGCTAGCCATATTATGGAAAGCCTTGTTTGACTCCGATCAGGCGATGCCACGGCTAACCCTATTATGGAAAGTCTTGCTTGTCCGTGATCAGGCAATGCCACGGCTAGCCCTATTATGGAAATACTGACCGGGGCGTGATCCGGCGCAATCCGGAGCGGCCGTATTAGGTGTAAGATCAGACAACCGTGAAATTGCGCTGATTAGATTTGCCTTACGAGTGCCTCATTTCTTACTTTATCCTGTGTGACTCAAAGTAGAATTCAGGCAGGTATAATATTCCATACCTATTATACTTATGGATTGTTACCGTAGAAATAAATAATGACGTCTGGTTCCAAATAATGTTTTGAATCGAAATTGTTCATCGTCAGTCGAATTGACGATGCTCGCAGCGTTCGCTGCCACGCCGGTGTCAAAACATAACCTTACTTTAGTATTCTTGGAATACTAGTGTCAGGTCAGTCAAATCAACTGTTTGAATTTTAATCTTTCTAAATATTGTTTGTCCGTCATCTTGATGTTATAAGTTTGAAGTTTAAATTCATAATAAAACTAAGATTGTTCATTTTCGTCCGACATTATTGAACCCACCATACTAACTTTATGAATGAAAAATTCAAGTTCGCAATCCTCGAATTTAAAATATCCTTTATAAAATCGAAATATCGCATTGAAGGTAGCGGACAAAGATGCTTTTTGCAATAAATAAATTTTATGCAAATAAAGTCAGCTTTTACTTTTTCGACCGGCATATTAAATCCGCCATTTTGATTTTACGAATTTTGAGTTAAAGTCACTTCTGTGCCAGAGAGATGTCTTATAAGGTTGGCGAATTTCAATCCGAAGTTTTTGGCAGAATCACCTTTAAATATTGGTTCCATATATAACCCTCTCGTATCACTCCCTTTACTGTTATCGTAAAATGAACTGTTATGGAATTAACGTATGACATATCTACATAATCGGTTTGGTCTAGTGGTTAGCGTGCTCGGTTAGGTAGTTAGGTAAATAGGTAGGTCCCGTAGGTCTTGGGTTTAAATCCCGCGTGCATCATCTTTCGAATAGTATTAGGAAAAACCGTCTCCGAAGATGGTTCACTTTTTTTTTAAATATGTTAATTGAATTTTATTGTTCATATTACTACATAATGCCCTGGAATTAATAATTAATCGTAATATTATTTATAATGAACGTAAATACAGCCTTTGGAAGTTATTAGGCATTCTCACGGCAGCCTTATAATAGCCTGGTGGGGCAGCCTGATCAGGGCCATATGTGACACACCATTACAGTTCGATTCAGGGCGCTATTAGGTTGCCATAAAACCTCGCTACCAGGGCAGTCAGGCGGCCTGATAACGCCCTGACTAGGGCCCGAAGATAATTTCTACCCGTGATAAGGTCCGGAGCCCGTTCAAATGTGGTTAGACTACATGTTTCCATATCATGCCGGAATCAGGCATCGGTCACTCACTCCTGGTCGGGTTACCCAGATGCAGACCCGCTTCTGGCCAGAATATTTGAATATTCAATTCTGGTTAACTTAAAATATATACCGCTTCAGATGAAATGATCAGAGTACTGGAAGGGCATATCTGGTATTACCGTTGTACAGTAAATAAATCAGAGATGTTTTCTGTATAATATCGGTTACAAATAGTTGTATTTTTATGTATGTGTCTCACACAATTATTCATGTATAAGGGAAACAGCATATATTTTCTCAGCGACAGCATCGCTTATATCTAAAATCATAATTTCGCGGTTGATTAATTTGATCGTAAATATTTTTCGACGTTGCGGTTTTTTTACGCGACACATTTAAAAAATTGATGAGCCGCATGGTTATGGGTACATAGATTTTTTAACACTCTCCACCGTTCTTTTTATATTTATTCTGTTTTCGTCTTGAGTTTTGTATATATTTTGGATTTGCAAGATAGTTCGATTATTCAAAACAACCCCATTATTTGGTGATTTGTTTGAGATTATCAAACCTTTATATGTCAATTTGGTTAGCTAAAAAATAAAACAGTACTGCTTCATTTTTAAAGCGTCCACGACCATGTATGCATGGTATCAAAATGAACTTCCAATAACTAAACTGGCGTTATGCGTTTTATGTATATTGGACCTTCTCATTTTTTGCTATGGACCAGATCAGGAGCCCGATCCTGGCCTGTTTAGTAGCCTGATCGCGGCTAGATTGGTAGTCCATTAGGGCCCGCATTAGCAGCCTGATAACGCCCGGATTTGTAGCATGATCACGGCCAGATCAGAAATGGCGTGACGTGCCATATCAAGACCGTATAGAGCCGCCTTATCCGGGCCTGATTACTAATTAAGGAAAACCTGATCAGGCCCGAACCTCAGCCAGAACAAATTTCTGCTCGGGTATTAAGTCATAACTGTAGATTTTTAGTCCATGCAACAATTTGAATAGTTATTTTAACTGATTCATTGGTTAAATTAACTACGTATAGTTACTGTAACTAATTCTATAGTTGGCTTAACATAATGTCCTAGTTACTTTAACAGTGAACATGTAGTGAAATACAATCTTAGCTATTTTCTTATAGTGAGTGCAACTTTATTATTGTAGTTCAAATAACCATTTCAAAATTGTTAAACAATTTCTCAAAGAATACTATGCTTATGATTATATTTTCTATGAATAGTACGTCGCATCTATCGCTAAATTTTCAACACAATATACTTTTTGTTACGATAACTATTATTAACTATTGCATTGCCTATAAATAATTAGCACAGATAAGTTTTTTTCTAAAGCTGAGGTTGTATTTCACTATAAATGTATAGTTACCAGTATGTTTTTTTTTTCTCTCAGTGTAAAGTTTTCTGCAAAAATCGCTTGTTCTCGTTTCAGTTGGAGTACAATATGATAGCAAATAGACCCGAGTGCGTCTAGGAAAAAGAAGGAGAACGCATGTGCACCTTGTGGACTCGTTCTCCGGTAAACACACGCGATAATTAACGCATCGTCTGAAGGTGCGCTATTAACTACACGAGGCACAGTAGGCGTGTCCTAGGGTCATAATTGTAGGAAAGGCGTACCGCATTATTTTTCAAGCATACAGAAATTACCAGAGGCGCTAAGATAACAAGCGGATGATGATTGCTTTGAAGTAACCAGTTGTCAAATGTTTGCGTCACTGTGTCGGGCTACCGGTGTTTCATCTGCGTGCGAAATTTATGGTTGGAGCCGTAATAAATTCGGTTCAGAGCTTTGATGCTACCGCCCAAACTATTCGAATATCTCAGTTCTTTACATCTTATGACCGAACTAAATTTCATGGATTTAATACATTTCTTGGATTTCTTAAACTTCATGGAGTTCATAAATTTCATTGAGTACATTAATTTTATGGATTTCATAAATTCCGTGGAGTTCATAAATTTTATGGATTTAATCGATTTCAAGGAGTTCATACATTTTATGGATTCAATTGATTCCATGGAGCTCATACATTTTACGGATTTCATAAATTTTGTGGATTTCATCGATTCCATGGAGTTCATATATTTTATGGATTTTATGAATTTTATGGATTTAACCGATTCCATGGAGTTCATACATTTTACGGATTTCATAAATTTTATGGATTTCATCGATTCCATGGAGTTCATATATTTTATGGATTTCATGAATTGTATGGATTTAACCGATTCCATGGAGTTCATAAATTTTATGAATTTCATAAATTCCATTTAGTTCGTAAATTTTATGTATTTCATCCATCTCATGGAGTTCATAAGTTTTATGATTTCATACATTACATGGAGTTCATTGATTTTATGGATTTCATCAATTACATTGTGTTCATAAATTTTATGCATTTCATCAATTTCATGGAGTTTATCAACTTTATGGATTTCATTGAGTTAATAAATTTTATGAATTTCATCAATTTTATTGAGTTCATAAATTCCATTGAGTTCATAAATTTTGTGAATTTCATCAATTACGTTGTGTTCATAAATGTTATGGATTTCATCGATTTCATTGCGTTAATAAATTTTATGAGCTTCATCAATTTTATGGATTTCATAAATTTCATAGATGTCATCAATGTCATGGTCTTTCATAAATTTCGTACATGTAATTACATGATTTTTACAAAACATAAACTATAAGTTTGATATGTCCTAAAATACATACCTTTTATAAATAATAAATTTAGATTTCTAAAACGCAGATATATTTTTCAAGGCCCAACAAAAACGGTGTCTCGACATTTAATAACTAAATTATAAGTATGGAATATTTTGCGGAAATAAATAAAACTCGCATTTTCCGAAAAAAAAGATTACAGTCTACATTTAAAAATATATAGCTAAAATATTCGAATTCTTTATGAACTTTCAAAGGCATTTCCGCCCGCATATTTATAAATACAACCCACGCGTTCTGATATGAAGTGTCGACATTTTTATTATCCTATCCGGACAGAAACGAAGTATCATTTTTTATTCTATTTTGCTTATACGAAGTACTATGTTCGTTATTTATTAGTATAGCGGTTAATATAGTTCAATCCTGATTATTCATTTATTATTTACGGGCGACTGTAGGGGTTTCTGGCCAAATTTAATGTTCTTATTATCGCGGTATCCCGATTATGTGTTCAGCTATTTAAAAAAAAACCGAAATCACTGTTTTTCCACACTTTCTTCTCCAGCGCTTTTCGCGAATGCACATCTAGTATACGTAAGCGTACAATTTTTGTTCAATTAGATTTGATTCTTATATATCAACGAGAAATTTCCTCTCACACTTGTCCAACAGGAAAATGGTTTTGTTGAAAACGTTGATTTTTAATATTCATGAAATCCCATAATTATTACTATCGTGGATTGAATTACGATTTGTCATGGATGATCACGACATTTTTATAGATTTTATGGAGAAACCGAAAAAAAAACAACGGTTACATGGAAACAATGATACCGTCTTAATTAGTATATCGGATAAAATAGTTACAAAAATAGAATAAAATAGTTATTAATATAATTTGATGAGTAATTTACCTCAAGAAGCAAAATATGGAGTATAAAGTTATTTCTGTAGATGAATATTTACCTTGATATGCAATCGTCTCAATTTACTTCCGGATGCTAAATAAAGCCGTGTAACGATCTATCTCTCTCTTAATCGCTCTCACGCACCACGAACCACAATCACATCCGCTCACTGGTCACCATCAATTTATAATCCTCGTTGCGATTCTTCGATCGGCCGAGAAAACAGGTTCACTTATCAGACACGTTGATCATCATGGGCAAGCAAATCGCTAGATGCGAACAATGTAATTTACAGTTGGAAGTGTAAAATTTTTTTTTTTTATTAATTGAGAAAAAAATAAGAAGTTGTTTTTGCAAAAAAAAAAATTGGGTTTTGAAACCGAAAATTTTGCAGGGTTAAGAAGTGGCGCGTGCTCGGCGACCGGTGACCGAAGCCCCAATGAATATTATTCGCGAGAACATGGAGGAACCTGCGCTTCCTACGTCCGTACTCGCGCCCCCGCGGACTCTTTATCATCGACGCTATGTTTAGCTGGCCAGGCTTGCGCAACGAAACGCGCAGACGCTTCGCAGTTTTCAGCCCTTCCTCTCCACGTTTCGGTTTTTTAAATTTTTTCACTGATTAATGGTGTACCTGAATTTTAAATCACTTCTTCAGTAATTTACGATAAAATTTAGTAGTATTTTTTTTTCGTAAAAAAATTATTTTAAATGGGAATTTAAGGGTTCTTTCCCGTGTGAAAAAAAAATCGATTTTTTATTCGTCTTATCTAATAGTATATACGGTCAAAAGCATCCTCTCAAATTTTTAAAGCGAAATTCGAAATACTTCGCTGGCATACTTTATGGACCTGGCATCGCCGATTCGTCGTAAGTACACAATTTAGGTATATGAAATTTCTACACTCGAAACGTTAAACGCGTTTTTCTCGAAACGACCTTTTTCAAAACGGTAGACATTCTCCAGGAAACAGTTTTCAAGTTTTAGGAGAACATTCTTCACGCTACTCTCTATCGTGCTATGGAAGCTTTTTTTTAAGTTCCCATTTTTTTAAAAGAAAAACTGTCGAAAAAAACGGCAAAAATCGGTACTTTTTGTTAAAACGGCCGCCATTTTGTCAATTTTAATTTTAAAAAAGCCTCCATAGCGCGATATCCAATCGCATACTAATTAATAATCCTTTGGATTTTTTTTAGATCAAATTTGCGACCCCCAGGATGTCCACGATGAGGCTATCTTTTTATCAATATTATTTTCAACAATTAAAAAAATATATTTAAACAATAAAAATCGTCTTATAAAAAATCATTTTCTGTCATTCATGATTACCTTAATATATCATAAAAATTTCAGATTGATCGCCGTATAGTAACCGTCCGAAAAAAAATCGTGAAAATAGGCTTTTTTTCGGGCCGTCACACTGGAAAGATCTCTTAAATACAGAAAATTATTGTTTAGAACCCTTCCTCTCAATTCTTCATTTCTTAATTTTTCACTGATAAACGACATAACTACATTTTTATTCGGTTCTTTAGTAATACGCTATAAAATTTGTAGTCACAAAAAGAATTTTTTTTTTTTCGTAAAGAAATATTTTAATTGTCATTTAAGTACAGAATATTACGTTTTGCAGCCCTTCCTCTGCTTTCTTTGTTTCTTAAATTTTTCATTGATAAATGGCACAACTGCATTTTTATTCGGTTCTTTAGTAATTTACCATGAAATTTGTAGTCTCGATAATAATATTTTTCCCGTGAAAAGAATTATTTTATTTGTCAATTTAAGTAGGTAGAGAAAATTATTTTTTACAGCCCTTCCTCTGCATTCTTTATTTCTCAAATTTTCCACTGATAAATGGCACAACTACATTTTTATTCGGTTCCTTAGTAATTTGCGATGAAATTTGTAGTCACAATAATAAGTTTTTCTTTTGTTAAAAAGTATTTTAATTGTTAATTTAAGTATAGAAAATTATTTTTTACAACCCTTCCTCTGCATCCTTTATTTTTTACATTTTTCACTGATAAATGGCACAAATACATTTTTATTCGGTTTTTTAGTAATTTACGATTTCGTCGAATATTTATCATTTCAATCATGAACAAACAAACTTTTTTAAAGAAGTACAAAAAAATCTTTTTTATGCATAAAAAATATTGAATTCAATTAGTTACTTTTGTTTTAATAATTTTGGAGTAAATATGTCTGCCGTACCAATTTTTATAATCTTCGTTATGAAAAAAATCATTTAATCATTCGAGTTTTACTAATATTAATGCAAACATTTTAATTCTACTAGTCTTTTCGCATATTAATTATTTTAGTTAAAGAAAGAGTAAGTTTCTAACGGAGCATTAAAAAATATGAGGTCAATGATAGATAAAATTGAATTGTATCGTTTTTGTTAGTTAGTCAGTTTACCTATGCAGAATTATTATTATGTTTTCAGTGCCAACTATTTCTATGTGTGTAACTGAATTTCTAGTGAAGTTCCTAGAGAGTCACGATAATTCTCTGGCGAATAAATTAATTAGCAAATCAATTGTTACACCAAGAAAGGACGATCACTGCATTTCCTTCGTAGGGGCCTTCACCTCGCTGTTATTTCTATCGCGATTCAGTGTCGATGCACTGTTCTGAGATCATTGATCTCTTCAAGTCAACCGCTTAATAGTTAAAGTCGTGGAAATTCTATATTCCTTTTAATTTTTGCTTTCTTACAAAGGAGGTTTTATCGTGGTAAATATTTTTTTTCCTGTTTTCCAATGCCGTTTTTTTAAAAACGTTCCAAAACGTGTGCATATGTACGCATATGGGTCATTCCATACCAAGTGGGCCACCCAAATTTAGCATGGTCGCAAAAAGTTTCATAATTTTTTAAAAAGTTGTTTAGAGTATCACGAACGTCTATAAATTATTTCAGAATTTTAACACCTACGATTTGCTAAAAATTTAATAACTATTTTTTTTATTTCATTTTCTTTCCATTCGCTACATATTCAAAATTACCGATCGTACAAAAAATTTGTTCTTGTGTAAAATTCAAGTTTTTGAATGTAATTTTTAATCAACAAGATTTTAAGTTCTATCTGAAATTCTCCCTGTTGTAGTTGAGCAAGATTTCAAGTTAAATTTCGAATTTTAAGTTATACTTAAAATTTGTTCCTCTGTACATCGAAATTTGAAGGTAAACTGAATTCAAAGCAAAATGCTTTCCTTATATGAAAATGTGACAAAAGGTACAACAAGTTTTGTCTGTATACTTTACTTATTACAAACAAATTTTTGTCTTCAGGGCGAGCCAAAAAGAAAAAAAATATATCTTGGGCCTCGAGTATGCAATGAAGCCTAGTCATGATATTGTACATGATTCACTAGAAAAGCTCGAGGCAGTACCATGGATCATTTGTCAAAGGAAAATGCCCAATAATCTTTGAAAAAATAATCGTTTCGAAATGTTTACATTGTGAAGGAAGGCGTGTTTCTTATTTTCGTGTTTACGCATACCAGATCGATGGCGACCTCGGCCGCTGCTTCGAGAAAGCCTCGATGAACGATCGCAGCAGCAGAAGCAGCAGTAGCGGAAAAACGAGAGCGATAGCTTACGTGACGAAGAGGGTGGAGAATTCCCGACCCTTGTCCCTCAACCACTTTGGCCCCGGCGTATACAGCCGAGTCCGAGACCTCGTATACTATATGTATGTATTTTGGAACTTGGGCGGCCCTCTATCTAGCTCAAGGCCGCCACCCGTTAACCTACATTTTTCTACGTTCCTATATAGACTCTAACCATGTTTTGGGGATCATTTTACAGTTCCGCCCAGTAAAAAAGGCTAGTTATCGTGACTACGTTCATATATTTCATTCGTCTTTATTTTATATTCAAATATTAACTTAAATATGCTTTTCATGAAACATAAATGTATTTCATAAAAATATTGCAGGGTAAAAAAAAAAGATGATTGCCGATAGAATATTGAGTATCAGCAAGGATTAGAGTCAATATCAAGAGTCGCGGTAGCGACTCGACGCCAAGTTATTGATAATATTTGGGAGTATATTTGAGTATTAAATATTAACCAAGTATTAAAATAAATATTAAAAACTGAATACTCGATTAATGTTTAGTACTTGAATATTCTCGCAAATATTAAGAATTAACAAAGTATTAATTAATAATTAACATTGATAATTAATACTGTGTTAATACTTATCAATTACAATATTGTTTATACTGGGCATTATAAAAAGATGTATTTGAATCAAATACATATTTATTCCATGTCAATTACGAAAAGATAATTATAAATAATTTATTTAAAATTACTTACTTTAAAATGTACTATTAGGCTTGCATTCTAATAAGACAATTAATTTAGCCTGCCTAGAATCGGCAATACATCGTTTCTATAGAACCCGATTCTACACATCACCGACTCTACACAACGGCAATTCTACACATCGCTCGATTCAACACAACAGCAACTGTCACAACGCCCATCGCTACACAGACAAGAACTGTCAATAACAAAACTGTCACGAGCTAAATTCACAACGTCAATATCCTACACAAACAAAATTCAACACAGGCACACCTGTCACGAACTAAATTCACGGCGGCAATACTTTACACAGGTCCGATTCTACACAGGCAGAACTGTCACGAGCTACATTCACGACAGTCTCGGTTCTACAACGGCACCAACTCACATCCAATCATAGTGCGCAAGTTGCACATAATCGATACGTGTAGAATCATTAGTGACGAGAGTGAATGTGTAGGATTGCAGGATGTGCATAGAATGTGTAAAATCAACGTATTGAAGATCCGCGATGTCTAAATAAATTAATGTGTAGCCTCACAGATGACGATGAGATGGACGATTTTCTGTCGTTGAAGAACCGCCCCGTGTAGAATCGGTGATATATAGAGAATGAATGTGTAAGATCAAAAGATTTTCCAGAATCTGCAATCGGCAGGCTACGTCCGGTTATTTGCACAAACAAGAATGTAATTTCGAATGATTTGTAGAATTTTCAAGTATAGGATTGGTGATGAGTAGAAACGGTGCGTACAGTAGAATAGGTAGAACGTATGGTGAATTGGGTCATGTAGGTCCGTATATGTGTAGAATTGAATTCTGCAAAGCGGTATACATGTAGGATTAAGTTGTGCAGAACCACCTGCATGTAGGATTGGGTTGTATATCATATATAAGGTGTAAAGAACCTCAAGCGTGTCGAACTCAGTTGTGTAGAACCGCTTGAATGTAGGATTAAGTCGTGTAGGATCGCATACGTGCAGGATTGGGTTGTGTATAACGGCACTTTTATAGGATTGAGTTGTGCATAGCAGCGTGCGTGTAGGATTGGTGATGAGTAGAAACGATGTGTCGAATATGTACAAAGTATAGTGAATTAGGTCATGTAGGACCGTATACCTGTACGATTCACTTGTGTTGAATCATATAGAGTAGGATTGACCTGTGTAGAACTGTGTACGTTTAGGATTTACTTTTGTCGAACCGTATACGTGTAGGATTGACTTGTGTAGAACCGTATACGTGTAGGATTGACTTGTGTATAACCGTATACGTGTAGGATTGACTTGTATAGAACCGTATACGTGTATGATTGACTTGTGTAGAACCGTATACGTGTAGCATTGACTTGTGTAGAACCGGATATGTGTAGGATTGGCTTGGACAGAATCGCATATGTGTAGGGTTGACTTCTGTAGCTCCGTATATGTGGTAGGACTGACTCGTTTAGTACCAATTGCATGTACGATTGTGTGTTATGAAATCACGTGTATGTAGAATTGAGCTGTAAAGAACCACAAGCGTGCAGGGCTCAGTTGTGTAAAACCGCGTGAATGTAAGATTAAGTCGTGTAAGATCGCATAGTGGAAATCGCGAGTTGTGGAAAATGGCACGTGGGTAAAATTGGATTGTGTATAACGGCACGTGTGTAGGATTGGGTTGTGTATAGTGGCACGTTTCTACGATTAGGTTATGCATACCGGCACATGTGTCCGTTTGTATAATAAAATCGATGATTTTCATAAATTTGTTTAACACATCAATATACAAGTACACGGTATTGTCATTTGCAATACAATACGCTAAGATAAACTAAAAAAAAAAAGAATTCAACATCTACGGTTCGAGATAGAATTTACAAGACATTGACATCAGGGATACATATGGCGACGACGGGTACCTGTAGTCGCTGCTTCCCGGTGTTTAGAGAGGATGGAAAGCTCGTTGCGGGCACCGCACACGCTACGTGAATCCTCCTAGAGGAGTGAACGCGTACTGCACGGAATCTATCGCAACTGCGAAGAGGGATTCGCGATAAGAGCCTCCCCTAACTATTAGGATTGTGCGTGCGTGCGCGCAGGCAAGTTATTTCCCAGACCCGCGTAACCATAGAGACCGATATGCTCCTATATTCCGCCTCAACTACTCTGACCTACCTACACATCGGAGTTACACGTGACGATCAATTATTCTGTATTCAACTTTTCGTTTTAGTAAAAGGTTTTCGAACTTCCCGATCAATTTATGTAAACTTTGTTCCCCGAAGTATTTCATAAAAAAAGATAAAATTGTATAAATTTTACAAATTAATAAAAACATAAAATAAAAAATAAAAACGTAATATGTAAAATCGTACAAATTTTACATTTTACTTATGAAAAGTGAATATTTTGTTCTGCAGGATTTTACTGATACTTATATCTATTAAGACTAACGAATTAATCACTTTATTTTTTGTAATTGATTTGTATGTTATTGATAGAAGTGTCAATACAACATTTTATAAACATGTATAAAATGCTTTGCAAAAATAACAAAAGTTATTGCTTAAAGCTTTATTTTTTTCTATAAATTTAGTTTTCTTTAGACAATTTTCGTTTGAGTGGGAATAAATAAAAAAATTATCTTTAGGTGAGCGAAAAATTTAGGATAGAAGAGATACGTACGAATTTTATAGCTACGATGTGCTGACGATAGAAAATTGTGTAAGAGATGTAACTTGGATATCGATCTCTGTGAGGTAACGAAGGGCAGAGAGTCGAGGGGAGCTATTGCTAACGCCTGGCCGCGGAAAGTGGGTCAAGCTAACATATCAAGAGAATCCCGCAGGCCTGGCCTAACTTCTCGGATGGCAGATTCACGCGCGTGCGGCATGCACGCATCATGATACTTCCGCGCCAAAAACGATCAAATATAGGTCACGAAGGGAACGATATAAGAATACCTTCACCTTGGTTCTTATCGTGGCTAAAATCTCAAAGATACTTCAGAAGAACGAAAAAAAAATTTGCTTTCTCACAGAGGAAGCTTTGTCATGGCTAGGATTTTTTTTCACACGGTTTCAATGCGGATTCAAAATGTGTCAGAAGGTCCGGAAATCACATCCTCTCTTAAAAAGTTGGTGGCGAGATATATCGATTTTCGAGTTTTAGTATCGAAAGTGCGAGATTTAATTGTTGTCGGTTTATTCGTGCTGTGATTGGTCGGCGGTGTCATCAGTCAGTCACACTGCGATCGGGACCAAAATCATGTATTCATTGATTTGTTTATGCTGAAGCGCCCGAGTCCGCTTAAACCTAGTTTTTAAAAAAATCTGATTATGTTCATGGAAAAAAAATTGGTTGCTACAACATATCAGACGCTGCCGTAGCAAAAATCTTATGTCAATATACTGACAACAAAAATATTTTTTATGCGGTAGTAAAAACGATTTGTTGTCGATGAATTTGCTACAGCAACGAATCGATTTAGCTGTATCAAAAAATGCGTTTTTTTCTTTACTCGTGCATGCAAAATCCTCGTTTGCCCACCGTTCACGGACATGCAAAATGGCCGTTTGATGCACTAGTGCGCAAAACATTTTGCGCACTGGCTACCTCATTTTGCACACTGTTCCCTGAATTTTGCTCACTGCTTGAAGTTGCAGCTCATTTTGCATGTCTGTAAACGTCGGACAAACTCGGATTTTGCATTGCACTCGTAAAGAAAAATATGGTTCGATACACGAGGCCAAGGATCGTTCTGCGTACTGCTCGTGTGAAGACAGTACGAAGCCTTGGCTTCGCCGAATTTTTTTTTAAATTTCCGATGAGCTTTCATATGTATCTCCTCATTTTCGACGCATTTCACACTAATTATTCTATGTGAAATAAAAAAAGTGGGTTACTTTAAACGTGATTGAAAAATGAGTCGCTTTGGAAAAGTTTCTCTAAAAAATATCCAGATGCTGTTTCCTGCACTCTGATTGACCGAAGTCCGAGAGGAAAAAATAATCCGTCAAATACCACTCGGGCTTCAAAATTAATCGGATTATTTCCTCAAGCTTCCCTGCCTAGGAACGAGTGTGTCAAATTATGCAGAAAAAATCTACTCCAGCATCCCCTTAAATGGAATTGAATATACCGTACGCGGAAAAAAAAAGGTAGTCGCGATAACCATTTCCAGCATATCCCGTGAAGAAAAATATTAGGGTTGCCCTAAGATAACTTAGGGCCCTTTCGGGCTTTAATGTGGACACCATAAAAGGGAGTTCCATATCACTCCCAATTAGGGACCTACTAAGGAAACTGTAGGGTTTCATACCGATATTTAATAGGGCTATATTAGGGCAATTAATTAAGGGCCCAGTCAGGCTTAATCATGGCACCAAGTAAATAAATCAATAATAATTTCGCCACGTAAGGGCCTCATAAGGCAATTCTAGGTTGCCACGGCCAAGTTTAATAAGGGCTTCATAGGGTAATCACTTAAGGGCCCAGTCAGGCTTAATCATGGCATCAAATAAACAAATCAATAATAATTTTGCCAGATAAGGGTCTCCTTAGGCAATTCTAGGTTCCCATGTCGAAGTTTAATAAGGGCTTGATAGGGTAATCACTTAAGGGCCCAGTCAGGCGTAATCTTGGCATAAATTAAACAAATCAATAATAAATTTGTCAGATGAGGATCTTATATGGCAATCCGAGGTTTCCGTGGCAAAATTGGTGGACACCTATCCAACTAATGACCGTCAAAGTCAGCCAGGTGGTCACCCATTCTAATAGTGGCCCTCAGGTCATTCAGACAGTCACACACCTAGATACAAACGAACTATTTCGCGCAAACGATAAAACAAGCAATTTTTTGGAATATAATTATAGATGACAACAACGATACAATGTACCCTATTCGATATAACCAATTTCTGTAAAAAAATAACTGAATGTGCTTTCATTTTTACACATCAGACGCAGTCATGTAAATCTATCAAGTTCTGACTATATTACATTAATTTTATTTCATATTTCATATTACAGTCATTCAAATAGACAAAAAAATTGCATATTCATATCATCTGAATGGCCAAGAGAGCTAAGGCGCAACGCAACTACACCATCCGGAGGGTTCTGGGTTCGATTCCCGTCAATGTCAAAAAAAAATGTAATATGTTTTTTCAGCGATTAATATGTACCATCGGGTAGAGAAAGACGAAATATCTAATTAAAAATGCAGCATTACTCAACTAAATAATAACAAATATATATTTTTAAATTACATTTCTTTATTATTTTAGTAAGGCCTTAATAGGGCAGCCTTAAAAGGCCCTCATTATTTTGCCTTTAAAGGCCCCGAAGAAAAAAGCGTGACCATCATTTGCGAAGCCCGATGAGGCTTCCACATAAGGCCCCTAAGAGAATTAGGGAATATTAATCGGGGCCTTGGAAGAACCCTGATAAGATTTCTTCACGGGATGCTCTGACGCAGATTAGTTACAGAAACTAAATCGAAAAAGTATCCTCAACTCCTAACAATCACGACAACTTTCAGAATAACCGGAAAATGACTGAAAAGTTGTTCAAATAACCGTGAAATGACTAAGTTGGTTTTGACCCTTTGAGAGACTCTCAGAATTTGCCAGAATAACGGTAAAAATGACCGCCAAAAAATTGGTAAGGCTCGACGGTCATTTCTACGGTTATTCTGACAAATTTAGAAAGGGGTAAAAAACAACTCATTCATTTCACGGTTATTTCGACATGTTTTGAAAGTTGCCGTGATTGTTAGAGACTATAACGTGATTGGTAATCGAAAAATAATAAGTCCGACGAGTTGGTTCCGACAACCAATCATAATTCTGTCCTTGCCAACAGCCATAAGGTGGTGCAACTACAGGGGTGTGTTCCGAATGACGAGGTGTTTCGTTGATCGATGCGCATGCGCACTAATCTCCGTCAAGATTTACGGTGAAGTTTAAGAATTATAGTAAAAGTTGAAGATAGGCGAAACAGTTTGTTCGTTTCTATTAATTCCAAAGTATCGGAATTTCGATTTCTCACGGATTAGCCATTTATAAAGTATTAACATTTTTTATCCCCACCTCACGATCGGACAACAACTTTTTGCCGTACCTCGCGAGTAGGGTGAATAGTTGTCGTCCGATCAGGAGACGAGGATTATATTTGAATTCTTTACAAATAGGCAAATCCATGAGAAATCTAATTATTCATACTTCAGTACCAGTATAAATAAAACAAATGTTTTTTTATGTTTCCACTTTTATTATACTTCTTAAAGTTCACCGTAAATCTCGGCAAAAACCATTGCGCATGCGCATCGAACAACAAAACACCTCGTCATTCGGAACGCAGCCCAGGCGGCAATAGTTGTAAACACGATTCAAATGTTGCCGGCACCCTACGAGTTGGTTTTCATTACCAATCACTTCCCTCCCACAACTAATTGGTTGGTTCTTATAACTACCCAGATAGAAAAATGTGCCGCATGCCGTGACGCCAAAAATGCGCAATGTACTGCAGCATTAAGCTGCATTACTAAAGACACGGCGTGCTTAACGGCACGAATGCCGCCACTTTGCCTGCACAGTTCCGTTGTAACGCCCGAGCGTCTTGATTCGCGGGAATTTGAATTATATCCAACGATGTCCTTTCCTGGGTCCAGTTGATAAAGGGTAAAAACCCACCTTGTGAATCAGGAAGGATTGTCAGAGAATAAAGTGAGATCCGTTCGCTTTCGGTATTAAAATTGTTCTCTTTAATTATTAAATTCGACTACAAGTAAACTCAAGCTAGAAACGTTAGGATGTGTCTTATTCGACAGTCGGAAAACTTCTGCCTTCAAAAATATAAAGAAGAATTGTCTTCGAAGTCTCGAAGTCCCTTCAAGCGTCGTTGGTTGGGGGTGGATCCTCCCTCCAGGGTGGACGTTGGCCAATCGCTGCTGTTGCTGCTGTGGAGGTTTTCCTTCTTCGGGGGTAGCTTCCCTTGCTTTTCCTCGTTGTGGTGGGGAAAGACGCGCTCGCCCGAGCCGGCGTCTCCAGGGCCTGGTGGTCAGCACGTGGTCGGAATGCGGGGTCCGCACGTGGGCCTGTTTTCTGTCAGTTGAAGTAGCGAGTGTTTTCGAGCTACAAAAACTGACAAAAGTCACGTCGCTGAAAATCTCTATTGGCCATAAAAATCAATTGGCGACGATAACCAGACGCACATCCGCGCGTCCTTTGTCCTTCGATGACTCCGTCGACTTTCCTCAAGGGTCGTAAAAGGGAAAGCTATTTCCTCGTGGGAATGCTATTTTCTCGTGTGAACATTTCAAAACTCTAAGATTAAACATTCATCCGCTCGACGTTATATTAAATAACAAGGATACGTAACTAAACACATGTACAAGAAGACGACGATTGCTTTGTATTCGTTCATTCCCTTTAAATAATATTCAATATTATTGATAATCCTTATTGTAAGTCACCATTTATTAATTTCGAGTCTCTCAGGGTATAATTATTCTGTCTAATTTAACAAGTACATGCTAATTCGGTTATTCTTGCAAATTAACTTTTGAATAAGCCGCGCTAAAACGATGGTAACGTGACGCATGCGTCACACCTTCCCCCTTATTTAAAAAGATGTTTTCATAGGAAACAACTTTTTCAGGTAATGATAGCACGAACAGTGTGAATTAATGGTGTTATGTGTCGTTCTACTGTGAAATGCGAGGAGTATTTGTTTCTAACAATATTGTCAATTACTTCGACAAATGACAAGGCAAGCAAAAAAATAAAAGGTATATTGATAGGCTAAATATAAATTTTATTTCAAAACAAGAACTTCTATGACTTATGAATTTAAAATTATTTTAATTACTACCGGTTTACCCAAAAACATCTTCCAAATTCATAACATTTTCTTGTTTTCTTGCATGGATTCTATCGTCAATTTTGCATTCTCAAAAATGCATGCTTCAGCTTGTCCATGTGGACTATTTTAACCTTGTTTGAATTAATCTGTAATTCAAGGTTATGATTATTAAAAATCTTGTTTATAACGTGTGGTCCCTCATAGTGGTCGTCAAACTTACTAATCCGTGGCTCCTTCAATAAGTAGACGTGTTCACCCACTATGAATTTTCCCTCATTAGCCTTGCGATCATAATAAAACTTACACCTTTTCTTTGCAGCTTCCAGTCTATCAACAACCGTAGATTGTGTTTCAGCCAATTTCCTTCCCTTGACACACTGAAACTTTTTACTTTTAATGCTTCTGTTGCTTGTTTTAATGCGCTAATCGTTAACTCGACGTGCTTCATGTAAACTTTATCATCAAATTTTTCCTTAACAAACATGTGAAAAATGTAATGATTTTTGTTTTCAGTGACAACAACCTGACCTAATTCGGGCTCCTCGCTCTTTAAGACTGATAATTTAAACGCATCCTCAGTCATCATCTCTCTCCCTATGGTGGTTGTACAAATACAGTCTGAGGAGATAAAATTCAGCTTATGATCGTCGCGCATCACTAAACTATCAGGACTATTCTGGACAACAGGTCTCAATATAGAACTTGGATTGGTTCTTAGGATTCGGGATTTATTTGGCATTGACTCTGTCAACAGTCTTTTTTGTCTTTGTGTCGTAGTCATCTGTCTCAAACCCTCGTTTCTTTGGCACTTCCTCCATTATAATATCTTTATCCATAATACCTTTATCAATTCTTTCCAAGCCAGAGGTGCCTTCGTAACCGGTAACTAAGAGTCTACACGGGGAAGACACAGGCTTCACAACATCACACATCTCTTTTCCTTTCTCCGAGCCAATATTACACTTCTCTAAGCCAATATCACACTTCTCTTTTTCTCTCTCTAAGCCAGAGGCGCCTTCGAGTCCGGTAACTAAGAGTCTACACGGGGAAGACGCAGGCTTCACAATATCATACATCTCTTTTCCTCTTTCCGAGCCAGAGGCGCCTTCGAGTCCGGTAACTAAGAGTCTACACGGGGAAGACGCAGGCTCAACAACATTTTCTTCATAATCAGTATCATTTCTATCACAATCATTTGCCATCATCTCTCCATTATCTTTTCATCGTCTGTCTCTGTCATAAGTCATGTCAGTACACAATAATACTCATTCAATGAAGTTTTTCGTCGTCTAGGGAGTCGGATTCCGCATCAGGTAAGAGATCATGCAAGATCAATACCTGATGACCGGTTTCCTGCGGGACTGGAAAGGTTTTCGAGTTAATTACAATAGGATTTCTCAACAGGGCATCCGCGTTTAAATTTACTCATTCTGGCATATATTGAATCTCATAATCGCACTCGATCAGCCAAATTTTCCATCGTGCCAATTTAGAAGCTAGATCTTTCAAATTATGCAACCAAACTAATGACCGATGATTAGATACCAAATTGAACCTCCGTCCAAAGGCATAAGGGCGAAACTGTTTTACTGCATACACAGTAGCTAAAAGTTGTTTTTCTTCAATTATTGTATAATTTACTTCCGTCTGGTTTAAAGTACAAGACATATATGCGACTGGGAAATCTTTATCAATGGGACCCTGACTTAGAACTACACCAAGCGCGTATCCCGGCATAAATAATACAATATATAATAAAATTGGCATACTGGAGCAATAGTTCAGTACATAACATTGATTTTAGAGTGTCGAAAGATTCCTGTTGTGATTGACCGCTGGAAACGTCTTTTCTTTTGCAACAGAACTGTTAATGGCCTTACATTCTTGGCGAAGTCACGAATGATCCACCTATAACATCCCGCGAGCCCTAAGAACTATTTGGCATCTTCCGATTTCCAGACACAGAAAGATTTGTAACTGCTTCTACTTTCTTAGAAAACATGCTATTATCGGGTTGAACAATGAGCCCGGAGTTTTTAGTCTTGACAATCGCGAGAATAGTGTCCCAATTTATTGGACCGATAGCATTTGATAAGGTCATTTCCCTGATTAACCTTGCACACATTCACGAGCGAAGTGCCCTTTCTTACCACACGAATAACATATCACGCCGTTTATTGTACTGCGCTCGCCCTCTACTTTATTTACGGCGCGCGGGCCCCCTCCGTGATTTGAACCGCGTCCGCGATATGTCCCACGACCACGTGCACTGAAAGCGTAAACTCGCGACGTCCCACGTTCACGATAAGAAGAGACCGCTGAAGGAATCGCGATTTTGAAAAAGCAGTATATCTACCCGAATTTCCGCTGCTATTATTATTGGAATCATCCCCGCGGATAAGACTTTCTTGATGGTTAACCTCCCACTCAGACGCTTTTGCGTAACTAGTTGCTTCTTGAAGAGTTTTCGGAGATTCTATCCGAACTCGTAATTCTAGATTCGCTTTTAGCCCGCGTATGAAATTTGCAACGGCAGAGATACGAGTAGAATGAATCATTCCGTAAGCTATAGTCGGGACATTTTCCTGTTCGATAGCAGCTACTAATTTATTTAATATTTTCCGAACTCGCACCCCATAATTTTCGGCTGATTCGTCGCTTCCTTGCGCGACGGTTGACATCATCGCGGTCAGATCCTGGACATTCTCATGAGGAGCAAACGCGGCCTTCAGATCGTTCAATAGATCCTCTAACGAGTTGATCTCCTGATCTTGCAAGTACGCATCAGCGTCGCCACACAACCGAGATCGCACCATGCGAAGTAATAATGGATATTCTCGCGGGTGAATCGACTCTTGGGCAAACAGACAATCACGAATGAACTTAGTAACCGGCATGTTTTCTCCATCATATTTTTTGGTAAAAATTCTAAGGCTGCTTTGAAAGTCAGAAAATTATCACTGCGCGAATTTCCGATTCCCGAATGACCCTCAGATGCTTCCCTCGAACGATCTAAAGCCTGATTAGGCAACTGCACTTGCAAAGGACCACGTCTAATTATCGGAAGTTGATTGGAGCTGTTGCTATGCATATCCGATGTCGTGCCTCTTTCTAATTCGTTTCTGTTCGCAAAAGGGATTAAATCTCCAGACCTAGATAAATCTAATGCACCTTGTTCTAAAATAACGTTATCTACTCCTTGGACATTATTTTCTTCCGCTACTAGACCTGGTAGTATATCGTTATTCATAGTGGTATCTTGCTTATTCAATGACTAAAAATATTTCCAAATTCGCGAACCCTGAGAGAGACGAATTACGAATATTTGTTATGGTGACTTACTACTTGTTGACTTCGACGATGTATGCACTGCACTATTCAAAGTCCGCACTGCTCGATGTCGTTCTGCACGGCGTAACTCGTCTCGGTGTTCTTCGTTGCTCCGGCTTCTGCTTCGTTCAGCGTCCTTCTCTCGTCAACTTGTCCTCCAGCTGGCTGCGTCCTTCGTTGCGTCTACGGTCAAGCAGGGGAGATTTCTCCGTGGTCCCTCTTATCACCGTGTACAATCCTGGTATATATTTTGACTATATACCCTCGGCCTCCGGGTGAAAAACCACGGCAAAACCCTGGAGAAGGATTGCGACGTTCACGTTCACACTCGCTGATCGCTCTCCGTCTCCACTCAAGTTACGAAGCTACTCAGTCCACCCCGTAAGCATGAACAGATCAGAAAAGCGGTCTATCTGTACGAGTTTTCGGTAGCACTATTATTCACCAATTTGCTTTTCACATAATCGTATGTGCAAACACCAGTCTCTTGGAACACAATAATAATTATTGTAAATGTTCAAATACAAATTCGCGTTCGTCTTTTCAAATTTATTATTTCACTTCCACATTTATGGTTATTATTAATCACTTCCACGATTCACAAGATCAACAACCGCACTTTAAAGTTTTTTTTAATATTATTCCACAACACTTATAACTTTATACCTTTCGCGAAAACAAACGGTATTTTGCGGTATCCCACCGCTGCCACCAAAAATATAAACTGTAACGCCCGAGCGTCTTGATTCGCGGGAATTTGAATTATATCCAACGATGTCCTTTCCTGGGTCCAGTTGATAAAGGGTAAAAACCCACCTTGTGAATCAGGAAGGATTGTCAGAGAATAAAGTGAGATCCGTTCGCTTTCGGTATTAAAATTGTTCTCTTTAATTATTAAATTCGACTACAAGTAAACTCAAGCTAGAAACGTTAGGATGTGTCTTATTCGACAGTCGGAAAACTTCTGCCTTCAAAAATATAAAGAAGAATTGTCTTCGAAGTCTCGAAGTCCCTTCAAGCGTCGTTGGTTGGGGGTGGATCCTCCCTCCAGGGTGGACGTTGGCCAATCGCTGCTGTTGCTGCTGTGGAGGTTTTCCTTCTTCGGGGGTAGCTTCCCTTGCTTTTCCTCGTTGTGGTGGGGAAAGACGCGCTCGCTCGAGCCGGCGTCTCCAGGGCCTGGTGGTCAGCACGTGGTCGGAATGCGGGGTCCGCACGTGGGCCTGTTTTCTGTCAGTTGAAGTAGCGAGTGTTTTCGAGCTACAAAAACTGACAAAAGTCACGTCGCTGAAAATCTCTATTGGCCATAAAAATCAATTGGCGACGATAACCAGACGCACATCCGCGCGTCCTTTGTCCTTCGATGACTCCGTCGACTTTCCTCAAGGGTCGTAAAAGGGAAAGCTATTTCCTCGTGGGAATGCTATTTTCTCGTGTGAACATTTCAAAACTCTAAGATTAAACATTCATCCGCTCGACGTTATATTAAATAACAAGGATACGTAACTAAACACATGTACAAGAAGACGACGATTGCTTTGTATTCGTTCATTCCCTTTAAATAATATTCAATATTATTGATAATCCTTATTGTAAGTCACCATTTATTAATTTCGAGTCTCTCAGGGTATAATTATTCTGTCTAATTTAACAAGTACATGCTAATTCGGTTATTCTTGCAAATTAACTTTTGAATAAGCCGCGCTAAAACGATGGTAACGTGACGCATGCGTCACACCGTACACGCAGTGGCGCTGCACAGCGTGTCGGAACTTTGCAGACACATTGCCGGCATCAGCGCGCCATGCCGTCAACTACGCAACTTAATGCTGCAGTACATGTCACGTTATTTGACCCACAGCGTGCCGGTGCGTTCCGCATTTTTGTCGGCACCTTGCCGACATTTTTCTATCTGGGTAATATTTTTTAGTTCGCGAATGACAAAGGCTAACATCGCCATTGTGTTATATGAAGAACGTGACGTGACATATCGAAGTGCGAAGTGACAAGAAAAGGAATTTACAGCGGTCCATACTAAATATAGGGTCATAGTAAATAGTGTTAGAAGTAGATGCTCTTCATTTTTAAAGTATTGGGATTTGGTGATGATCCATGCCATTATGAATATATGGAAATGGCGCTTCTAACCTCATTGTTGGCATTTTCTTAGATGGATGGTGTGAATGTATCTATCGATGATCGTCTTCGCCAGTTCAGCAGCGACGAGCTAATTCCCAAATTTAACGTTTCTAACCTAGAACTGCACTAAAATAGATTGCATGTACTAACTAAACGTATAGCTCGGGTTGCTATTTCTGTTGGTTCCTGGTACTACGGGTATTCTACCAATGACATTTCAGTTCCTTTAACTAACTAAGTACACGCTACAACTAACTAAGTAATTGACGCTATATCAACTATTCCGGGTGGTTGTGAGAACCCATTTGTCAGTTGTACCAACTACTTATTTCTTTCCGTGTATCTGCAAAAGAACTTCCAATACGTATATACGGAGAGAAGGATCTGATACCTTTTACCATATTTCTAGTAAAAAGTATCCTAAATTCCTGGTACAGAGGAGTCATGGCGCCACCTATCAAGAAGTACGAGAACTACGAGAATTTTTACCACGAAATATGGTAAAAAATTATATGTTTAGGTTGGTTGGTTGTTTAGTTGGCGCTGGTCCAGTCGCTACTCTGCAGTAGCCTGGCCATAGGTTGGTTGGTTGGTTGTTTAGTTGGGGTTGGCTCCAGTCGCTACTCTGCAGTAGCCTGACCATACGGCCGTGGACAATTATATGTTTATGATAAAAACTCTCATAGTTCTCGTACTTTTCGCCAGGTGGCGGCTGCCATAGCCTGGCATTGGGAAGCCATTTCTCAATACCAGGCGCGTAGTATAATATTTACCATAGCTTCTGGTAAATTTGATCAGATCCTTCTCTCCGTGTATTAATATTCAAAATATTTTTTAACAGTATAGATTTATCACGGATTAAGGGGGGGGGGGGGGTAGTCAGGTCAATAAGATAAAAAAATCGATTTTTTTCTGTAAAAATGTTCATTTCCATGTAATTTATGTGTTAGTAAAGTTATAAGCCGAAATTCGCAAAAATGGCCAAGTTCTACGGTACCACTTATATTTCATTTTCTCAAAAATCGTAAAGAATTATCAGAATATTATATTTGAATTGGAAACTATTTTATTTATTATTGTTATTATATGCGGACATTAAGGCCGATTTTTTGTTGACACAAAGTAATTAAGGGTGTTGAATTTTTTTTCATTTTATAATTTTCTATTTTTCTCCCTCTGCAGTTTTGTTTAGTTAAGTGTGACCTCTGAACCTTCAAAATCTTTCAGAAAATTGCCGATTTCTGCAATAAGCCTGTTTTTGAATGATTTTTTTCCATAGATAAAAAAATTAATAACGTATTTGTAAATAAATGTTTATCTGTTTACCATTTTTTAAAAGAATTAGTGAAACGCGGTATAAACGATACAATGACAGTGTGATGTCTCCAATGCAACAAGTAACATTTACATCATATTGGAATTCGCGCGAATAACGGGGCATGCGCTATGATAGTTTGATGCGTATCGCATGCGCAGCGTGTTACTGCCGGGGAAATTGAATTCTGCTACACTCGAGCGGCATAACCTCTAATTGACGTTTTTATTTTTTGTTCATACTATGTTATTAGCTTAATTCCATTGGCCATTTGATGTTTTTTCAATTAACAGTGTTTAAATCAGAGTCAACAATCATCAGAGTGTTCAAATATGTATTATTTCTTATGAAGTGGTGATTTAATGTGTTTGCAGCACATTTCTGAATGCTTCAACACTGGACGAATTGTTAGTGATGTTGTCAATAAAAGAGATCATCCCAGTGTTATTCTCATTTTTTTAAAAATATTATGCATTCAGTTGGTTATTTATTTGTTAATTAAAAAAAACATTTATTTGTAAAATAATTACTAATATTCTGAAATCTGACTTGCAAACAATATTTTTATTTTGCTCATTGAAGGTACTAAGATCCCCCAAAGGTGGAAGCAGCACAAACAATTTTTTTTTAGTTATAAACTTTAGATGCCATTTGCCGAAACTTGGTTTTCAAACTATTCTGCGAATGATTCAGACCAAAGTGTTAGGCAGATTGGACTGGTTGACGTCTCATTTTCTTCTTCATAAAAAGATTCACTGGCTAAGCGGAGCAAATGTTAATAAAAGGTAATAGTTTTTAAATGACATAGTTTATAATTAATAAATGTTATGGTATTATCTAAATCAGTGATTAACTTTGCTTTCAGGATGAAAAAAAAATATTTTGCTCCACTTAGCCGGTGTATCTTTTTGTAAAGAAGAAAATGAGATGTCAACTAGCCCAATCTGCCTAGCAGTTTGGTCTGGATCATGTGCAGAGTGGAAAACCTAAGATCTTTGCTTAAGTTAATACTGAAAGGCATATGCAAGTGAGACAACAGTAAAGAATCCTTTCATCGAGTACCGACAACATAGTTCACGGACCATTTTTATATGCAAGAGAATTTGGATGATATTGTATTTTCAAATTCAATTTTTTTTACCTGACTCCCCCCCCTTAAATGAAGTGAAGTTTACGCCGAAGAGCCAATTATTTTTCTCGCAGTGTTCTAGGGAACCACTGAGAAAAAAATATGGTATTAATAACTATGAAGTGACAACTATTCATTTTTAGTTCCTACAACCAATTTTTTAATAGTTGCCACAACAATCAAATAATTACTATAACTACCAAATCGTTACCATAACTATTTTCATAGTTACTGTAAGTATCAAAATAGTCGCGTGGAATAAAAATTAATAATATATCAGGGAAGATGTGTGCGATCTTACGACCAAAAACTATTTTTGTCTGGGTTAAAATGTAATTCAATTGTCGGATTCGGATATGTCAAATTTATAAATTCCCATAATAAATTAAATCTGTTGTTGTTCCAAAATTATCCATATTATATTTTGAGTTAGTAGAATTATCACCAGTCACATTTTTCATTTTCTGTATACGATTCAAATAAAATTGTCTTCAAATAATTACCCATTGGAAGGGATAAAACTATGCCTTCCAATTTTTTAAGAAATAATGTTTTCATAAGTTGAACAATTGAAAAATACAGTGACAGATATTTCTGACAACGAATTTCCACCAAATAAATTTCTTTCCCTTAAAAATTATAATTTGATTTTTCATGCGAGCACCCTGTTTAAGATGCCTTGACCATGAATAAATAAATATTGCTTTCTAAAGGTCTTAGGATGTGAACAAAAAATTGGCGGACCTCTGTTTCTCAAATAAAATTTTGACTTTTTAAAGCTGTGAAAGTTAAATGTTTGCGAGACATTATACATTATGTCGATAGATATCAATAACCGAGAAAACTGACAAGAAAAAAAAATTCGACCTGGAATACATGAGATTACTGATGTGACGACTACGCTATCGCTTACTTGTGAACTTTGATTGTTCAAATACAGTATGAACCCTACGGGAAATTATAAATGGAACTACTGTCATTCTAGTAATTATTATATACGACGTATATCAATTACTACTAACTAATAATTAATAATTAATTATTAACTTATTATTATTGAAAAATATTAACGATTAAATATTTGTTTTGAAGTCTAAATTGTTTCTTAATAATGAATTACTCGGGATGTGATACTTGGCGTTATTTTTTAAAAATCGAATCGATTTTTTTTATTTGACAATAGACTATAGTAAATGGCAATAACCAGCAAATGCATCTTTTCATTTTTGCAAAAAGTTTACACAAATTTATAAAATTATGAGGCACCGTATTTTTATTGCCTTTTCGAAAATAAATATGCCTATATTTATTTTTTTCACGTTGCTTTAAATCTACGCTCTTTTCTTTATTCAACTAATGTAAACTTTTCAGAAATGATATTTAATTTTATGTGTTGACAAAAATGTTCCTCATAGATAGGAATACGGAGTTCCTGAAAACTTAATTTTTTTAATATAAAAAAAAATCTCCTCTGCATTACCTTTTTGTGGGTTTGATCGAAACAAATTTTTAAAACATATTATTTTAAATTTTGTATAAAAGCATTTTTAATTCTGAATCGAATACAAAAATGACATCGAGTTAGACAGACAAAAATTGACATTTCACTATAAATAAAAATATTTTGAGATCATATATAAAAAATCGGGTAATGTATATTTTGGAGTTCACACAAGATAAGCTGCGATAAAGCGATAAAGATATTAACGATTAAATATTTGTTTTGAAGTCTAAATTGTTTCTTAATAATGAATTACTCGGGATGTGATACTTGGCGTTATTTTTTAAAAATCGAATCGATTTTTTTATTTGACAATAGACTATAGTAAATGGCAATAACCAGCAAATGCATCTTTTCATTTTTGCAAAAAGTTTACACAAATTTATAAAATTATGAGGCACCGTATTTTTATTGCCTTTTCGAAAATAAATATGCCTATATTTTTTTTTCACGTTGCTTTAAATCTACGCTCTTTTCTTTATTCAACTAATGTAAACTTTTCAGAAATGATATTTAATTTTATGTGTTGACAAAAATGTTCCTCATAGATAGGAATACGGAGTTCCTAAAAACTTCATTTTTTTAATATAAAAAAAATCTCCTCTGCATTATCTTTTTGTGGGTTTGATCGAAACAAATTTTTAAAACATATTATTTTAAATTTTGTATCAAAGCTTTTGTAATTCTGAATCGAATACAAAAATGACATCGAGTTAGACAGACAAAAATTGACATTTCAGTATAAATAAAAATATTTCGAGATCATATATAAAAAAATCGGGTAATGCATATATTGGAGTTCACACAAGATAAGCTGCGATAAAGGGTTTAAAAATAAAGTATCCCATTTTTTGCGTCATAAATTAGTATCCCAGAAAATAATGGATAAAATGTTTTTTAAATTCCAATGATTTTACGGAAAACCAATGTAAAGATAATGTGCAGCTTTATGAGAAAATGCTTCAATAATGTACCTTTTAAATAATATGGCCGACTACAGAAGAAATCAATAAAAAGGATGCAAAGTAGAACCTTGCTCATTGCTTCCTCATTCTTTTTCGCTTTTTGTAAGATAATTTTTGCGAAAGATAAAAATTATTGACGAAGTTGATGATTTCTGACGTTTTAAATCCAGAGTGTCACCAATCAATTTTAAAGAATTTCAAAATCACGTAAAATCCGAACCGCTTTACCGATCATCACCAAATTTGGTTCGTAGCAGGGCTAAATGTTATTTTTCCTGTGTACAAAATTTCATTCGATTAGTTGAAATTTTACCGGAATTAGAGCAAAACGAAAATTTTTCGAAAAATTCAAAATCTCATAAAAACCGAGCCGGTTTACCGATTTGGCCCACATTCAATACCAAAGGTCATATCACTTTGTTCAATTTTAATACGAAGTTTCAGCCCGACAACTGAAAATTCGTTCGACCTAAAGCATTTACGTACCTTTTTCAAAATTTCAAAATTCTTATAAAAATGAAATACGTCAAGCGATTTTTGTAAAATTTATACCAATTGAAGATTAGCCAGTAGTGTACATGTTGTTTGAATTGTAGCTGATACGGTCGAATACTTTAATAAGTTACAGTTATATGATTTTTTGGCCTTTCATAACACACGCACACACACACACATACATATATCCGTACAATTTTTCTAAACTACGTTTCTCGACGTTTCAGACTATTTTAAACGTTTTGACATAAAAATATCGAAAAAAAAATTTCATGAAAACAAAGCTTCCTCTATGAGGAAGCAAAAATTGATAATAATTATATTTGTTTTTTGTTTCATGAATTAGTCTAAATAGCCTGTAAATGTATGAAGAAACATCACAAAAATATACAAATTTCGATCATTGGACGTCGGATCGATAAGTTGCAATTAGTCGAATGTCTTAATTTAAGAGCGAGTAGTTTCTTAATCGAGGCGATTCAAGCGCCATGTACCGCGCGGCGTCTAAAAAGTTGTAATCATTAATGACCTGTGGGTGGAAGGGCAAGTCTCGGGATAAATTAAGATGAATGGACGAAGCTGTTCGTTCAGATAAATAGCAGACAGTCGATTAGGCGTCCGATGGAACTGTCCCTACTATATAAGATCACATATTGTATTGCTTTTACATATAGAGACAATAAATATTTACTAGAATGTATACATTTTTTTAGCTCAAACAAAATTCAATTTAAATCATTTCTTTCCAGAAGAAAAAATTAAAATCAATGAAGTAGAAATTGGGTGGCGACAGTCTGACTTTTTCGTACGTGAAATCTTTATTTGTATTAAACAAAATAATTATAAAGGTGTTTCACCAATTATTTTGTTTAAATACAAATAAAGATTTCACGTACGAAAAATAAAAAAGTCAGACTCTGTCGCCAACCAATTTCTATTTCATTGATTTTAATTTTTATTTCTGCAAAGAAATTTTTTAAATCGTACAAAGTAATGAACGAATGGTTCATCGCTCGTCGAGAATACAAAAGATTTTTATAACAAGTGGGGACTGTACTTTCAGCAGTCATACACAAATTTTGTACAGAATTATTCACATAAATTGAAATCTAGCTAATATAATTATTCTATATGAAAAATATCGATCTTAATCCAAGGTAAAAACTTACCAGCAGTTCGTCTAAATTGTGTTCTCCGAACTATAAAGGGATGAACTCTGAGTACTGCTGCAGGCCTCGCCAAGACACGCGCCATCTTCAGTGGTTTTTTTTCTCTTCTTTTTTATTTAGTTTACGATTTTCGAATCCAGAGTCAGAGGCGCCGACAACTTTCTTAGGAATCATGAAAGGTATGAAAATTGAATTCTATTAATTATTATTATTATCATCTATCTCATATATTCGAGTCCTTTAGCTGTCGCTCTGTAGGCCTTTTATGGCTCCGATTATTATTATAATTATATTTAATATTATTAAAGGCCGTTTTTATTAACAAAAAATGTTCAACATTTTTTTATTTCCAAAATTTCGTGAATTATCGTCTAAAACGAAATGTTTTATTTCAATTGGGTGTTATTATAGACCGAAAATATGTACTTTTTCCGATAAAAATAATTATGAATTATTTATTCATAATATGTACTTGTCAATCGCCCAAACGATCTAAAGTGTGTTGTTGTTGATACTATAATAATTATTATTTTACTTCTTTATGCCGTAACTTTATATTAATTGATAAGACTGTTATAGTTGTTTATTATTTTTATAAGATGACAACTTTTATTCTAACACATTTTGTAGATTTTGAACAACCGATCGATTAATTGATTTTTAGTGATGAATTATTATTATTGTCGATCGATAATTTATATTTCTACTTACACAGATGGTTATCAATTCCTTTATTTATTTGAAAAAATGTACAAATGATTATTATTCAAAAACACTTCATTGATTAGAAATAATCAATCGACAGATCGATAGATCTTTCACCGATCTGTTTCCGAAGGGTTTTATTTATGAACTAATTCTATTCGAAGTCTCCTGCAGCAGCGACGGTCCCAAGCGGCGATTCTCCGAGGTCGATCGATCGATCGTTGGATCTAAAAAAGAGTCACGGAATTCAACAAAAAGGTACAATGAGCCGGATTGAAGAATAAAAAAGAGTAGCTAAGTGCTACGTGCGTAATATTGCGCGAGCCTAGGTGGCCCCTTTCCCTCTGCACACAACTCATTTGTAGATCATGTGTAACTCTCCGAGGGATTCATGGATCATGCGTAATGGGCTGCGCAGGTCATTTAGGCGCGCGCGCACTGCAAGTCGACAGCGGCGAAAGGCGGCTCGCTCAATGTATCCGAAGAAGCGGGATATTCACGAACAAATATATACACACAATGTCATATACAATCAGGACTTACTCATGCTACAGATTTATCGCTTAGCGTGTCGTGGCAAAAGAAACAAATAAAAGTACGAGCTTCTATTTGTCTCTTTTCTCTTCTATTTTCTTTCGGCACGTACATCTGTAGCGATAGTGTATAGTTTCAAGATTGTAACTCTCCTAAGAACCAAAGAATGCGTCAGAAAAGACGCAAATAGTAAAGGAATTCTGTTGTAAGTAATATTCATTCGTAAAGATGAAAACATCAGTTTGAAAATAAAGACTAGAAGAATCGTTCCCAATTTCTTGTTGATGTGGAGAAGTTTTTTTAACGTTTTAATTTTGCTTCCTCATAGTGACGAACGGTATGAACGTTTTGATTCCTTCCATAAACGTCCTTCCATAAAATCAAAACGTTCATACCGTTTGTCACTACATTATACATATATAATGGTTGAATATTGTTTCATTTACATACGAAATTTGAGCTCGCTATCTCAATCTTTGCAAAAGTTACAATAGAGCGATAATGTACATTTTTTGAAAAATTGAACATTCCATAAACTCTGAACCACTTTATCGATTCGAGCCAAATTCAATACCAAACAACATCAAGTACACATGCTCTTATGAAGAGCTATTTAGCATATTAGACTAGGAGCGTTTTATGCACTGTATGAAGCCTCGGCTTCGCCGAAGGCTTCGTGCTGTCTTCACGCGAGCAGTGCACAAAACGCTCCTTTGGCCTCGTGTATCGAACCATATTTTTCTTTACGAGTGCAATGCAAAATCCGAGTTTGTCCGACATTTACAGACATGCAAAATGAGCTGCAACTTCAAGCAGTGAGCAAAATCCAGGGAACAGTGTGCAAAATGTTTTGCGCACTAGTGCGTCAACCAGCCATTTTGCATGTCTGTGAACGGTGGGCGAACGAGGACTTTGCATGCACGAGTAAAGAAAAATTTGTTTTCATGATTTTTTTTCGCTATTTTGTTGTCAAGATATTTGGGGATATCAAGATAGACACCAATCGAACCACCTTTTACCACGACCGTCGTCGATATAGTTGATTATTTTTTTAGTCATTCGCCATAATGGATGGAACATGTCCCATTTTTTTTTTCGTCGTGGTAAAAAGTGGTCCGGTCGGTGCCCCATTTACGTCTTTTTGTAAGATCCAGAAAATTAGTTCAGAAATCATTTCCGGATTTACGTGAGGCATTCCATGATGGTGTAACTACTTGTTTGTGAATCTTTCAGTTATTTATCTTCCTTCACAATTAGATATCGCGCCTAATTGTGATGGTATTGCAGGTAAGTTTTTTTTTAAGTGTCTATATTTTGGAAGTAAAAGATAGGATACAAAATTACGAAGCAAAGATTTATATTTTCGACTAAATATAGAATGCAATTTCATCTTCTTATTTAAACAAAAAATTCTTTTTCTCCGGACTTCTCTAAAATAACCCCATTTCGTGTCCGTAACGTGGGCGGGAAATAGCTCATTTGTCGCGAATGACGTACGCAGGTGTAGTCCGCTTTCATTACCTCCCGAGGGAGGTAATCATCGTACTACGCATGCGTGTCGTCATTTGTTAAAAATGAGCTTATTCTCCGTCCTTGTTGCACACACGAAATGTGGTTATTTTTTAGCGAAATCGGGAGAAAAGTATAATACGTTACATGGGAGGGGTGCGACTTTTCACCTCGTGTGAATTTCTGCCCTCGCTTCGTTCGGGCACCAAACTTCGCTCTCGGTGAAAAGTTGCACTTCCCTCCCTTGTAACGTAATGTACTATTTTATTCTAGAAAAATAATCATATTATTTTTCTTTATTATAGCATATTTTACACTGTTGACAACGCCAATTTCATTAAGCTCCGATTTCTGCCATTAAAAAAATGTGTGTGTTCTGAGTCTCCTGACATGAAAATCTGAATTAATAATGTTTTTCACAAAAGCACAGCCCCCTCTATGAAGAAGCAAAAAAAACACGAATCCAAAGTAGAACAGCGCACATTATTTTTGTATAATTTTTCATATTTATTCCCGACTGTGCGCCGGGCAAAATGACGGGAGTTATGTGTTTCGCACCGTTCAACTGATCGATGCAGTTTTTCACACCTTTTTTGAAATAAAGAAACCTAAAATAATCAACTCACTTTCTCATACAGGAAGTTTTGTGTGAAATGGATAAGAATGAGGATAAAATGCATTATTTTTTAACATTGGTATGAGGTCGATGATGCAAAACAAGATCTCTGATATCAATATCGTTAAGCAAGAAAAAATAAATTTTAACATCTAATTATCTTTTCAGTCTAATTGGAGTCTTTCCAGAAAGTTATTTAATGACGCCACAAGTTTCAAAAATTAAATCTTGAAAAAATAGTACAATGTATGTGTCTTGCAAAATTAAATTCACCAGAAAGTGATATCATAAACTGTGCTTTAATCAATGTTTTCGGAAGCGGCACAAAAGAATTGTACTTTACGACTCTGGCGGACCGGGTGAACCCGTATTTAAGGTCAATTTCAGGTCTTACGACCCAAATTGGTAAAATATCGGTCAAATTTAAGTCAATTACACATAAAAAATTATATTCGGTCAACTTTCGGCCGATTTTTAGCAACTCAACCGATAACCGACTAAATTGGAAAGACTTCGTTCAGTCAATTTAAGGTCAGCGCAACTTTTAGCATTTTGACCGATTATCGACTACATCGGACTCCTACCGGTTCACTTAAGGTCGAATTTCGGTAAATTGACTGAGATTAAACTCAATAGACCGGGCCAGTTTCCGGACGGCTTTAAAAAACTTAACAAATTATCGACTAAATCGGATGTACTGTGTTCAGTTCATTTAAAGTCGATTTCTCGTAAGTAGATTGATACTCAACTTAGTTGATCTTCGAGACAGTTTACGGTCGACTTTTAAGAACACGACCGATTATCGACTATATCGAATGGGCTCCGTTTGGTAAATTTAAGGTCTACTTATCGTTAGTCGACCGATAATCAACTTCAGGCATCTTTGGGTCACTTTGCGGCCGTCTTTCGAGAAAGATTATCGACGTAATGGGATGAACTCTGTTCGGTTTTTTACGGTCGACTTCTCATTTGCCGACTGATATTCAACTTAGTGCATCTTCGAGGCAATTTACGGTCGGCTCTAAAAAACTTGACCAACTATCGACTAAATCGCATGTACTTCAGTTAAGGATGTTATACAGGTTAATATTTTTGAAGACTTTTTCCTGATTCTTTTTTTTTGTAGAGAGAAGTACGACATAATCGGCAAAAGCGTATGTTGGCAGAGAACTTAGAGTGATAAATATGTATTTTTCGTACGCATTGAAGTCTTCACATAGAAATTACAAAATCCGTGTGTGCCCACATTTTAAGAAAGATATTACGTTAAAAGTAAACATTGTCTTTTTCGCCTCTCTCTTGTTCATGTATGGGCATTAGGGCTGTTCAAAAAAACATAATTTCTTTATAATCGGTTGCTCCTGAAATGCTGTATTGATTATCACAAAAAAATTTTTTTCGCGAAAGCTGGGAGTTGTGCAACGATATTAAGTACTGCCCCATCAAGTCCAAAATTCATTAAAAATGGCGATTTTCGGATTTTTTTTTTTTTGTTGTCTTAAAGCGCTCATGGAGATTGTGGTTGCTTTCGATAGACTATGAAATTGTGTAAAGGCAGAAACATGTTCGATAATATTTAGTACTGCCGCATCGACATTGAAGTTAACAAAATAAAAAATGAAATCCTATAAAACATTGAAATATTCATCTGCTCATCGACTATTTTGCGCGTTTTCAAATGACAAAATATCTCGTGAAACGGGAGTCGTGTATGATCAAATTTAGTACTGCCGAATCGATATCGCAGTTTCCCAAAATTCGAAAATCGCTTATCATGATCATGATTATGACCATACATGACTCCCGTTTCAAGAGCCATTTTTTCATTTGAAATCGCACGAAATAGTCGATGAACACACGAATATTTCAATGTTTTAAAAGATTAAATTTTTTGTTTTTGTTAACTTCAATGTCGATGCGGCAGTACTAAACATTATGGAACATGTTTCTGCCTTTACACAATTTCATAGTCTATCGAAAGCAACCACAATCTCCATGAGCGCTTCACCACATTAAAAAAAAGTTCTAAACATCGCCGCTTTTCATGAATTTTGGCCTTGATGCGACAGTACTTAATATCATTGCACAACTCCCAGCTTTCGCAAAAAAACATTTTTTTTGTGATAATCAATACAGCATTTCAGGAGCAACCGATTACAAAAAAATTATGTTTTTTTGAACAGCCCTAATGGGCATGCCGTTTGCACAGTAGCTCCATCTCCCGCCGTGCGCCACCTTGCCTATGCTTCCCGAGGTAACCTGCAAAACATCCTGAAGGGGATGCTGGAGTAGATTTTTTTACCAACTTTGGTCGGTAAAAATAGGCGATTTCGTAGTATACACTCTGGTAAAAATAAATGATAGAAAACGATTATAAAAAATTCTATCGTTCCGAATACGGATTTTGATTCGTGAATTTACGATGTACTATCATAAATTTACGATCCAAATCCTATATGTTTCGTCCATATCCTATAATATTATTATTATAAGTAATATCATTTTTGTATTTAATTTAATAATAAAAATATATGATTGTACGTATATACCCATGATGTACTATTCCAAGCAAAAAAAAAAAAAAGAAATCAACCGGATAATTACGTTTTTTTTCTGGTCACCTATATTTGTAGTGACCGCGGCCCAAGCTGCTTAACTTTCATGATCCCCGATAGACTGCCTAACTATTCCATCCAAACTCGTTCTTGTAAGGTAATATACATCAATAATATATAAGCCGCTTCACGTACTTATGATTAACAACAGTAAATTGAGCAGTTTGTTAGCATCTTTCTTACTAAAATATTTATGTTAATTAACTCTTTGCATGCTTCACGTATACATTCCTTACCGAAAGTTTTATATTATCCGTGTTTGAGTACCTCGCGATACGAGAAAAATCTAATAAATAATCAAGCATATCAAGATACTAATAAGAGCATTGATTTCGGATAATAAGAGGTCTAAGAATTTATTTAAAAATCAGTTTAAAAAAAATTATAAAATATTATCAATCCGTTAGTGTACCATACATCCCGATAACGTATCTATCGTATTTAACTAATAGAAAACGAAAACTAAAGAAAACTAATAACAACGATTCAATTTGTATAAATTGATCAAAGTCCGAATAGATACAGATGATAACATACCATTAAATCCCATACAAATTCTATCGATCTCTATCAATATCTATAATATATTTTTACCAGGGCACTGTTCATCGAAAATATGCTACAAATATACGTCATATTTTGCAGGGATGTAATAAAAACATTCATTACTGTTCAAAACATACAAGAAATGTAAGAAATTGTATATTACTGAACCTCTCAAAAACCAATATGGCCGCTCGAAATGTCAACAGGTCCTTTGAGGTAAGATATAAACGTTTTTGGAACTCAGATGTGTTAAATCAGACCGGGCATCCATTCTTTGATTATTCCTGAACCTTTCAAAATCGTTGGAATGTCAATTACACAAACCAAATCCACGAATAGTGTATACTACGATTGCAAAGACTGTTTGCTTTTCGCACAGGCTCAGAGCTGGTAAAGAGCATGAATATAGTTCCGTCATTAGGAGACAGGTGGCGCTGTTCACTTTTGGCAAAAGCTCCGAGCCTCTGCAATGCAATCGTAGTATACACTATATATGGATTTGGCTTGTGTAGTTAACATTCTGATGGTTTGGGAATATTTAGAAATCATCACAGAATTGAGGTCGAGTCTGATTTTACATATCTAATTTCCAGAAACAATTATATCTTACAGCAAAGATCTGTTGACATATGGTGTGCGGCCATTTTGGTTCGGTATCTTTTGCCAAAAGTAAGCAGACTACTCGGCGCCTAATCGGGAAACTTACCGACCATAGTCGGTATCAAAATCTACTCCAGCATCCCCTTAATTCAAGGTCTACTTATCGTTAGTCGACTGATATAGAACTTAGTGCATCTTCGGAACAGTTTGCGGTCGACTTTTAAGAACACGACCGATTGTCGACTAAATTGGATGAGCTCCGTTCGGTTATTTTAAGGTCTACCTATCGTGAATCTACTGATAATCAACTTGAGGTATCTTTGGGTCAGTTTGTGGTCGACTTTTCGAGAAATGACAATAAATCGACTCAAATGGTTAACTGGTTTGAGTTGATTTTTGGTCAAGCATTTGATCAGTTGACTTTACTTCGACTAAGATTATTTAGAGAGTTCGGTTAAATATTGATCAATCTATTAAATATTAACCGCATATCGACCCAAAAAGTTTTGCAGCCTAAGCCGAATAGTGGTCAACAATCTTATAGTTGACCGTTTGTTGACCTAGACATACCAAAAAAATGGATCAACTACAGTAAAATTTTCGGTCGAATTTTTGCACAAACTGACCGTCGAATTTCGGTCAACTTTCAGTCGGCCAGGTCCGCCAGGGGATACTAGTGCGATAAAACTTTTTCTTCTGACTGCGCTGCAATAACGTGATTCCGTCCCTGAAAAGCGAGAGGAAAGTCGCCGATGCCCGCGAAAGCTGCGCAGAAACGTGTTTTTCGCACTGAGTGAAAAAGAAAAAAAAATTTCGCCCAACGTGGGGCTCGAACCCACGACCCTGAGATTAAGAGTCTCATGCTCTACCGACTGAGCTAGCCAGGCACTTAGGTACCCAGGCAGCTTAGTTCTATATGAGTTAAGGGGTGCTCGGTCGGTAACAAAAACTGTAAAGCGTTGTTTTCTCTCTATTCAATGACTTCGTAGCTCCATAGTCGAGTGTGCTATAATTTTCTATTCGTAAAGTTTCTGCGATATATATTTTTTACTCAATCTCTTCGAAGTCATTTTCTGTTTATACAATGGTTTCAAAATGGTTTACCTTTCACAACGTCTCTCTACGATGATATATTCCATTGGCAAAGTCTCTCTGATTACATATTCCATTTACAAAGTCTCTCCGATCACATATTCCATTTGCAAAGTCTTTATGGACCAAAATTTCTCAAGCATTGCAATTTCATGTTGAACAATCCAAGTGACTAGGGTTAGCGGATCCGGGCTCTTCAGCGCCCGTGTCCCTTTATATAATTTTGCTTCCTCAGAGAGGAAGCTTTGTTTTCATGAAAATTTTTTTTTTTCGAGATTTTCATGTCAGTACACTCAGAATGGGCCAAAACGTCGAGAAAAGTGATTTAGAAAAAATGTCTGTATGTGTGTGTGTATGTTACACGATCGAAAAATGTAAACCTTTATAACTCGGGAATGTCTTGAGATATCAAGCTGAAATTTGGACCATAGATAGAGGGATCAAGCCTCATCGTTCATACAGATTTTTGTTAAAATCCACTTCATCGTTAAATTATTACGCGTTTTTTAATTTTTTGAAAAATGTTTGTTTACGCGATAACTCTTTCAATTTTCGAGATATTGATCTTAAAATTGGTATGAATGTGAGCTTTCATACGCCGGTGATCGCTATTGAATTTGGTTCAGATCGGTTGAACCGTTAAAATTTTATGATGTTTTGAATTTTTCAAAAAAATTGACATTATCGCTCTATTATAACTTTTGCAAAACGTAAGATAGCGAGCTCAAATTTTGTATATAAATGAAACAATATTCAGCCATTATAAATGTATAATTTAGTGACGAACGGTATGAAATTTTTGATTTCATGGAATGTTGAATTATTTTTAAAAATATACATTATCACATTCACTTTCGGAAACGATCTAATAATCACGAAATAACGTAATAACGAAATAGAAAAAGCGGATGCAAAGTAGAACCTTGCACATTGCTTCCTCATTATTTTTCGCGTTTTACAAAGCTTCCTCTATGAGGAAGCCAAAAATTGAATAACATACTTTCTCATAGAGGTAACTTTGTAAGAAGCGAAAAATAATGAGGAAGCAATGTGCAAGGTTCTACTTTGCATCCTTTTTTATTTGATATTTGACAAAAACAACAAATTTTAATGCATGAACTTGGTCCCGATCCCGTGTGGTGGAAATAAGACGATGACGATGACTGCGAGATTTTCGAGATATCTTGAAACACCAACTTTTTAGATGAGGATTCGCCTCTTTTGACTATGTATACATTTTTTTGTTTGACGGGTTTTTGATTTAATAAAACTTCAAAGTATTGTTTTTTTTTCTATTGGGGGCCTTCGCCCATCGAACCTCCCACCGGGGTTTACCCCTAGACATCCAGGATTGTGAGAAAAAGAAAATTAAAACAAATGGAGGCGAACAATATCCGTTTTGTAATTTCGTACGATAAACGGGTTATAAAATGTTTATTAACAACACATTATTTTTTTTGTACATAGATATCAAACATGATATTGTTGATTTCTTGACACCGGAAAATTGACTCGGCGACGTCATATTTGTCGCTGAAGCTTCAGATCGGCTTCGGAAATATCTTCATTTTTTTTCCGGACTGCTTCCAAAAAATGTCTCGTAATTCACGCGTGAGCCTCGACGTCGATAGGCCGCGCTAGGGGATTTGGATTTTTCTTCAGGTTGAGGAAACACGCGCCGTTCGATGCGTTTTTTTGTCCTCCGAGTACGACACACGCGAGCCCGTTGATCGCCATGTGTGCCCACAATTTTCCGAACCATTTGTCCAACGATTTACAAGTCTTTTCGATAGTTCCCTCGTCGCTCAATTGATCGTCGCTTATCCTCACGTGGCAAAACGTAAGCGCGTGTTCCATGGCAATTTCACAGCTCCGTTGCACTGAATGCTTGTTATTCTCCGCTATTACGAGACGAACCTTTATATCGATAAGAAATAAATGTAGTGAACGTTATTAAGAAACTCGAAATCACGGTTATACAGAAAAATTTGGTAACCGACAAATTTTGTGTCGGTGGGGCTAGATGCTCTTACATGGTAGTCGTTTTTTTCGGAAAAAATTCCCTGACTTCTCCCTGATTTTTTCCTGACTAATTTATCAATTTTCCCTGACCGAAATTTTAAGGACATCTACTAAAAAATTTATAACGCGAATAAAAAAAAAATGTATTAGAACCAGATACGTGTTTTTGATAAGTTATTTATTTCTCGATCAAAAATGAATAGTACTTTTGAAGATATATTTTATCTTTCAAAACATAAACGTTCTTTGGAATGACAATGCTTTAAATCCGATTAAATACTGATGTGAAGAGTAATACTTATTTTAGTAATCTATTGTTTTTATTTTTTATATTTGTTTTTTTTTTCTTTTCAAATATTTGTTGGTTGTTTTTTTTTTCCAAGTCTTTCTTTTATGGATTTTTATTCAGTTATTGAAACTTTGGCAACAATCTACTTTCCCAGACTAATTTCGATATTCCCTGACTTTTCCCTGATTCCCTGATTAATGTTTTATTTCCCTGACTTTTCCCGGTTTTCCCTGACCGCGGCCACCATGTCTTAGTTTTACACGGTATTTGTAAAAAAAAATTACGATTGAAGACGGTTTTTTCACGCTTAATGTACCGTAAAATACTGTAACTTTACCGTCATTTTAAAAAAAATTGTATTGCGAAACTATAGTCAAGAAAATTGCTGGTAAATTTACCGTAAAAATCGGTAAAAGTCACCTGCAAAATAACCGGTCACTATATTTTTTGGTAAATTTGCTGTAAAAAGTTTGCTAAATCAGGTCTTGCATATTACTTCCTCGAAAGTATGCTGACCAAATTTGGCTTCGTCATACAGGAAGCTTTGAGTAAGGTGCAAAAAAAGGAAGTAATGTGCAAGCCCGAAAAGGAGTAATGTGCAAAACCCGACTTTTCATTTTCATAAGTTTTGATTAATTCAATGTTCTATTAAATTTAAAGGCCTCGGTTGTTTTTTTTACAAAATTCGGTACCAAATATCATTGCACGTTATTACGTACATATCTGAAGTTTCAGCCCTTTTTGTCAGATGCGTCAAAAGCAAAAGTGGTTTAAAGTAGTACAATTAAAATGGGTATAAAATCTTGATATGGATCTTCACCAAATTTGATATCTAGCATTGCTGAATCTTAATTCATCCCTATAGAAAATGTATACCAAGTTTTTCGAAGTAGACTTTATTCAGAACGATAATTCTTCGATAAATCAAAATCCTATGTATTCCGACTCTCTTTATCGATCTTTACCAAATTTAATATTTACAACAGCTGCATATTAGTTCGTCCATGTAGATAATTCGAGCTGAATTGGTCGGACTTGACTTGAATTAGAACATCAATTTTTCGAATATTCAAAATTCTATAAAATCAGAACCACTTTATAAAATTAGCTCAAATTCAATACCGACCATCCTTTTACATCACTTTATTTGATAAGAACTATTTAGTCTAGAAGCCGGAAAATTCACAGCAATTAGAGAGCATACAGGCTTTTTTTCAACAATTCAGTCTTATAAGAAGGTGATGAGATAGTTCAATTTTTTGGTAAATTTTTACAAGGAAATATGTGGTAATTTACGAAAATTTCTGCACACACACACCCGCACGCGTTATGAGAAATTTTATACATTGAACAATTGAAAGATGAAAAATGAATAAAATTCATGGTATGAAAATTCAAGCGATATTTATAATAAATTTACTTACGTTATCATTTTTATCGAAATTTTTGTCGTCCATTATACTGAGGCTGGAAGTCTTCAAATACTTCGAATATTCATTCATCACTTCATCATTGGCGACTATGGCAGCGGTTTTTTTGTCCCTCGTCACGTGTTTGAAGATTGAAACACCGAAATTTAGGCATTCCGACTTCTTTTTGTCTTTCCGCATTTCCAAGTCCATGTTTTTGTGGCCTCTCAAAACGGCGTCGCCAAAATCGACGCTATTCGCCAGCTTTAGTTGCGCCAGTTTCATCGACGCTTGCGAATCTTCAGTCGAACAATGACCAGCTTTTCCCGCTGCTTGAATATGTTCGCTCAGAAATTCACGCGCCAAAACTTTCAACTTTGTCTTACGATACCTGACGAAAAAAAATTATCGTTTACTACTTAATTTACTTTTCTGACGAGATAATTAACTTTTTTCTAACTTCCGTGATTGCAACACTCACTTTTAGCTCGTGCTGCAATCACACGAGTTAAGAAAAAGATTTTCCAACGATTATTGTACAAAATTGTCCTTAACAAGGTGTGAAGTAAAATTTTGTACAATACATTGGAAAAATTTTTTCTGAAGAAAAAGTTATTCCGGACTTGTATCGTAATATACTATTACACGGTAAAATATTAATAATAGTCCGTAATTTTATTCATAATCAGAATTATATCTTAAAAATAAATGTATTTTAATAAAGCTTTAAAGAATTTCTTAAACTCTTCAATAAGTTTCATGTAATTTAGTAATAATTTTAACTAGAATTGGAACATGAATTTCAAGTGTCAGGAATATGAAAATCTTGTATTGAAGTCCACAATTTCTTAATATTTCGTAATTTTGTTTTCATATTGATACTTCATATAAAACGGATTAGCGAAATCGAATTTTAAGGAAACCAGAATCTTTTAATCAGGGAAGTCCAAGAAAGAAAATGACGAAACAGCAATTTTCAAAATTAGTTTTCTTTCTCTAACTTCGCTAAGATAGTTTTATTGCATGCGCAATAAAACTATCAAACAAATCAATGCGGGCGCAAAATTGTTCATTTTTAATCTCTGGCTCATACACATGCATAATTAAGATTCATTACTTCCTAGGGAGAAAAACTTAATTTCTGCCCAGCGGAAGTAATGAATACCGTACGGCACATGCGTTTTCGTCATTGGTTATTTCTTAGCGAAATCGAGGAAAAAATATGGTACGCTATACGAGAGCGTAATCTTCACGTCGGATTTTTCCTTCGCTTCAAAACGAATTAACCCTCGGCAAAAATAACGCACTTCCCTCCCTTGTAGCATAATATACTAATTTCGCTTATAACTCAAGAGAAAAAACTAGGAAGAAACTAGGGCAAGTTTTGGCCACTAGTGTTGAAATGTACTAAATATTATGTTGAAGAAGAATTTGTTACCTGTCGCCGGAAAGATTGAAAATGACCGACGTATCGATGACATAAGGATGCATCATCTTAAGAGAGTGAAGATCAGAATTCAAACTCTGTCCGACAAGGATCGCATCTGGTGGCAATATTTCTCGCAATTTTTGCTGCACGTCAGCCAGCGTCGTCGTTACGTCTTCCAGCATTTCTTTGGTAATACCGCTGAACCTCGTGAGGTAATCAGTAATTTCGTTATCTGGCTTTACAAGAGTGTCATACACAATCTGTAATAATCGTATAGTTTTTTTAAAAGTTTTCACTTCCTCCCAAACAAAACATTCTTTCTGTGCATGTTTTACCGAATAATTATGCATAATAGGGTTGTCCATTTTTGCACGATATTTTTTCTTTTTTACGAGGCACCTCTCAGAACGTTTCTCTATTACGAAAAAAAATTCAAAATGTCATGAAATTTTTATCGCTCAGCCGATTAACGCCGAATTAAATCCCAAATCGTGTCTGATAATAGTCTACTTGTGTACCAAATTTCAGCTAGATATCTGCAAAATTGTGGAAGTCGGGACGAAAACAAACTTAAAAAAAAAATTACAAACTTCGCTATCGGAGTGATGTGACATATTTATCACAGAATAACTGTGCTATATCAATACTAAAAAATTGCACAGGATTAACAAATTACATTCTGGAGATGCCGGAAACAATTAAGTATATTATGACACTCTATAACAACAATAATTATCCGAAACCTTCAAATGTTTACGATTATCATTCGCTCTTTTTACGAGATTTTTTTAGTTTTTATATAACAGTTTTTCTGGGATAAATACATCATATTACACAGGTAGAGATTGACTGCAATAATTTAATAACCTTATAATTTTTTTTTAAGTTTGTTTTTCTTCAAAGGTCCATAATTCTTTAGATATCTAACTTTAATTTGGTTTACAGGTAGAATATTATCAGATAAAGTTTGGGATTTAATTTGGTATTAATTCGCTTAGGGATTGAAATTTTATGGCATTTTGAATTTTTAAAAAATATTTGCTCACCCTCTATTTTTCACTTTCACAGCACATATTTTTTGCAGTTGCGATTATTTCGTACTCCAAAACTACCATAAAACAATAACGGACTGTCGTAGTGATATCCAGAATCTCTACACTCATGTAATGCAAAAAATGTGAACATATACATGAGAATTATCACTGAAAAAAAATTATAAAAACAAGAAAATTAAAAAATTCCGCTGCGACCTCCACATATTTTTTTATCTCATCAATGATTTACAAGTATTTATTTTTCAAAATGGAGAACAGTTTTGAGGGATGCCCCACAAGAAAAAAAAAATATTGTGCCAAAATGGACCACCCTAATGCATAAACATCTACTTTGTATGCTATTTTCCTTTAGACTTCAACAACATCATCACTAGAGAGAAAAAACTTTTTTTCTCTCGAGTGTTAAACGAATTGTTCAGTCGAGATCCACTTTTCTGGACTGAGGTCTGAAAATTTCATTACAGTTCAGGCTACCACAATTTGACTTCTCAAATTTTAACCGTTCCCCAGAATTTAAGAAGAAGTCAGACCCAAAATGCTGACATTTATTGACAGATATCTTACTTGTTGATCTGATGAAGTCGTTTGAAAAAATATATTCTTTTGAACCCTGGAGTAAAGTTTTCTTCACTCTATGGCAAACGCATCTAAGTATTGCAAAAAACATTTACGAAATTCAGGGGATTTAAAACTTCTTCAGAGTTTCCTGCGATATCTGGTGAGTCAGAAATTTCTAAACATTACTCAACTGTACATTAGAAGCATTCATCCGGCATGTATGTCGCGATTTGAGATAAAGGGAAAATTGACTAAATGCCATAAACTCGAGTGTCAATTAAAGAATTATTTTCCTAGAACAATTACATCTTCGTCAATTTTAAGAGAAAAGGAGTTCTATTAATTCCGGAAGAATTATTATGCACAATTGAGCAATTCTGGGTCTGACTCCCTGACCATTACGCGTTATGGTCAGGGTCAATTTTTTGTTTTAATTTTGAAAAATGCGCGACAAGTAACGAATTTTGGATGGGCGTTTGGGATAAAACCATCCATTGCACTCAAGATTTTTTTGCCAAACGCATATTCTAAATTCGTTATTTCAAAATTCAAGAAAGTAAATTTAAATTAATATTAATTAAGATTTTCGAGAGCTCAACTTACAGTCATTTTTTCGTCGACTATAGATATTCTTGTGAGTTCCAAGAGGCTGGTTGTTGTCCTACACATTTCACAGTCAAGCCCGTACATCGGAGATTTTGCGCTCGCCTCAACGTATTCGTCTTTCGTGAGGACGTAATCTCTGTACTTATTCGCAAGAACACCTTGCAAGGGAAGAGGATAATTTTCTTCAACGAGCTGCCACGGAGAGAGCAACAATTGGGTCCTGGAAAATTTGTCTGTTGGCGGCAGTTTCGCCAACTCTTCCTTTGTCATTTCTCTACCGTCTTCCGTTACGGCTGGACGCATGGGAAATACGCTTTTCAACAATTTCACGAGATCACCAGTACTTTGCATTGCGGCTTCTAACGAACCATACTCTGAAAAAAAATAATGTTAGTATTTAATAGAAATGCTTAAAGATGCTTATCAAATACATTCCCAACTGAAAGTTTGTTTCGATGCGAATTAGATTATTTTTTAGAACATTAAAAATCTAAATAAGAAAAGATCAACATGATTAAAGACCCTAAGGACATTGATTTTAAATAATAGCCAACAAGTCATTAATAAAGTTGTTTAAAAATATGTAATAAATACAGGTTGTGTTAAGTGGTTAAGTACTGCAATTGTAGTTATGAAATACCCTTAATTACATTATTACATTAACGAAATAAATCCAAAGACTTCTTGCACTGGGGAAAAAAATGAATTTGTAAATTTTTTTTAGTCTTCATTGCTTTCTCTAAGGAAAATCTTTGTTTTTGTTACGAGTTTTTTTTTATTGCGATTTCCCTATTACTCCCGTATCATACACACAATTTTCAATATTTTTGTGAATATGTAAATCTGCAAATCTGTTTCTCTACATACAGATTATTTAGAATCTATAAAATCTATAAAATCTATAAAATCTATAAAATCTGTAAAATTTGAAGTCTGTAAAATCTAAAATCCATAATATCTAAAATCTATAAAATCTAAAATCTATAAAATCTAAAATCTATAAAATTTAACATCTATAAAATCTAAAATCTATAAAATCTAAAATCTATAAAATCTAAAAAATCTAAAATCTATAAAATCTAAAATCTATAAAATCTATAAAATCTATAAAATCTATAAAATCTATAAAATCTATAAAATCTATAAAATCTATAAAATCTATAAAATCTAAAATCTATAAAATCTAAAATCTATAAAATCTAAAATCTATAAAATCTAAAATCTATAAAATCTAAAATCTATAAAATCTAAAATCTATAAAATCTAAAATCTATAAAATCTAAAATCTATAAAATCTAAAATCTATAAAATCTAAAATCTATAAAATCTAAAATCTATAAAATCTAAAATCTATAAAATCTAAAATTTATAAAATCTAAAATCTATAAAATCTAAAATCTATAAAATCTAAAATCTATAAAATCTAAAATCTATAAAATCTATAAAATCTAAAATCTATAAAATCCAAAAACTATAAAATCTATACATTCTTTATTAACTCTCAAAATCGATGCTTCCTTCATGCGGAAGCAAAACTGATCAATATAGCTCCTCACAGAGATAGTTTTGCAAAATCTAAAAAGTATTGAGGAGGCATTTTGCAAGGTTCTAATCAGCGACATTTTTTTTTCTAAAAATATCTATTATTATTCAGAGTTATTTCTTACTAGATATTAATCGAGTGCACTGAGTTCCTGTGAGTGGAACTGCTGCGAGTTCTTCGATAACTGATCCTCCATAAGCCGCTGGTGTTACCATTTCGAGACGGAAATCCAGGTTTTTAGTGATATTCCTGAAGAGGGATTCGTGCGATAGGTAGTGGTACATGGAAAATCCTTCCACGACGAAGCAAACCGTATGCGTTACCTTCCGAAGAAATTATAAAAATATATATAATCTATTAACATTAAAAGAACAAAAATACAATGCAAGAAAATTGAGTTTCCGAGAAATGGCGATGTTGCCCGAATGTTTCACCTTATTAAACTTTTCTAAAGCGCACCATCTTGCCGGTAAATACGGCGAGTCGTGCCCAAGCAGTGAGTACATAAGTAAATGCTGAACATCCCTGAGAAATATAGGAATACGATCCCTCTCAGTAACTACAGTTAAACTGGCACTTTCCCCGAATCCTTTCAATCGAAACCGCGGAATAACTCGCAATTTCTGTTTACGTTCCTTCAATTCTTTTTTCAGTTTTATATATTCCTCTCCACTTAATCTGCAAATACATTAAAAAGGAGTAGATAATAATACGTTCTAATGTATATGGAAGGGACGTTTTTCTGTACATTTAATTAAACATAAAAGTAGAACCTTGTACATTGTGTCCTCTTTATATTTCGCTCTATACCAAGCTACCTCTATGAGGAAGTATTCTTATTGATTTTGGCTTCCTCGTAGAGGAAGCTTTGTATAGAGCAAAATATAATAAGGAAGCAATGTGCAAGGTTCTACTTTGCATCTTTGTTTTATGCAGCGTTGTAAATGCCTAATACTTATAGAAATAATGATGATGATACGATCAGCTCTATAATTATGATTTTATAATAATAACATGGAGCGATTGTAATACGATGATTAAACTTTGGAATGGCTGCAAAAATTATTATTTTTCAATAAAAACCATGGTAATCCTTTTGAAATAATGGAAAAAATAAGTAATGCATTAAAAAAGTAATGCATTACTTATTTCTTCCATTTTTTCCACTATTTCCTGCAATATTAAAATGAAAATTAGTATTTTTTTCAGCTATTCAAATGTTTACACTCTATTTTATAATCACTAAATATTATTATTATGAAATCATAATTATCAAACAAATTGTACTGTAAACTATATCTCATGAATTAATGGGGATTTACAACTCTGGTTTTATGTAATAGATCAATATGGCTGAGTATTATTTTGGTCACATATTGGATTTGGGTTTCATATCAAGTTTTTCAAAAGTTAACGCGATAAAGGTGATATTTGAAATAATTCGAATTCCATAAAATCATAATTATTTACGTCACTAAATTATATATCTATAATGACTGAATATAATTTCGTTTACATACCAAATATGGGCTTGATATCTTAAGTTTTGCACAAGTTAATGCGATAAAGTTAGATTTTTGATAATCCGAAATTTCATAAATTCAAATTTTTTTTCCGCTCATCACTAAATTACATATCTATCATAGCTGCATATTAATTCGTTCACATATTTAATTTGTGATTGGTATCTCATCTTTTGCCGCAGTTAATGCGATATCGTTAATTTTTTCAATTATTCAAAATTCTATAAAATAAAATTTTTTATATCGTTTGTCACTAAATTATATATCTATCATAGCTGAATATTATTCTGTTCATGTACCAAATTTAAGCTTGATATATCAGATAAGATTATAGAAAAGTTAATGACAAAATGTCAATTTAAAAAAAAATGTCAAAATTCCATGAAATCTGAACCACTTGACCGAATCGAGCCAAATTTAATACCAAATAACATCAAGTGCAAATGCTCTTATGAAGTACTATTTAGTATAATACACAAATTGTTACAAGAGTTAGAGCGACTGCGCCCTTTTTTAAAACAATTTAAAAAACTACAAAATCTACATTTTTTCATCCATTCAGTCAACATCTGCAGTAATTAAAGAGGAGATGATGCTCCAGTTGTGTGCCAAATTTGAGCTTGATAGCTAAAATGGTTCTTGAGTTATCAGTGTTTGAATGTTCGAAGTTGTATGCTAGGGCTGTTCAAAAAAACATAATTTCTTTACAATAGGTTGCTCCTGAAATGCTGTATTGATTATCACAAAAAAATGTTTTCGCGAAAGCTGGGAATTGTGCGATGATATTAAGTACTGCCGCATCAAGGCCAAAATTAATTAAAAACGGCGATTTTTTTTTTTTTTTTTTTTTTGTCGTCTTAAAGCGCTCATGGAGATTGTGGTTGCTTTCGATAGACTATCAAATTGTGTAAAACCAGAAACATGTTCGACAATATTTAGTACTGCCGCATCGACATTGAAGTTAACAAAATAAAAAAATGAAATCCTTTAAAACATTGAAGTATTCATCTGCTCATCGACTACTTTGCGCGTTTTCAAATGACAAAATGACTCATGAAACGGGAGTCCTGTATGATCAAATTTAGTACTGCCTCATCGATACCGCAGTTGCCCAAATTTCAAAAATCGCTTATCATAATCATGATTATGATCATACATGACTCTCGTTTCAAGAGCCATTTTTTCATTTGAAATCGCACGAAATAGTCGATGAGGAGACGAATATTTCAATGTTTTAAAGTATTTAATTTTTTGATTTTGTTAACTTTAATGTCGATGCGGCAGTACTAAAGATTATCGAACATGTTTCTTTTTTTACAGGATTTCATAGTCTATCGAAAGCAACCACAATCTCCATGAGCGCATCACCACGTAAAAAAAGAATTTCTAAAAATCGCCGTCTTTCACGAATTTTCGCCTTGATGCGGCAGTACTTAATATCATCGCACAACTCCCAGCTTTCGCGAAAACATTTTTTTTGTGATAATCAATACAGCATTTCAGGAGCAACTGATTACAAGAAAATTATGTTTTTTTGAACAGCCCTAATACATACACACACACATACATACATAAGGTCGTTTTTTCTAGATCACTTTTCTCGACGTTTTGAACCATTCTGAGTGTCCTGACATAAAAATCTCAAACAATTTTTTTCATGAAAACAAAGCTTCCTCTATGGGGAAGCAAAATGAAAAACATAAAGTAGAATATCGAACCTAGGTTTTTTGTTGGCAAGAGGATCAGATTCCACACGATTTTCGGGATCCTGGTCATCTCTTGAGATCTGGACACTCGTATCTTCCAAAGGCTGTGTACAGGGTCTTTTTCGGCAAAGTGTGTCTTCCTCTGAACCTTCACTTTTATTCCCTACAGTACTTTCCTCACCACCTGTCCGTTCTAATCCAAGGGCTCTTGTTTCTCTGTCCTTATCGTTCAATTTAGTTATTTCTAATAGCGCAGCCATTTTCTTGCGCTTTTTTTCCAATCGTTGGAGTTGCTTTTCAGTCTGGGTCTTCATGCTCCGTCTTAGCTAGGTGGAGCAGCAGGTAATATCTAAACAGTAAATAATTGGAAAATATTCATAATTAATAAAAATGTTGATTTTCAATAAGTTATCTATTCCTAAAAAGAATTTAGCCACGAACCAAACCACTGAAACCATTGTGGTTTTTTTATCTGTTGGTTTTTATGAACCAACAAAATTGTTCGAATGCTTTTGAAAAACTGTTACTGCTATGACTCGTACATAGCGCAGTGACTACATTAAAACAATGCAGATAAAACATAAAAATTGTTCAAAAAACTTTTGAAAAATTGTCACTCATTTGACTCGCACATAGCAGATTAACTATATTAAAACAATGCAGATAAACCATCAAAATTGTTCAAAATACTTTTGAAAAATTGTCACTGATTTGACTTGCACACAGCAGAGTGATTACATTAAAACGATGTAGATAACCCAACAAAATTGTTCTAAATGCTATTGAAAAATGGTCACCAATTTGACTCGTTCATAGCAGAGTGACTACATTAAAACAATGCAGATGAACCATCAAAATTGTTCAAAACACTTTTAAAAAATTGTTACTGATTTAACTTGCACATCGCTGAGTGACTTAAAATTATCTTAAAACAATGCAGATAAACCATCAAAATTGTTCAAAAAGCTTTTAAAAAATTGTCACTCATTTGACTAGCACATAGCAGAGTAACTATATTAAAACAATGCAGATGAACCATCAAAATATTTCAAAACACTTTTGAAAAATTGTCACTCATTTGACTCGCACATAGCTGAGTGACTACCTGAAAACAATGCAGATGAACCATCAAAATTGTTCTAAATACTTTTGAAAAATTGTCACTGATTTGATTTGCACACAGCAGAGTGATTACATTAAAACAATGTAGATAAGCCAACAAAATTGTTCTAAATGCTATTAAAAAATTGTCACTGATTTGACTCGTTCATAGCAGAGTGACTACATTAAAACAATGCAGATGAACCATCAAAATTGTTCAAAACACTTTTGAAAAATTGTCACTGATTTAACTCACACATAGCTGAGTGACTTAAAACTATCTTAAAACAATGCAGATAAACCATCAAAATTGTTCGAAAAGCTTTTAAAAAAATTGTCACTCATTTGACTAGCACATAGCATAGTGACTATATTAAAACAATGCAGATGAACCATCAAAATATTTCAAAACACTTTTGAAAAATTGTCACTCATTTGACTCGCACATAGCTGAGTGACTGAAAACTATCTTAAAACAATGCAGATAAACCATCAAAATTGTTCAAAAAGCTTTTAAAAAATTGTCACTCATTTGACTCGCACATAGCTGAGGGCTACATTAAAACAATGCAGATGAACCATCAAAATTGTTCTAAATACTTTTGAAAAATTGTCACTGATTTGACTCGCATATAGCAGAGTGATTACATTTAAAAAATTTAGATAAACCAACAAAATTGTCCTAAATCCTATTAAAAAATTGTCTCTGATTTGACTCGTTCAAATCAAAGTAATTACATTAAAACAATGCAGATGAACCATCAAAATTGTTCAAAACACTTTTGAAAAATTGTCACTGATTTAACTCGCACATTGCTGAGTGACTTAAAATTATCTTAAAACAATGCAGATAAACCATCAAAATTGTTCAAAAAGCTTTTAAAAAATTGTCACTCATTTGACTCGCACATAGCTGAGTGACTAGATTAAAACAACGTAGATGAACCATCAAAATGGTTCTAAATACTTTTGAAAAATTGTCACTGATTTGACTCGCACATAGCAGAGTAATTACATTTAAAAAATTTAGATAAACCCACAAAATTGTTCTAAATGCTATTAAAAAATTGTCACTGATTTGACTCGTTCATATCAAAGTAACTACATTAAAACAATGCAGATGAACCATCAAAATTGTTCCAAACACTTTTGAAAAATTGTCACTGATTTAACTCGCACATAGCTGAGTGACTTAAAACAATCTTAAAACAATGCAGATAAACCATCAAAATTGTTCAAAAAGCTTTTAAAAAATTGTCACTCATTTGACTCGCACATAGCTGAGTGACTACATTAAAACAATGCAGATGAACCATCAAAATGGTTCTAAATACTTTTGAAAAATTGTCACTGATTTGACTCGCACATAGCAGAATGATTACATTTGAAAAACTTAGATAAACCAACAAAATTGTCCTAAATGCTATTAAAAAATTGTCACTGATTTGACTCGTTCATATCAAAGTAACTACATTAAAACAATGCAGATAAACCATCAAAATTGTTCAAAACATTTTTAAAAAATTGTCACTCATTTGACTCGCACATAGCTGAGTGACTACATTAAAACAATGCAGATGAACGATCAAAATGGTTCTAAATACTTTTGAAAAATTGTCACTGTTTTGACTCGCACATAACAGAGTGATTACGTTTAAAAATTTTAGATAAACCAACAAAATTGTCCTAAACGCTATTAAAAAATTGTCACTGATTTGACTCGTTCATATCAAAGTAACTACATTAAAACAATGCAGATGAACCATCAAAATTGTTCAAAACACTTTTGAAAAATTGTCACTGATTTAACTCACACATAGCTGAGTGACTGAAAACAATCTTAAAACAATGCAGATAAACCATAAAAATTGTTCAAAAAGCTTTTAAAAATTGTCACTCATTTGACTAGCACATAGCAGAATAACTATATTAGAACAATGCAAATGAACCATCAAAATTGTTCAAAATACTTTTGAAAAATTGTCACTCATTTGACTCGCACATAGCTGAGTGGCAACCTTAAAACGATGCAGATGAACCATCAAAATGATTCTAAATACTTTTGAAAAATTGTCACTGATTTGACTCGCACATAGCAGAGTGATTACATGAAAACAATGTAGATAAGCCAACAAAATTGTTCTAAATGGCATTAAAAAATTGTCACTGATTTGACTCGTTCATAGCAAAGTGACTACATTAAAACAATGCAGACAAACCATCAAAATTGTTCAAAACACTTTTAAAAAATTGTTACTGATTTAACTTGCACATCGCTGAGTGACTTAAAATTATGTTAAAACAATGCAGATAAACCATCAAAATTGTTCAAAAAGCTTTTAAAAAATTGTCACTCATTTGACTCGCACATAGCTGAGTGACTACATTAAAACAATGTAGATGAACCATCAAAATGGTTCTAAATACTTTTGAAAAATTGTCACTGATTTGACTCGCACATAGCAGAGTAATTACATTTAAAAAATTTAGATAAACCCACAAAATTGTTCTAAATGCTATTAAAAAATTGTCACTGATTTGACTCGTTCATATCAAAGTAACTACATTAAAACAATGCAGATGAACCATCAAAATTGTTCAAAACACTTTTAAAAAATTGTTACTGATTTAACTCGCACATAGCTGAGTGACTTAAAACAATCTTAAAACAATGCAGATAAACCATAAAAATTGTTCAAAGAGCTTTTAAAAATTGTCACTCATTTGACTAGCACATAGCAGAGTAACTATATTAGAACAATGCAAATGAACCATCAAAATTGTTCAAAATACTTTTGAAAAATTGTCACTGATTTGACTCGCACATAACAGAGTGATTACGTTTAAAAATTTTAGATAAACCAACAAAATTGTCCTAAACGCTATTAAAAAATTGTCACTGATTTGACTCGTTCATATAAAAGTAACTACATTAAAACAATGCAGATAAACCATCAAAACTGTTCAAAAAGCTTTTAAAAAATTGTCACCCATTTGACTCGCACATAGCTGAGTGACTACATTAAAACAATGCAGATGATCCATCAAAATTGTTCTAAATACTTTTGAAAAATTGTCACTGATTTGACTTGCACATAGCAGACTGATTACATTTAAAAAATTTAGATAAACCAACAAAATTGTTCTAAATGCTATTAAAAAATTGTCACTGACTTGACTCATTCATATCAAAGTAACTACATTAAAACAATGCAGATGAACCATCAAAATTGTTCAAAACACTTTTAAAAAATTGTTACTGATTTAACTTGCACATCGCTGAGAGACTGAAAACTATCTTAAAACAATGCAGATAAACCATCAAAATTGTTCAAAAAGCTTTTAAAAAATTGTCACTCATTTGACTCGCACATAGCTGAGTGACTACATTAAAACAATGCAGATGAACCATCAAAATTGATCTAAATACTTTTGAAAAATTGTCACTGATTTAACTCGCATATAGCAGAGTGATTACACTTAAAAAATTTAGATAAACCAACAAAATTGTTCTAAATGCTATTAAAGAATTGTCACTGATTTGACTTGTTCATATCAAAGTTTCTACATTAAAACAATGCAGATAAACCATCAAAATTGTTCAAAACACTTTTGCAAAATTGTCACTGATTTAACTCGCACATAGCTGAGTGACTTAAAACAATCTTAAAACAATGCAGATAAACCATAAAAATTGTTCAAAAAGCTTTTAAAAAATTGTCACTCATTTGACTAGCACATAGTAGATTGAAACAATGCAGATGAACTATCAAAATTTTTCAAAACACTTTTGAAAAATTGTCACTGATTTGATTGGCACATAGCGAGTGACTACCTCAAAACAAAGCAGTTAGCTTTTCAAATCTTGGCACTGAATTGATTTGACAGTATTAATAGTACTGTCTTAAACAGTAAAATCAAAAATGTTAAAGCCCAAAATTTTAAATGCAGATTTTTTAGAGGAACTCCTTAAAAATGACAAATATGTTAACTAAAACTTAAACACACAAATTTTCCACATAACATGTCTTTAGAAATTCTCATAGAGGTTTCAGGTACCCTAATGTGCTTCACAATGATAAACATACAAAGAGTGATTAGTATGCTAATAACTACAGACATAACATACATTTTATGTATTTAAAATTATCAAAAAAATGATCACACTACGATTTTAGACTTTTTAGAATATTTTCACTGAAGATATAATGATAATTGTAATTAGAAATGTCAATAACACGTGTTTCATACCATGATCGAATTTTGAGGTTATGAAATCCTTAAACGCGATTTTGTCAATTCTCGGAACGTAACAAGCGCATTCGGAACTTCGGTCACTGAATAAAATATTTTACGAAAACTGTGCAAGCAATTAGACAACGAGATGATTGATAATAGCGCGAAAATTGTTGATGAAACTTGGACCGAGTCTTTGGATTTTGTTCGCACTGTAGTTTTTATAACAAACATATGGGAAACACCGGGCAACAGTTCCAATTGGTCGCGATCATGTAGGACATTAGCGAATAGGGAATAAGCGCGGGAAATGCGAGAATTTTCAAACTTGTTCTTAGAGCAAATACGCGCAGATTCAAATTTCGTTAGAAATTTTATTCCCAGTATATTACGATTCAATTCTGAGAGGTTCAGATGTGAAAAATAAATGGTTATTAATTAAAATCCCATCGATCTAAAATTTTGGATTTGCTTTATAGGGAATTGCAGTAAAAACTAATTTAAAAAATAGGATTGGTTAAAAAGTGAAGGCGATTAAAAGACTAAAAATAAATTTTTGTAATTTTTAAAATATGTATTGTTTTATTATAATATTAAACGTTGGTAGTACATTTCTTTTTAATTAACGCGCTTTCTCCTTAATCATGCGTTGCTCAACGGGCTCAAGAATACTACAATAATTGAAGTTTAACTTCATTTTTCTTAAATCGCTTGGAAAATGAAAGTATCCGAACTTTTTTTGATTTAGCAATTTATTACATGTACAATCAAAAGAGCCAACGAATCGATCAACAATCAAACAATCATATAATTAATTGATCAATCAATCAATCAAATTACATTCTCAATTGACGAACATATTTTTTAAATTATCACAGATCGACAGAATATGGGTTTCTTAACTCATCAATAGGTACATTTACTTTTACAATTAAAAAAAAAGAAACGTAGCTCATTTTAATTAATTGGTTATTAATTAATCAATCGATTCATATTTTCGGTAATACCCAAAAATAAAAAAATTTGAATGAAATTAACATCATTAAGAGAATAATTTTTTTTTCTCGCGAATTGCACTATTAGAAAAGACTTGAAATTTTGATGTTTATTATTTGATGCAAAATTAAATCAAATTATTAAAATTCAAGTACTTTTACTGTAAAATTGAATGAAATTATTGAATGTTCTGTAACATTCATTAATTTTACATTACACTTGTATATTAAATTTAATATTACTAATTTATGCATAAAAACTTCCAGTACAGGTACATTAAATTTTAAATAGATTTTTTTTACAGTGTGTATTTTCCGTTCGTGAGGTCGACGAGAGACATTATTTTGATGCATTAAATCCTTGGAGGATGGAATAAGTATTGAATGAAAGTTCATCGACACCGTGAGACTTTTAAGTATGTTTACGAGTGTTTGCAGTTTAATTTCTCCTGTACAGTAGAAGTGAGGGTATTCGTGGTGTCGTGCTGGAAACTTACTGGTATATAGAACGTGCGAGGAAAGGAAAGACGATAATATGTTTTCTCCTTGAGTGGGTGGGGAGTAATGTATGTCGAGTTTCAATAGTTATATATAGCTTTGTAGTACATGGAGCATCCACACACTGTAGTCGAGCTCAAATCTTTTGATCTCGCGCGTATAATGCCTCGTAAGTGCTTCTTCGTTTCATAGTGTGTGTTGAGCTCTGTACGTGACTCAGGATGAGGTCCTCGTTGCCCATCCTCGCTTTCACCAATATACTCTATAGCATCTGCAAACTCGTCATTTCCCACGCGTCACAGACCCGCATTAAGGGTCACTCTACTCTGTTCTCGCAGTTGCATTCGCTATTCGTGCCAAAAATAAAATTATTATGACAAAGATTTTTTTTTCCCCATATGAAAAGTATTGTTTTCGTGAAATTTGCTGCCTCACGCAGGAAGCTTTGTTATCATGAAATTTGTTATTCTTTTTTTAGGATACTCAAAATAAATTGTCCAAAAAGAAAAGTGTTCGAGAAAAAATGTCCGTATGTATGTGGGGCATTACATACCGATTCGACCTGGGTCTGACCCTCGATTAAAATATTATATAAAATATTATATTGGCTCGTAATAAAAAATTACGAGCCAAATCGGGGAAGATTTGGCTCATAATTTTTTGTAGATTTGATTAGACCCTCAAATGCACCATATTTTTATTTTTTATTTTATCTATGTACATTTTTTTTAAATATTTTTTTAAAGTAACATATTGAATGTCATAATTTAAAAACCTGAAAAAATTCTGACAAATTCTTTGTTGAATATCAAAATTATTTAGCTTATAGCCAAAGTGGGCAAGATGGTTCTTCTTATAGTTTTTAAGCTTTTTTGATTTTTAAAAATTATTAAAAAATAGAAAAAAAAATTAATTTGCTACAGACAACTAAGACTATTTCAGTACCATGCAAGCCATATTCTAGCACCGGCATACCATAATTAAGAAATCTGAAAAATACAGTTTCATCTACAGAAATGTTTGACAAGTCGTCCATAGTAGTTTGATTTTTTTTCTATTTTTTTAAATCATTTTTTAAAACAAAGAAGCTTAAAAACTATATGAAGAAAAATCTTCCCTACTTTGGCGCTACGCTAGAAATTTTTTGAATTCAACAGAGTACTATTCAGATTTTTTTCAGATTTTTAAATTATGTCATGCTTGTGCTAGAATGTGGCTTGTATGGTGCTGGAATAGTCTTAGTTTAGAAAAATTTTGAAAATTCCTAGAAATCTGGAAAAATTCTAAAAAATCCGAGTTTACTTAAATAAACGTTTGACCAGTCGCCCGTAGTAGATTTTTTGTTTTTATTTCTGAATAATTTTTCAAAATCGAAAAACCTTAAAAACTATAAGAAGACAAATCTTGCACACTTTGGCTATAAGCTAGATAATTTTGATATTCAACAAAGAATTTTTCAGAATTTTTTCAGATTTTTAAATGATGACATTCGATATGTCGCTTTAAAAAAAAAAATTTTAAAGTTACAACGAAAAAGTAGAAAATAAAAATCTGGTGCATTTGAGGGTCTAACGGTAGTTGCCACAACCAAACGTATCTTTCCGTGTATCGTTTTCTACATCGCTAAAACTAAATATCGATTAAACGACCTCTAAGGATAATTTGCCAGCGCTTATTCTTTGCACAGTTTAGTGTGTGGTCAACACCTCCAGTCCAAGCCTTGGGAGCATGAAAAAATGCAATATTGAGTTAACGAAAAAAAAATTGCAACGAAAAGTGATTTTAAATTAAAGAAAATTTTAAATATGTCTGGATCTTATTTTGGAACTAATACTTTTTCCGCTCGACTTCCTTACCAGACTCAATGCGTCAAGTATCTCATTTTTCGGACCACTGATTCGTTTATTATTGATTTATACATGATTGAAAGCATAACATTTATTTCTTTCTCACATCTGGCTTAAATCGATATGAATTTCATATCGAACATCGATTGTCGAATTGTCGATTGGACAAAATATTTGGCAATAGTAGTCGAATAATGTTTGGATTGATCAGCTGTTGCTTCGATGAATTACATATTTCATTCGATCAAAAGAATATTCTTTTCGCTGCTCGCAAGCGCACGTTTTGTTGGTTCTAACGATTATTTTTCTCAGTTTATTATTCGGATAAGAGTCATATTTATTGATCTTAGGCTACACTGTAAAGAAATCTTTCTTAAATTTAATATACTTGTATTGGAAGTACCATATGCATAAACTGTGCATTAAATTTCATAAACCTTTATATTGAATTTTCATATGAACGGTATTGGAAAAAATGTAGCTTTCGATAACATTACGGCATAATTGTTTCTGGTTTTTCCATCGCTGCAAGATATTTTTTGATGAATATGTTTGAAAATGCATAGACATTAGACTTTTGATATTTAATGAATTTGTATATTTACTTTCATAAACATTTATGTTGAATTTTCGGATGAGCGGTATTTGAAAATTCAAATACATATGGGGGATTCCACGGGACTTTCGCCACCTCCCAAAAAAAAAAATCTCTAATTTTATCTAAAAATCAGGTTCAGCGGTGTCTATTGATGGACCAAATTTCAAAATTCTAAAAAAATAGTTGACCGGAATATGCAAATTTTTTCGTTTTTTATCGTTTTTCATTTAATCTGTAATATCTCAGAAACTATTGATCGTATCGAAATCATTAAAAGACGAAAATGTGCATTTTTTTATGGCCAACAAGAAAAAAATATATTCAAAATTAATTGCTTAATTTCAGGTCACATTTTATGGAAAAAACAATAAAAAAAAATTTTTTATGGTTGGACTTCAGATTTTTTCATCGGACAAATTGTCTCGGAATCTTTGAGTGATCGCCGAATTTTGAGTATTTTCTTTTTCATGGGATGGCCCAATGCTGTGACGTTACAGCAATTTGAATGTTTTTAATATATTTAAAAAATCCATATTCAAAATAAAAATTAATTAAAATGGTTGGATTTCGGATTTTTTCATCGGACCAATTGCCTCGAAATCTTTGAGTGATCGCCGAATTTTGAGTATTTTTTTTTTCACGGGATGCCTAATTCTGTGACGTTACAGCAATATGCATTTTTTAAAATACATTTAAAAAATTCAAATTGCTGTAAGATCCACAGCATTGGGCCATCCCGTGAGAAAAAAATACTCAAAATTCGGCGACAACTCAAAGATTTCGAGGCAATTTGTCCGATGGAAAAATCCGAAGTTCAACCATTTTAATTAATTTTAATTTTGAATATGGATTTTTTTATATATATTAAAAACATTCAAATTGCTGTAACGTCACAGCATTGGGTCATCCCATGAAAAAAAAAATACTCAAAATTCGGCGATCACTCAAAGATTCCGAGGCAATTTGTCCGATGAGAAAATCTGAAGTCCAACCATTTTAATTAATTTTAATTTTGAATATGGATTTTTGTTATATATTAAAAACATTCAATTTGCTGTAACGTCACAGCATTTGGCCATCCCATGAAAAAAAAAATACTCAAAATTCGGCGATCACTCAAAGATTCCGAGGCAATTTGTCCGATGAAAAAATCTGAAATCCAACCATAAAAAAATAATAATTTTGTTGTTTTTTCCATAAAATGTGACCTGAAATTAAACAATTAATTTTGAATATATTTTTTTTTCTTGTTGGCAATAAAAAAACGCACATTTTCGTCTTTTAATGATTTCGATACGATCAATAGTTTCTTAGATATTACAGATTAAATGAAAAACGAAAAAAAACGAAAAAATTTGCATATCCGGTCAAATATTTTTTTAGAATTTTGAAATTTGGTCCATCAATAGACACCACTGAATCTGATTTTTAGAAAAAATTTGAGATTTTTTTTTTTCGGGGTGGCGAAAGTCCCGTGGAATCCCCCATATGTTTTCGAAATTTAAAATGGACATAAAAACAATTTAAAAAAATATAAATATTAGTCGGACATTATTTTTTTACACAAATTATGTCATCAGAAATTGTTGGGAATCGGTTTTTGCCACAGAAAATTTATCGCTTACCGGTTTTGAACCTACGACCTACCTACCTAACTACCTAACAATGCACGCACGCTACCGACTACGCTATCAACGACTTAGTAATTTTGGATATCTAAATTACATAAGAGGTGCACAACTATTATTCTCTCAAGCATACTCATAACTGCCATAACAAAATATTCAGTTGATTACAATCAGAGCGCAAAGTGGGTTGGAAATATTTTCAAGTGAACATAATTTTTGGGTGAACGGAATCTTCGTGAAAATCACGAGTAACTTATCAGAAGTCGATGCCAAGTGGTAAGTGTTAGCGATCAAGTGCGGGTTTTTTTTCGTTATTGGAAAATGCGTATTAAATTTCAAATCACTCACTAAAATTTTAAAAATTCATGTTGATTTTCATGTACTAATTTAGTAATGATTGATTTAGTAACCATGTGTTGTAATTTTATATCATCGGTTTGGTAAAGTCCATACACGCGTACTAAATTTAATATTTAATTAAAATATAGACAAAATTGCAAATACTTTATTTGGTATTTTTCAATATCAGTAACTGTAATTTGAGTTACTTTGATCTTACATTTAATGGAACAATGTATATTAAATTTCAAATCGGGTAGAAAAATTCCGAAAATGCATATTGATTTTCATATACTAATTTAGTAAATGATGATTTAATAATTATGTGTTGTAATTTCCAATCACTGGATTATCAAAATTCATATATCTGTATTAAATTTACTATGCAAACATATTAATTCCGATTTCCTGTACCAAGTTTTACAAAATTCAGACACAGTTGTATAGGAAAAACGCGAACATTTTTTACAGTGTAGTCTGTACATTAAAAATACGTTAAAATTTACGTTGATTTTATGATTAGGTACAAAGTTTTGTCGTACTTTCTTAAGTTTTTCTCGAAGTAAGAACAAAAATCTCAATTTATAAAAAAAATTCAAAATCGCGTAAAATCCGAATGACTTTACCAATCACTATCAAATTTAGTACGCAGCAGCGTTGTATGTTATTTTTAGTCTGTAGAACATTACAGTTGATTTGTTGAGATACAACGTGATGTCAAGTAAATTTTTTTTTTTCCGTAAAATTCAAAACTCTGTAATATCCGAACCGTTCTACCGATTTCGTCGAAATTTAATACCAAACATCATTGAACATGTCTTTAGCTATGATGAAGAACTATTTAGCTAAATCGTCAAACTTTTACGAAAGTTAGAGCAATTACGCAATTTTTTATAAAAATAAAAAATTCTATAAAATCTGTATATATGCATATATTTTGCTAAAAATCACATCAATTAAAGAGGAGTTACTACTCTACCTGCGTACCAAATTTGAGCTCGATCCATCGTGCCGTTCGTGAGTTATGGACGATTGAATTTTCTGTGCTTGGAACACACACAAACGCACATGCACACATAACCACATGCGGACACTTTTTTCTAAACCACTTTTCTCGAAGTTTCAGATGATTCTGAGTATGCTGACATGAAAAACCCGGAATTTTTTTTCATCAAAACAAAGTTTCCTCCATGACGAAGCAAAAAATAATCAAATTCATTTTAATTCATTCATCCTTTACATTTTAATATAAACCCATGCCATTCCACGCTGTATTTTTTCAGATTAAATTAGCAAATACACGATCGATGAAAGTGCATATTTCATTTTTTTGTAATATCTGGGAGCGCATTGAAAAAAAATTAAACACTCAAAAACGGATTTTTTAGAGGTCAAAAATTTGTTAACCCAAGTACTAATATTTTTTTAAAGAAAATTTCGTCATTTGTGCCTAAGGAAAGATTTTCTAAATAATTTAATGTTTTCACCTATAATGGTTAAAAATAATGGGAAATATACAATTGCACGAAAATCGAAACACTAATCAATTCATACTAACAAGGAACGTCACTTAAGTGTCCCCCTCCGATTTTAATGAAACTCAACTATGTTGTAGCCCTTGAAAAACTAAGAGACACGTATTTTTTTTTATCGGCGGAAAAACGGTTTTAGGGGGTGAGATCAACCCCCAAAGTTCGGCATGTAGAGAGGTGATAATACAGTTTCACCTAGAAGGGTTCGACTAATTTCAATGAAACAAAAACTAAAATGTTTCTCGTCACGAGTAATGAAAAGTCCATCTTAACATTTAAAAAAAATTTTCTCTTGTGGTGTTAAACCAAACCCGATTTTTTTTTCCACCCTATTTAAAATACTTACCTATGGAATTTTATGAAACTGGCATCATTTGAAAGGACTAGTAAAATTACAGTTTACATGTTTTTGCTTTTTTGCGGGAAAACATGTTTAAGTGGGTAAACAACCCCCTTCATATCGATGTATGAATTTCCATATAGAACCTCATCTCGCGCAATTTTCAAGTGAATATCAATTTGAAATATTCTCGTTAGTAAAAGTGAATAACCAGTAAGTGAAAATTGACGTATTACCGGTAATTAAGGGGATAAACTGTCTACTCAATTCGATCTCTTTTCAGATCTATTAACAATTTGACAAGTAACTTCAATGAAACTTGCATGGCATGAAGGATGGCAGCGAAAGATAAGATGACTTACCCTTTCAGATTAACGAAGAGCATTCTTAAGGGGGTAATCTACCTATTACGCAAGGATACTTTATTTCCGAAATGTATATTTTCAGTAAAAATTCACAATTGATGCTTTAAATATTCATTGCTAATCTTAAGGGGGTAAACGATCTGCTCGTGTTTATCTTTCTTTAAATGCATTTTGAATTTGAATATTAGATCTTTTTATAATATAGAGAGATATGGATTAATGGTCGTTTTGGTACTCCACTTTTATAAATAATGGTATCGGGATCTCGGAATCATAAAAAGTCAATAAGATTGTTGTGCTCGAGCGGAAATTCATGTTAATCATATAGCTTTCTAAATACACAAGAAACGAGTACGACAGAATGATAGTATTCTTCGCTCCAGCATTTTTATTTGATACTCTGCTACCGCTTATCAATAATGCGAACATTACAAGTCAGCCACCATATAAAAGAGCTCAAATAATTCGTAAACGTCAGTTGCTCGTATGAGCGAGGTGCACATATCATCGTCTATATTTTTTTAAAAGAATACATACATTATTAAAGTGAATCCAATCAACGTTATTAAACTTTTATTGGCAACATTCCAAGCCATGAATATTGCACAAACACCAATTAACAGTGAAGAAATAGATTTAAAAGAAAATTTTGAAAAAATCTTAATTGATTTCATGCAAGATTATAACGGAGTGGAAATTGTGGACGAAGAATCGCTGGATTTTCAAGAGCCATTCAAACAGTACGAAGTTAACGCTGTTGAAGACACAACTTGGGAAAAAGATTTTGCCGTTTTGGATTATGATACTAGTTCCGAAGACGAGGAAGATTTGAGTTATGATTACAAACAAAAAGCGGTCGAATACTGGAGATCCGGAAAGAAGAAAATTTACAGTGTCGATACAGTAAACCAGAAATTCAAAAAAGTAAAATCTCTTCGACAATTGCGACGCTGGGCACATCAATTGAACCAAGGTGGGACCTTCAAACAAAAATTGGCCCGAATTTCTGAATGTACATTGAAAAATATGCAAACTGCTCTGGATGCTGGTTTTATTGTTCATGATGTTGACGTACAAAAGTGGGCTTTACAAGCTCAAAATGAAATTGGCCACGAAGACATTTGGTTTAGAGCATCTCATAATTGGTTCTGGAAGTTTAAAAAATCGCATCGTAATGTATCTAGAAAAATTAATAAATTTATAACAAGAAAAACTATAGAAGACTAAAAGGTTTTGAAGACAAATACGGATAACTTTGTGTATCAGTGATACCGTATATTGAAAAATATGGAGTAGATAACGTTTATAATTCAGATCAAAGCGGTTTCCAATTGGAAATCCACTCTAGTAGAACTTTGGCAGTTGAAGGAACGAAAAAAGTCGAATGTGTTGTACAATCTGTCTCTTCAATAACTCATAGCTACACGATTCAGCCTGCCGTAAATGCTAATGACAAATCGCTTTCTCCCCTTTTCATCGTTTTAAAGGAAGAAAAGGGTGAATTCGGACCGATAGTGAATAAAAATTTATTTAGATCGGAAAATGTATTTTTAACAGCATCAAAATCTGGAAAAATTACTTCAGGTATGCATAAAAAATGTAAAAGTGAAGAAAATTAAATGCATCTTATCTGTATTGATAATTTAAAAATCATTTTTTGTTCATACAGCATTTTAAAACTTGGTTAGAACAAGTATTCTTTCCAAATGTTGGTCGTGACAGCGTCTTATCGATAGCTCTTGGAGTGGTCACTGCCCAGACGTAGTTCGCGAAGCAACGCCAACCGGAAAAAATATTATCCCGATGATTATACCAAGAAGTACAACGGGAAAAATTCAACCGCTTGATGTTTTCGGATTCCGCATATGGAAAAACTTTGTATGACATTTTTCAGATAGTGCATTGTTATTGAATGCTGAAATTAATTTACACGTAAGGAATAATGTAATTAAATTACAATCTCTTACACATAATCAACTTTCTTCTGTTGAAGAGATTTTACTTTTTTAAATTTCTGGTTCACTGTATCGACACTGTAATTTTTCTTCTTTCCGGATCTCCCGTATTCGACCGCTTTTTGTTTGTAATCATAACTCAAATCTTCCTCGCCTTCGAAACAAGTATCAGAATCCAAAACGACAATATCTTTTTCCCAAGTTGTGTCTTCAACAGCGTTAACTTCGTACTGTTTGAATGGCTCTTGAAAATCCAGCGATTCTTCGTCCACAATTTCCACTCCGTTATAATCTTGCATGCAATCAATTAAGATTTTTTCAAAATTTTCTTTTAATTCTATTTCTTCACTGTTAATTGGTGTTTGTGCAATATTCATGGCTTGGAATATTGCCAATAAAAGTTTAATAACGTTGATTGGATTCACTTTCATAATGTATATATTCTTTTTAAAAAGATATAGACGATGATATGTGCACCTCGCTCATGCGAGCAACTGACGTTTACGAATTATTTGAGCTCTTTTATATGGTGGCTGACTTGTAATGTTCACATTATTGATAAGCGGTAGCAGAGTATTAAATAAAAATGCTGGAGCGAAGAATACTATCATTGTGTCGTACTCGTTTCTTGTGTATTTAGAAAGCTATATGATGAACATATGAATTTCCACTCGAGCACAACAATCTTATTGACTTTTTATGATTCCGAGGTCCCGATATCATTATTTATAAAAGTGGAGTACCGAAACGATCATTAATCCATATCTCTCTATATTATAAAAAGATCTAATATTCAAATTTAAAATGCATTAAAAAAAAAGATAAACACGAGCAGGTCGTTTACCCCCTTAAGATGAGCAATTAATATTTAAAGCATCAATTGTGAATTTTTACTGAAAATATACATTTCGGAAATAAAGTATTCTTGCGTAACAGGTAGACGCCCCCCCTGTGTCATGCAAGTTTCAATGAAGTTACTTGTCAAATTGTTAATAGATCTGAAAAGAGATCGAATTGAATAGACAGTTTACCCCCTTAGTTACCGGTAATACGTCAATTTTCACTTACTGGTTATTCACTTTTACTAACGAGAATATTTCAAATAAATATTCACTTGAAATTTGCTCGAGATGAAGTTCTGTATGGAAATTCATACATCGATATGAAGGGGGTGGTTTACCCTCTTAAACATGTTTTCCCGCAAAAAAGCAAAAACATGTAAACTGTAATTTTACTAGCCCTTTCAAATGATACCAGTTTCATGAAATTCCATAGATAAGTATTTTAAATAGGGTGAAAAAAAGAAAAATCGGGTTTGGTTTAACACCACAAGAGAGAATTTGTTTTAAATGTTAAAGTGGACTTTTCATTACTCGTGATGAGAAACATTTTAGTTTTTGTTTCATTGAAATGGGTCGAACCCTTCTAGCTGAAACTGTATTATCACCTTTCTACATGCCAAACTTTGGGGGTTGATTTCACTCCCTAAAACCGTTTTTCTGCCGATAAAAATAAATACGTGACTCTTAGTTTTTCAAGGGCTACAACATAGTTGAGTTTCATTGCAATCGGAGGGGTACACTTAAGTGACGTTCCTTTAAGTCGAAAAAAAAATTGTACCCCCTTTGCGTCACAGCTCAGATTTAAATGTTTTAAACTATTTTCTGACAATAATTAATGAATTATTGTTCGGTGTCCAGTTTTCGGTGTCCTGTTTTCATTGTGTCGAGTTTTTAGTGTCGAACTTTATCGTGTCCAGTTTTTAGTGTCGACATTTCTCTGTGTAAAGCGAGACAGTGTACTTTTTCTAATTTGCGCGGTGTGCAGATTTTGGTGTAGAGCAACTTGGTGTAGAGCTGCGTCCGTATACAGTTGTTCGGTACACACCTTTTGTGTACACTTGTCGTTGAGTACAGTTGCATGGTGTAGAGTTTAAAGTGCAGAGTAATTCGGTGTAGAAAAGCTCGCGTGTTCAGGCGTTCCGTGTCCACTTTTTGTGTAGACTTGTCTTCGTGTGCACTTGGGAGGTACACAATCGGTCCGGAGCCGTTACTTACACGTTACGTTGCGGTTTCATAGCTTTTGTTATGCAACTGCAACGAAAATATGTCACATAACAGTAACATTGCCTGCATATAACAAATGAAACATCGCAAATGTTACTCCTACGTTACATAGGTGCAACATAACGCAAGCGTTACACTGTTACAATCACATGTAACTTGTTGTTGAGTAATTCGGTGTAGAAAAGCTCGCGTGTTCAGTCGTTCCGTGTCCATTTTTTGTGTAGACTTGTCTTCGTGTGCACTTGGAAGGTGCACAGTCGGTCCGGAGCCGTACCCCTCTAATATTTGGCAGATGACGAGACATATCGTAGTAAACATGAGGTAAATAAAAAATAAGGGGCACGGATTTCTGTCGGCAGCTGCTGAAATGACCCATATGTTTGAGGCTACAATTGGAAAAAGAAAAAAAATCCTGTAGTCTTATCTTATCTTATCTTATGTAGTTTCTGCTTGGCGCTGGTCTTTGCACATCCTGTAGTTTGAATGGGACTGTAGTGCGCCGTCGTGGGCATCACACTGCAGCAGCAGATGAGTATAATGATTATTGCGTGTATGTAATAACAGCGAGCACGAAGAATAAGTGGCTAGCGATTAAACCGGCCAGTTTTCTACGTGCTTAATTACCTTGTCACCCTCATCAAAAAGCAATTATTAAGAAACAGAGGGGCGCAAGTTGCAGCTGCAATACAAGATGTGAAGGATTTGTTGACATTTTGCATTCGGTTATTTCAATGGTATCCGAACGATTTCTTGAAAAGCTGCAAAGCAGAACTTTGCAAATGGCTCCCTCATTAATTTTCGCTTTTTCCAAAGCTACTTCTATGAAGAAGTATGTCAATTGATTTTGGCTTCCTCATAGAGAAAGCTTTGTAATAAAGCGAAAAGTAATGAGGAAGCAATTTGTAAAGTTCCACTTTGTAGCTTCATTTGCTTCAACCGTAACTTTTCAATGTAAGTATACTATAACTCAATATCAAATATTCTTATAATATTTATATATGGATTGGTTTTTTAGCCAAAACTATTTATTATAAAATATTTATAATCTCAATATTTCATTATCCACAATTTTATAATATTTTTCAAATAATTGTTAAAAAGAATATATTGACCCAGTAAACACGGTAATGTTACAGCAATGTAACCCAATGTAACAAGTAACATCACCTGTAACTTACATGTAAATTATTATTTCCCACTCAACAATGTTGCCATGTTATGTAACATGCGTTACATAACCGTTACAATACAGTTATGTACGTTGCGTAATGTTACTGATGTGAAACAAGTAACGTAAAAGTTACGAAACCGCAACTTCGAAAGGTAACTTCACGTGAGGTTCTTTTGAAGAATGAAAGTCCACAAAAAAACTTCACGGGTTGCGAAATCGCTACCCTTAGAAGGTAAAAAAAACAGCTGCTACAATTAAAAGTAGAACAAGCTATTGGCAAATAATGCCAACCAGTTAGGGCACCTCCGAAGGATATCTCCCACTGTTTATTTTGAGCTGCATAGTCGCTCAAAATAAACAGTTCTTGTACACGCTAGGGTCACGAATCGCTTGCGAGAAACTTTTGAGTCGTTAGCCACCTAGCGGACATAACATTCTGTACAAATATGTAACGTTCTTGCAATGTTGCCACGTTACATAATTGTAACATGACTGGACTACGTTAGCCGGAGTTACATTACAATCGTTACATACGTGTTGCATTACAGTTACACACTTTTGTTACATGACTGTGACGGAACTCCGACATACAACAGTTACATAACGTGTATGTTCATGATGTTACATAACCACCGTAATATGCATGTTACGTAAATGTTACATTTCCTTGCAACATTCCTGCAATGTTGCCACGTTACATATCGGTAACATTGCCTTACTGTCACAAAAGTGACGTCCCAATTGTTACTTACACGTTACGTTGCAGTTTCATAGCTTTTGTTATGCAACTGCAACGAAAATATGTCACATAACAGTAACATTGCCTGCATATAACAAATGAAACATCACAAATGTTACTCCTACGTTACATAGGTGCAACATAATGCAAGCGTTACATTGTTACAATCACATGTAACTTCCAGGTTACATTGCTGTTCAGTTATGTGTTTACTGGGGAGTATTTCAATATATTATTTTATCCCTGGCAAACAGTGTCACCGACTTTTTAACCGGTGTTTTAACCAATCTCGATTAGCCCCTGTTTCACCCAGTTTAACTGACCTTTTAACCGAAATTGTTATTTTTTAAGCGATTTTTACTGGTGAATTAACCGATTGTAACCGACATTCTGACCGAATTAAAAAAAAAAAAATTTTGTTTGGTGAATTTAACCGATTTTAACTGACAATTTAACCGAATGGAACGTTTTTAATCGGTTAAATTGTCGGTTAAAGCTGGTGTAACAGTAGGCTAATAGTTAACCGATTTTTTAACCGAGGAAAGATAAGTATTATCTTTCCTCGGTTAAAAAGTCGGTTAACTTCAGTTATTTTCGGTTAACACTACGGTGACACAGTTTGCCAGTGATGTATATCATAAATATGCATGTGCCCTAGCAGATCCGGTTACCGAACAAACCACCGTCGAAAAAATTCACTTAGAATTTTGTCGAAACCACCACGTAAACCACCACTTCAAGATTCGTTTAAATCTCGGAATGGTGGTTTACGTGGTGGTTTTGTCAAAGTTTTGTCGAAAGCACCCCGTAAACCACCACTCGGAGATTCGTTTAAATCTCAGAGTAGTGGTTTACGTGGTGGTTTTGTAAAAATTCTAAGTGAACTTTTTGCACAAAACCGCTATAGGGGATACGACCGTGATTCTATGGTGGTTTGCGCGGTGACCCGGTCTGCTAGGGTGTGGATAGTTTTCATAATAAATTACAGAAACTGAAGATGAGCTAATACTCTTCTTCGATGCAAAATTTCAGCTTGGTACATCGTGCCATTCGAAAATTATGGGCCATTGAATTTTGGTACTTACGGGCACTAGAAATTTGAAAACATGTGTAATCTAAAAAAATAATCAAAGTTGCACACGGGTACAAAACGCCGGAAAAAATACCGTTGCATTATATTTTCATGATGTAGAAAGTTTTAGATGACTCTCTCAAATTTTTGCAAGGATAGAGCGAAAGCGCAAATTTAAAAAAAATTCAAAATCACGTAAAATCCAAATCGCTTTACCGATCTTGTTAAAATTAAATACCAAACAACATTAAGAGCACCTGCACTTTTGAAGAATTATTTAGGGAAATATCGCTAACTTTGCGAAAGTTAGAGCGTGTACGACCTTTTTTGAAGAAATTCAAAAGGCTCTAAAATTGAAATTTCCGCATACAATTCGTAAAATAATTCACCAGTCAAATAAATTCCACAGATAATAAAAATAATAAAAAATGTTGATTAGTTTTTTTTCCCTGCGGATGATTCTTTAACTTAAAGACAAATACAATTTTTCATAGACAAAAAACGTTAAAAATCTAAAAGGTCAATAATCTGCAGTCTGCCAAAAAAATAATGTTTGAAACTTTCTATCGACTATTAAAGAATAATAGTTTTTCTTGAAATTAAAAATTCTACCAGGCATAATCTGTAGAAAAAAAAACGGGATAAGAAATACAATAACTTGAAAATAAAAAATCGCTTCATCACGTATTATACAAAATTTCCAAGGCTTTCAGCAATCTCTAAATATTTGTTTACTGCCTAAATCGTTTGAGAGTTCTGTTCCATAACAACAAAGAACAAAATTGTGGGATAATAGTAAGGAAAAAAAATATAGCTGAACAAACATGCGGACATTTTTTCTAAACCACTTCTCTTGATATTTTAGACCATTCTTAGTATCCAGTTATGAAAATCTCGAAAAAAAAAAATTCATGTAAACAAAACTGTCTCTATAGGAGGAAAAAGAAATTTAAAAATCACATTATAAACCTTTTACGATGAGACAAAATATTGCAAAAAAAGTCTACATAGTAAAAATAATATTTTCCACTTGAAAGTGGAAACAGGAAACAATCCAATGCCGCAAGAACTAACGTGAATTTACATTATTCCAATCTCACATCGCAGTGCGTGGGTGTATGTGCAGATATTCCATAGATTGCGCCAGGGACAAGATTTTACAAGGTCAAGATAGAGCGCCTCGTCGAAAGTAATTATCGTCATCCGGATTGGTTATACATATATAATTTCCTTCATCACATAGCTTCATCGAACACCTTCTACCTCTTTTTTCTGTCTCCAATGTAACGTCTAAGATAGACTAAAATTCAATATAATTCCATGTCTATGAGGGGAATCTCCTCTTCACTTAGGAGAACACCCACATAGCACATAATATTGCCTAAATATTGCAGGAATATTTCGAATATTTCATTACACAGGAATATTACCATAAGCTTCCAATCAAATATTCACAAATATTTAATTGCAATATTGTCAACTTAAAGTTCAGAAATATTGTTAAAGGTAAAACAATTGCCAATCATTTTTTAAATATTTCTGAACATTACCTGTGAAACAAACAATCCAATTTCTTCAACAATATTTCACAAAGTTTCGAATAAAAGGTTCCAGATTAGATTTTGCAAATATTACAATGAAACTTTTTTGCAACATTCCAATACGTTTCAAGTGGAAATTTCTAAACTAGTTTTAAAAAGTTGAATTTGTTGATAAAAAGAAATTCGCCTCGTTCAATTGAGTATCATTCGATTTGAAAAAACTGAAATTCAATCGGGAAGTCGTCATATAATTATGTGGAAATGGGGACAAATTCTGACAGAAATTGGAAGCCTCATTAGAATTGATTGGAAAACGCGGCACGGTATGAATCGATTTTTTTTACAAGATTGTTATGCACCAGAAATCTTCTAAAAGGTTGCTCAATCTTTATTTTTTAATTCATCAGTCTTTGTTGACAGAACACATGGGCAATAAAAGTATAACGTTTGTACAAGTAATCGATAGTCTAGTGGTTAGCGTGATAGACATTAAGTCGTTAAATAGGTTTGATAGGTAGGTAGATGTAAGTCTTTGAAGCGAGAATTTACGTTTCTTTCAACCGCATTCCCCTCTGGAACAAATTTAGTTAATGAAACTCTAATATTGTTATATATTTTTTAAGCAGGATCGCTTTTTAACAATACTCATCGTTAATTCAACGTGAATGTACTACATAGGTGAGGTTGTGAGTTCGATTCCTGGACGGGATTTTTTTTGTTTTTTTTTTTTTCCAATAAATAATATTATTATCGAGGACATCCAATGGTTCTGCTTAAAAACTCGCAACCAAAAAATTATATTGAAAACGGTAGAATTTCTTACGAGTTAGCCTTGGGCGGAAAATGTAATATTAACACAATATTGCTCTGTAATATTATTGAAATATTATATTTGCAACGTTTTGAGCGGACATTGCAAGATTCCTACAATATTTTATAAATGTTTTAAACATCTTTCACAATATTTTCGCAATATTGCATTGTTGCAAAGGAATATTTCGAGAATGTTTTAGAAATATTTCGGTGCTATGTGGGCATCTATAATGATTTGGATGTAAAACGTGAGTTTCAAAGAAAATTTCGAAAACTTCCCGATGGGATAAAAATCGGAAAAAAGTCAAGCATGTAAAAAGTGCTGGAAAGGTCGATTTAGCATAATAATAATTACAAAATGTTATTATATTAATTTAAAAATTGTTGAACAAATCACCCGACAACCTAACGTTTTTTTTATTTTTCGAATGAACATGATTTGTTGATTTTTCCGAATACGTATGAATTTTTATAGAATTTTTTCTTTATTCTGAATTTTGAAAAATGCGTGTGGAATAACGATATACGTTTGGCATAAAACCATCCATTACACTCAAGATTTTTTTTGCCAATCGCATATCCAAAATTCGATATTTTTCCGCACATTTTTCACAATTAAATGAAAAATCAAAATGAAGAAAAATATCTGAAAAAAATCATATATGTTCGGAAAAATTGACAAATCATTTTCATTAAAAAAAAAGTTAGGTTGTCGGGTGATTTGTTTGAAATTTTTTTTATTCATCGATTTGTCAATAATATTTTGGAATTGTTATTACGCAAAATCGATCTTTTCAGCACCTTTTACATGGTAGATTTTTTTCCAATTTTTATCCCATCGGGAAGTGTTCGGAATTTTCTCTAAAACTCACATTTGGCGTTACCAATCATACATGATTAATTCCCCGGTATGTAAAATACCGGTCTGCTAGTTAGTAAAATAACCGCAATGTAGCTGGTTGCAGTATCGACTGATTCCGTTAAAGAATATATTGCAAACCCTCAAATACCTATTATGAATCTTAATTCTCGTAAAACATTGCAAACTCACAAAAGAAAAGAAAATACACATGTTGATGTTGGTCGGAGAAGTGAAATATAAAACATTTTTGTTTTTAATTAAATATTATTTATCAATTTAATTTAGAAATACCTACATATCAATTTTTTTAATTTTAACAATTAAAAAAATAGACACATGCAACAATGCCAATTGTTATATAAAAGGCTTCCGGTTAAAAATTCCGTATAAATAGCCATGGTTATTAACCGGTCAAATATCCGGCTACTTAACCGGTTATTTACCGAGCTCGCATCACTAGCTGTAAAGAGCTGTGGAACTGATGATTGCACTGCGTGGATCTGTGGAACGATTCACGATTGAGTGAATAAGTATAGTTTCAGTCGAGTCTTTTCCACATATACTTATATGTTGCGACTGGATGCAGTAGCGACGAGCGTAGAGTGGAGTGAATATCGAGGTTCCGTTAGCTAACTGATTGGCAGTGAAAGTGTCGGATGGATTTGCGCAGATAGGCTTCTCGCTAGTATATTTTTTTACATTTTTTTTTTCTTTTTCGCGACTTATCTAGTTTCACGTTGATGGGCAACGCGCCGCTTTGTCCGCTGCAGCGGTAGTTTGCTGGTGTATGCGAGTAGTCAGCTTTCCCCGCGCATAAATGTGGCATGGTTGATGATTCGCGGTGGTAAGAAGGAGTCTCAGTTCGTAGCTATGTAGCTGGGTCAGACTAAAATGGTTCAGCTTATGGTTCGAGTGTAATAGACACCATTAAAATATACAATTACTTATCGAAAATCTAAATTTTCACTAGCAACAGTTTTGTATGCTTATAAATCACAAGATTTAAAGGTGCAATTACAATGTAGTAGGAGATGTATATCTAAGGTGCATCACTTGAGATTGTAAAAGTCTATTTCCTGTCGTTCCTACGCGTAAAAATAATTACGTCAAAATCAGATTATAAATTGACATATCTCAAAAAGTGCCATTTTTGAGACGCGTTATGACGAAATATCTTCGAAAAGTTCAAAGCGATTTTGAGATCGATTTGATACTGAATTGCTATAATGGCATCAAATCGATCTCAAAATCGCTTTGAACTTTTCTAAGATATTTCGTCTCAACGCCTCTCAAAAATTATACTTTTTGAGATATGTTAATTTATGATCACGATTTGACATAATTATTTTTACGCGGGTAAAGACGGTAGAGCGACTCTTTCAACGACGTCTTTTTGGGCCATTCGATTATTTGGTCAAACGACGTTATTTATCTACGTCCTAAAACTGTGTCACGACGTTTTCATCGTTTTTGACAAATCGCGATCGTTGTTTCAACTGTTTCTCAACGGATATTCGGTATACCCATTTTTACGACGAGGTGACTGTTCCAAGGCGTTTTTTCAGGTTTTTTCAGTTTTTCGTCGTGTTAACTCTGTTTTTGAATTTACTTATTATTTCATCGAAGGTACTATTTTTCAACTTTTTCTCAAATCTTCCTATTATTTCGTAGTGGTAACACATACAGTTTTGCAACTATTTTTCAATCTTCCTACTATTTCGACATGGTGACTGTTTTGCAACGTTTTTTGCGATTTTCCGTCTATTTCGTCGTAGGGACTGTTTCAGGACGAATGTTTTAGTTTGATTAATTCTTCGGGATTCCAAAATTTCAAGTTAAGAAAAAAAGACAACCTACCGGCTTCTCTCTTTTGACCGAAGGAATACAAAGACGATGTTTTATAAACACATTGGCTTCAATTCGCTTGAGAGAAAGACTTTAGTCATTTGCCATCTAGCGGCATTATGCGCAATACTGATGCGCCGTTACTTCGACGACACGGTGTCATGTTGCAGGTCGTGCTGATTCTGTGACAAAATAAGTTGACTCTAGCAATTTCAACGACCGCGGGTTTACCGTAAAAACCAACGGGTGATTTTTTGCAGAAATGAACCAGACAATCTGTCGGAATGGCTATAAAAACGATTGCAAAAAAAAAAAGAAAGAAATTCGCTCTTTTTCCAGTAGCCGATGTATCTAAACAACTGTGAAAACGACTGTTAATTAAATTTATATCCAGTCGGTTTTCGGTAAACGGTTGTCTTTACAGTCGTTATAACCAATTTTAGGTTTTATTTTTGCAAAAAACCACCCGGTGGTTTGACGGTGGTTTTATGGTAAATCAGCCAAAAACCGCGGTTGTCAAGATTGCTAAGGGAGTTACAATTACCGTTTAAGTTGTAATTTACGATTACATTAGAACTTAGGTTTATGTCACAACCGGAGTTAAATTACATTTAAAGTTTAAGTTATAATTGAAATATAATTTGGAATTATATTTTAGGTTACAATTGAAATATAATTTGGAATTAAACTTTAAGTTACAATCAAAGTTTAAGTTACACATTAGGATTAAGTTACACCTTAGGTTTAAGTTACACCTCAGGTTTAAGTTACACCTTAGGTTCAAGTTACACCTTAGGTTTAAGTTACACCTCAGGTTTAAGTTACACCTTAGGTTCAAGTTACAACTTAGGTTTAAGATATAACTTAGGTTCAAGTTACATCTTAGCTTTAAATTATAACTTAGGTTTGAGTTATAACTTAGGTTTGAGTTATAACTTAGGTTTGAGTTATAATTTAGGTTTGAGTTATAACTTAGGTTTGAGTTATAACTTAGGTTTGAGTTATAACTTAGGTTTGAGTTACACTTAGGTTTGAGTTATAACTTAGGTTTGAGTTACACTTAGGTTTGAGTTATAACTTAGGTTTGAGTTACAACACAAGATCATTACATGTTTGAGTTATCAATGAAGTTCTAATTAGAATGTAAGGTTAAACTTTAGCTTGAGTTTTTTTTTCAATTTGAGTTTGAGATTTGACTTTAATTAAGATAGCAATATAAAGGTACTGCTCACTTACATTAAGTTGCAACTCAAGCTGGAGTTAATACTTCAATGAAAGTTACAATTTAAATTTGAATTACAGCTTCCGGTTGAGTTTCAACATAAGTTTGAGCTTTGACTTAAATTTATCCGAAACGGAATATTAGTTAAAACTATAGTATACAGGTTAAGTGAAAGCTGAAACTTAATCATAAGTTACTGTCCTTAAGTTTGACTAGTCTTGGGATAACTTACAATACAAGTTCGAATTATAAGTTAAGTTCAAGTTGTTTAGTTGAGTTTTCAAGCAATTAATTCCATTTACATTTCAACTTTAATGTCCGTTCAACTTGCAATTTAAGCGCAAGTTGTAACTTAAACTTTAATTGTAACTCAACCAAAGTTGTAACATAAACATTAATTTGTAACTCAACTAAAGGTATAAATTTAATCTTAATTGTAACTCAACTAAATTTGTAACTGAACTAAAGTTATAAATTTAATCTTAATTGTAACTCAACTACATTTGTAACTTTAACTTTAATTGTAACTCAACCAAAGTTGTAACATAAACATTAATTTGTAACTCAACTAAAGTTATAAATTTAATCTTAATTGTAACTCAACTAAATTTGTAACTTTAACTTTAATTGTAACTCAACCAAAGTTGTAACATAAACATTAATTTGTAACTCAAGTAAAGTTATAAATTAAACGTTAATTGTAATTCAACTAAATTTGTAACTAAACTTTAATTGTAACTCAACTAAAGTTGTAACTTAAACTTTAGTTGTAAGTTAGATCATGATGTAACTCAACTCAATTGTAAGTTAACTCAAGTTGTAACTCAACTCAAATTATAACTCAAGTTGTAATAAAAATTGCAAGTCAAACTTCAATTTCATATTACAATGGAAATTAAGTTAGAGCTGGAGCTTAAGTTTCCAACTTGAGATCTAAGTCAGTTTGACAATTTCAGTCAACCTTAGAAATGAAATGGTATGAATAAGTGCCACGAATTATAAAAAAATATAATGCTAAGTATATGAAATTATCCATTCGAACAAAGCTTGACGACAATACCTACACCTAACGAATAGTAACCAAAGCTCGTATGGTGATAAAGAGAAGAGGGAGAAGAGGACGAGGAAGAGAATAAGAATATAAGTACCGCTCTGAAGTACTGCTTAGAAAGTCGTGTGTTACCGCTGTGAGATTGCACCTTGCGGCCTGCAACGGCAACACAGCGACAAAGGGAAAAGATGTTTATGGGCCGGAGTGGGGCGTCGAACTCACAACGGGGACCGTTCAAGGGGGGCCTCATGAGTGGGAGGGGGCGCCCCCTCTGTTGTGACTGTTCGAGCTAGCGGTGCCCGGCAAGTCCGCTCCTTCGACATTCACAGCTCGTTCGATCGCCGAGCAATCGACTTCGAGGCGCCCCCTCCCCCTCTCCATCACATAAAATACGTCGGTAGTGCTTACGAAAATTAATAAGGATAATTCTAGCGAAAGTTGTTCTGTTGTTGTTTTTTTTTCGTTGTTGTTTTATGTTTAAAAATAAAATCGGGGCTTAAAAGTTCCTAAAATAGCTGATCGTTGACGTGAAGAAGAAGTACTTTTTTGATATAATATTCTCTCGAACCCCGACGGTTAACCAAACGGGCGAGATGGAAAAGGATCAACTCGACTCACTGGCTACGGTCGCTGTGGGATCGGAAAAAATGCCGCCTTCCCACAGCCATTATGCACCCAGCGAGGTTTATTCTGCCTCGGAATCGCCACCGGTAAGAATTTTTTTCAAGAATTATTATTGTACTAAATAATGATAATTTGTTTAATAGCTTCTTACTATTTAATAAATAAATTATTGTATCGAATAATATTGAAGTATTTCGATAAGAGGTTTATTTATTTAATAACATTTAATAAATAAATTATCATATCGAATAATATTCAAGTATTTAGATAAGATGCTTAAGCGGTCGGATTTAAAAAAAAATCATATTTTTTTTAGTATTAACAATAATTTATAATATTGTTAAATAATTGATTTTACAAAATCGGTAAAATTATGTTAACCAGAAGAATTCTGGCGATTAACTCTATCTAAACGTGTTTCCTACGATCGTTACAATATTTGTTTTGTTTTTAAAGAGAGAGTGAATGCTAATTAAATTGTAGAGTAAGTACCTACAAACCGCTAACACGATTACCAACAAGTTGTTTATGAATTTGTGATAATTCCGAAGTTATTCATAATTTCTTAGCGTAGTGAAAGCAATATGTGAGCGATTTCTCTTTTTATCCATTTTTTTTTGAACTAGCAAATATCTAATAGTAAACAAAAATATGAAAAAATAAGAAATTTTCAGTTTTTATTTATTTTTATTGATTATTTTGATTAATTAATGAATTAATAGCTTCGTATTTAAATTGAATCTCATGTTTTTATAAATAAATAAATGAGATCGAAAGGGAACAAAAAAATAATTCAAATTCGTTTGATAAAATAACAACTGCAAATAGAATGTCGTTAACCCTTTTAGCCATTCATTTTTCGTTTCCGAAATGAAAAAACTCATTAATTATTGTCAGAAATTAGAAACAATGTTACATTTAAATCTGCAAAGCAACATTTAAATCTAAGCGAAAATTTCCAATTTTTCATCGGCTCAAATTTTCCATCGAAAATCTCAAGAGCGAACTTTTTTCCAACAATTATAATAATGAATGAATTTCTTCCAACACAGTGAAAATCATAATAACACTATAACATGAGTCATCAGCTTTTGACTGTCAAAAACACCGGATTTCCAGTTTGTATTCATTGAAACTAATTATTTTTATTAATCAATTAATTCCATTCTTTAGTAATACATGGATTAAATCTCGTGTTTTCACAAATAAAAAGATGTGGTTTAAAAATTAGGTGAAAAATGGATAATTAAGGAACGTGTTGGATAATTTTTTGCCAAATCAGGATGGCAAGACAGCAATTTTTATTTCCTGATTGTTTCTGGTACTGACGGGTACCGGTCGCGTTCTCTTCCGCCGCTGCCCTTTTTTGTTTAGTCGTCGCTTTGTTCGTTTAACATCCGGGCAACTTTCTATCGCTCCGAACGGGAGATCGACTAGAACGTAGTCTCGTGGGATATGCCCGGTTCTCTAGAAACGTCGAAGCTACCAGTTCCGCAACAACTTAATTTTTTTTTCAAATTTAAGAACGGGTCTATCGACTTTTGTAGCTATAGGGTCATTCCATACCAAGTGGACCACCCAAATTAAGCATGGTCGCAAAAAATGTTCATAATTTTTTCAAAAGATGTTTCGAGTATCACGAACATCCATAAATTATTTCAGAATTTTAGCACCTGTGATTGGTCCAAAATTCAATAACGATTTTTTTTATTTCATTTTTTTTTCAATGCGCTGTATATTCAAAATTACCGATCGTACAAAAAATATGTTCCTGTATAAAATTTAAGTTTTTGAATGTACTTTTTAATATCTAAAAATCTATAGCCGCTGAAAAAAAATTTCCGCCATTTTTTGACAAAATAAACTAAGAATATTTTTTTTCGTTGTGACAGATCATTCCGATTTTTCTCTAAATTTCACAGAATTTTCATCAGTATGCTTACAGACTACAGAAAAATTGAGGTGATGGCAAATGAATGGCCTATTTAGTATGGAATGACCCTATATTTAAATTACTGCAAAACAAAAAAGATTTTTTTTTAAATACTGGAGTAACTCATAGATTTTTCAAATATTTGTGGTTAAAAATAGGTGCGAACTCTGCGAGAATTTTAGGAATCTCGTTTTACAAAAAATTTAGCAACTCGAACCCCCTTAATTTTTTATCTTTTACATTTGGTAAAATATTCTTTTCTTTAACATAAAAAAGTATTTAAAAAAAATTATTATGTTTCTTGTCGACATTTTAATATAGCTAAAGAAGTCAATAAAGCCTCCCCACCAAGCAACTTTCTCTACCATTAAGTACCTTAAAACTCTTAGAGGCTGTGACTACATTTATTTATGGTTAACCGAATTAACAGAATTTTTCACCATAACTCGTTTAGTCCAGTGCGCAGTTTTTATGACGCACGAAAATGCTGAGAAAAAACATTGGTCGAATGTATTGATTTATTGAAGGTATCGCCGAATGCCCCTTAAATTTTATTTTTTACATCCAGAGTATTTTTATATTTAAAAAAATCATCAAACGGCATTTCGAACAGAATAAATATATTACTTTTGCGGTATTTTAATATAGTTACAAAAGTCGATGGACACCCCGCCCCTTCTTCGAGTTTCTCCACCATCAGTAGATACCTTAATTATTTTGTGGCCACCGTCATTATTGTTTATCTGAATTCTCCGATTTTTTTTGCCATAACTGGTTTGGTCCATTGCGCAAATCCATTTGTACAAGAAATTGCTACTACGCATGCGCGATATGTTTGCTTTCAAACTTAACCCCAAAACCACTATCCATTACATAATATGAAAAAAAAGAAAATATATTGATTAAATGTATTGAAAATACAAGAGCTTCGGTCATTGACACTATAAGAGGTAGCATTGACGTCATTGATGATCCCGAAGCGCCTTCATTATTTATTTATTGTATTTGGAGAAATGCTATATTAAAAATAAAATAAACCGTTATTCAAACGATATTTTAAAAATATAAAACGGAATTCAAAAGTATACATTTTTCCTTATCTCCACTTTACTTGACATTTGGTACTTTGAGCTGTTTGAGGTCGCTGATTATGAGTCTATACTTAAAATTCAAAATTCAAAATGGCGGACCCAATTGCCAAAAGTTACTTGATTTAGCTAAAATTCTGTACTCTGTATTCTGTATTCTGAAATTCAAAACAGTAGATCCAATATGGCAGACGAAAATATAAAAATTATTTGATTTGGATGAAAGTCATTTTGAATTTCCAAATTCTGAGTTCAGATCTCTAGATCGCAATCAGCGATCCCCCAAATCAAGTATCTTTTCATATTTTCATCCGCTATATTGGAACCGCCATTTTTTATTTCCATATTCTGAGTTCAGATTCGTAATCAGCTACCCTAAAAACCTCCGGGTACCAAATGTCAAGTCGTTTCCATGTAAGGAAAAATGTATGCTTCAAATGGTTAAAATCTTCGAGATTTTGGCTGCATTTATAAATGATTACCCCAAATCTTCGAAATTTTAGCCATGACTTGTTTAAACCACTGCGCAGTTCCGTTAATGCATAAAAGCGTCTCTGTGCCTGGGCAATATCTTTATTCCCAAACGGGTCCTCAAAACTTCTACCCATTACACAAAAAGAAAAGAAATCAACTGAATTCGTCGAATTTTTTTGCCATAAATCGTTCGGTCCGGTGCGGAAAATCCAGTGACGCACAAAAAAAAACACTACTGCGCATGTGCAGTAGTGTTTTTTCAAAGTACCTTTGCTCCCAGACGTAGCCTCAAAACTTTTACCCATTACAGAAAAAGTAGGAAAAAAAACATTGATCGAATGTAATAAAAACACTAGAATGTCGGGCATTGACTCTATAAGACTCAGCATTGAAGTCACCGGTGATTCCGACGCCCGAGGCAAAATGTCAGAAGAGATCTACGACGTCTGGTCGAGATAACTAGCGCGAATCTTTTTTTCCCCGAAGGAAGGCAATTGGCACGCATGTCACGGAATTGTTTTCGTTATTACCACAGAGAAATTTATTTGGCTGTTTTGGTAGTGGCTGTTGAGCAAGTTACTGAACTCAAGAGTTTGTGTTTATCTGGCACAACGATGCGTTGCTTTCAAAATAAAGAAATGAGGTGCGGCAATGTTTTTCTTTTGCTTGCGGTAATCATAAAAATGTAATAATCGGAAATGATAACTTTGAAATGCAAATGATGACGTTATAAATGATAACGTTAAGCAAATATTTATATTTCAAGCAAATAAGAAAAAAATTTCTCAATATTTCAAACAATTCGAGTAGGAACTTGTAAAAACTTCAATGAGTTGAAGTGAAAACTTCTAAGAATTTCAAAACATTGAAATTAAACCTAGTGAAAACTTCAAACAATTACAATAGAAATCTGTGAAAACTTCAAGATAATAGATATAGAATCTTTTGAATACTTCTGACAATTGAAGTAGAAACTCTCAAGAAATTTCTGACAATTGAAGTAGAAGCGTGTGAATATTCCATCTAGGAACACAGAAATGGTACTACAAATAATTTTCTTCTGAATCATATATGAAGTTTCATCGTAACATATAAGTACACTGTAAAAAAAATCTACTTTAAATTTTATGTACAAGTGCTGGAAGTTTTTATGCATAAACTACTACGTACTAAATTTAATATACAAGCCTTCTATAATTAATGTATGGCATAGAAATATTTATTATTTACTTTAATTTTAGTGTAAAAAACCTTTTATTTCAATAATCCTCTTTAATTTTACTATAAAAGTACTTCAATTTCGTATTACAACTGTACATAACATTTAATTCAACAGTTGATGCATAAAAACTTCCAATCTTTTCTAACAGTGTAGGTCCCGGATTAGGAGTTACAAAAGTAAAGGAATTTTTTATGGTAATTCAAAATAGAAAAATATCTTTTTTAAAAATATATATGGGCTACATATGTCGACATGTATCAAAAATAGTTTACTGGGAAATTACATTGGTCCATGTATAAGGATTATAATTAAGCTACCAAATCGTATAAAACCACATTTAGGTTAAATGATTTAGCTATGGAATCATGTACTTTTTCTAATTATGTTTGAGCGTTGGCCTTATAGATTCAGTGTGGGGAGTGGACAATTAATGAACTGCAGAGGGCTCGGACCAGAGTCAAAACGTCTAAATATTGCCAATAATATTGAACCAAAGGCCGAGTGAAGCACCCACTCATCTGCGTTTCCATTTAGGTGAGATCATTTAGTATTAGAGATTCATTGAGGATTTCATATTTTTTATTTGAAAAGCATATGGCATTCCATATAGGATCAATTTCGTAACAATAATTTTGATACGAAACTACATAGGTTCGCGCATAGGAATTATCATTTCGTTTTCAAACCACTTAAGATCACAATTTTAGAAAATCATGCAGCTTGCATATCACACAACATCCGATTCAGGTCAAATCACTCGGGGAAAAAATGTTTACTAATTACTCTAGGGGTCATTGGGGCTTGCGAGCTGGCAAGACCTCAGTTAAACCTTTCGAATCTATTTTTTACAACCTTGACAGACTTGGGTCTGTCGGAGATTGTAAGATTTGTTCGAAGATCAGGCAATGTGAATAAGGTAAACGGCCTAGTTTCTGACATCTTTACGAACGCGATATATTATGAAACTGAAAGAAAATTCCTTTGAGGTGTGCATTGAGCTCTTCTGAATGAGATTCACTCGGTTTCAAAGTTAAATCATTAAGAAACGATAATTATTGTTTAAATTATGGTCGTCTAGTACCGGGGTTACTGACACAGTTGAATCTTCCATGTCGCAGTTTCTGACATCGGCGCGTTCCCGGTTTCTGACATGTATGCCGCAGTTTGTGACACCATCAAGTCTCCAGTTTCTGACGCTTCGACATAGGTTATACATACAGTGTCAGAAACTGCAACATAACATGAATTAGGTGATGTACTTACTGACTCCGAGAATTTATGAGAAGATGTAATGTTTAGATGAACTTTTACGTATCAGATCGATAGTGTGGTTTATTCTGAAGGTATTCATATAACTTTTCTGGTATTTAATACCTTAAGGGTATAAATTCGAAAATGCGCATGTGCTTGAGCTAGTGCCTTCCGACTACGAATGTCGTTTGGAAGCCACTGAAACGTCAGTCGCAACTGTCACTATTAAATTTCGATATGAAATATTTTATAAAAACATTCGTATCTCTGCAATGTTCGGAAATAAAAAACGCTCTTCAATTTGCCTGTAATTTTTTAAATATTTGATGAAAACTTTATTTACTATAGATATAAATGTACCGTCGTGTCAGAAAGTCCGGCAGTGTCAGTAACTGGGCCGTTTACTTATATTGTTTAATTTAACCATATGAATCCCCATGTAGGTAGAATCTCCTTCCCAGGAAACCGCTTACCAAAAGTGGTAGAAAATATAGTTTTCGGAAAAAAACTATATGAGTTCCCATATAAGGAAATGCATTCAGTTTCCAAATCATATAAAATATTATTATTCTAGTATTCTAACGATTACTTAGGTCGTTGATTTCGAATTGCAATATCAAAAATTGTTAAATAAAAATAGCGACAACATGACTAAAAAAATGTAATTATATCATATAGGATATCATAAAGGACACATACTTCAGTTTGGAAAACGTAGGATCCCCATGTAGGGCGAATTTGTCCACTAGGAAACCCCATAGGAAACCATGTAAAGAAATGGTGTGGCTTATAAAGTACATGAGTTTCCATACAGGAAAAATCATTTAGCTTCAAAGTTATATAGGAATTCTTACATAGGTAATATTGTTTATCTTGGGTAACCGTATGGGATTCTAGGTCGGAAATATTGTGTAGGTCCGGAATCGTGTAGGTAGAATACTGAAAAATCCTTAGAAAACGACATAGGATATCATAGAAAAAATTATAACATAGAAAACCTGGGCCCTTTTTCTGCAGAATAAAAAAATTCTGTTTTATCTAATGATTAGCACCTAATAATAAAAATAAAAATTGTAATTCCAGTTACAAAATTTAAAAAACAAACATGTACATTTAAATAGTTGCAATCCACTCCTCATTAAAAAAAACTCTACAGAAATGCCCAATGTGGGCTTCCGTCTTAAGCAACGACGTAAGAGTTGCGTACAAAAAATAATATTAAATACCATGGTCTCGGTTCGTGTCGGAAAGTCGTCAAGGAACTACAAGCAGAGCCACCAACCGCCTCAGCCGTTGCATAACCACGAAAATAAACTTCCATTCCTCGCATGCTCTTCGATCACTGGCCTTTTTTTTTATTCCTCGGTATATATTTTTAACAAAGTCTCAAGTACAAAGTCTCGGAGGATTATCCCGCTTAGCAACAGTGCGATTTAAGTCTGTTGTGGCGAGGCGAGCATATAGCCATCGCTGAAGCAGCAACAGACTATGCGTGCGAGCGGTTGGCCTACTATCTCCCGCTCGGAGCTCGTCGAGGCCTCTCACCTAAGTTTCTGACTCGTATGTATGTTGTTACTCTCTGCTCGTCGTCGTCCATCCACATCGAGGTCATTACGATTCGTGCTTACCCACAGCTTCCCGCGCTCCCGTCACTTCCATTCTGTGGCAGTAAAAAAAAATACAAATATAAATACATAATAAAGCAAACATACGTACGCTCACTTCAGCTTTCCCAGATGTTCCGATACGTATTTATTTCCACGGCAATTTTGTGGAAATTAAATTGTCGTGAGTGTGAGAAAGCCACACTGTCGTAAATGTCAATTTCGTAGCTCAGTGCGCTTGAAGAATATGTGTCGTTTGAACATAACCTTAAATTAGACAATATGGCGGCTACGTGTACGTTGTGAAGTCAGGTTTCTATTTATATCGATAGTTAGAATCATTCGCCATACCATCGTCTACATACATACAGGTCCTGAGACTCCGGTAAATTTCTGGTGGTGGAGGTGACTCGCATATTGAAGGAGTTCTTAGTTTATGGTATCGTCAATACGTGTCTCTGCTATCGACTGGCAGCAGTTAACATAACCTCGAACGTGTTTTTCGTTGACGAAACTCGTCAACATGAAATCTCTTGGCAGATTAATTCACGCCAATCTCACCTTTTTTAAATCTTATTCGCCACGTGGAAGCATGGTTCGTGAAATATGCCACTCACATAGATGTATCAAGAGACGCGGTAGCCTGTCGACGCCAAGTATTAAAAGAAAATTTTTTTAACTCATGAATAGAAACTCCCGCTTTCCTCAACTGTAGAGCGTGGCGGAACGTGGCCGTTCCCGTACCCCGTTACGAAATGTCCTACGCATGCGCACATCAGCTACATTCTTCTTTTTCTACACGCATATTTGTTTTTCTAAACGCTGCCGCAACATTTCCTAACGCGCCCGGCACATTTTTTAACGGCGTGTTGAGGTTAGGGACCCTTTCCGCTCATACTCTACAGTCTCAAAAAGCGATCTTTTCTATTCTTTCGTTAAAAAAAGCACGGTGTGCAACTAGTGCCGGAATTGGCGATTGCAACTCGTGCGATTGCCACCCTCGCTTCGCTCGGGCGGTAACTCTCGCACTCGTCAGAATCGCCAATTTTCGGCACTAGGTGCACAATGTACTATTGCATGCCTTACGAGACCTCACGACCGAGACGCTAGCGCTACTCTTATTATTTCGACGTTCACCCTTTTTCGTCTTTCTAGTTTTGGTCCTTTCTCTGCAAAATGCGCGCTTCCGATATTTCGTCATACGCACCAGTATATTACGTTCGGTTAGGAATGAGAAGATGACCAAAAAATTTGTCGTAAAAAAAGTTATCGGAAGTGACGAATCAATAAAGTACTATAAACATAATTATCTCGGAGTTATCTTTTTCTTATTTGGCAATTATTTGCAATTATTTTGAGTGCCCATGCAATTGACTTTAAAAAAATAGTATTGGTGTTTGCAGCTGCCGGCATTTTGGAACGAAATATTTTTTAGATTTATCTAGACAAATTCGAAGGAGTGGACCTAAGTTATGTAGTGCGTATGCTTTATTAGAGAGGGAGATCGCTTTCTATCTCTGTCACATAGCGTGGCACTCGATCACAGCGCCCCTTGTGACGCGTCTTCGAATTCTGTGTCACCTGCTCCATCGGAGTTTTCAGACCTGTAGATTTATCTACACAAATCCGAAGGAGTGGACCTAGGTTATGTAGTGCGTATGTTTTATTAGAAAAGGAGATCGCTTTTTATCTCTATCACATAGCCTGGCACTCGATCACAGCGCCCCTTGCGACGCGTCTTCGAATTCTGTGTCACCCGCTCCATCGGAGTTTCCAGACTGTGCGCCATACTCAAAAGTTGGTGGCAATCAGCTATTCATGTGAAGTCGTTTTATTCGTGCTGTGATTGGCCGTAGCCAAACGAAACAAGACTAAGTTCATGTTTCATAAATTTGATAGGTTTGTCAGAATTGTAGGACGAATTGTGGTCTGCCTAACCCTAACACCCTTAAAAAATCATTGGTCGATAACATTGAGAAAAAATAAATGTAAAAATTTCCAAAATGGCATTGGTCAATGAATGTAAGAAAAAAAATTGAAATTCTAAAAGAGTCCAAGTGTCGACCAAAAAAAATTAAAAATATGCGAATTCTATAAAACGGTTTCCAATCCTAAATAAAAAATGGCGCCGAAAATATGACTGACCAATTCAATAAAAAAAATTGTTCCTGGCATAATTTTATATTAGTTAGAACTGCATCGCGTACCATCAATATTGCACTAAGAGAATGTAGTTGCAGTGAAAACATGAATACACAATATAGTCCTTCACGCACTGAATGGAAACAATTTGTGAAAATAGCAATAAATACGAAGTCTTCCAACGAGAAAGCAGCGGGATCGTGACTGTCAATTTCATGGTCCATCATGCTTGAAACGCGAATACTATCGTAGGTAAAAAAAAGTTACGCCGAAGAGCGGAAGAAAGTGAGTATCGCGATAGAAAACAATGCTTTCGCGCCAATGTATGTAAAAACAAGTCTAGCAAAAAAAAAACCGTATGTGTTATCTCGAACTGCATAATACATCCTCTCTCGGCGAGCGATTGTTTATGCAGCACTCCTCGCTCATCCACCGCTTGTCCTCTACTCCATGCCAACGGCAATTCTATTGTAGCTGTCTCTCGTAGTTACCAATGAAAGACTACAATTAATTTGCTGTGGCTGCGACACAATTAAGTGTAGTCTCTTTGCTGAATAATCACGCGACTCGACGGCTACGAAAGCTTGATTCTTAATTCTTATGCACTCGCTATTTTATTAATTCACTGAAACCACAAGATAATTTCACAAATCGTTTGCTGGAGAAAACCTAATTTAATTAATTATCAACTATATGAATGTTATTTATTTTTGTAAGTTCTTTTCAATGTCTTCAAATGACGGAAAAATATAATTAAAGAAACATGACCGCATAACATTTTTTTTTAAATAGTGGCTAAAAAAGAGACACTGATAAATAAATGTTGTACACAAAAAAATGCCAAATAATAATTATTCGTAAATAACAGCCGGAAAATTTGGTCTTCATTGATTTTGAAAATCTTCCGACTGTAATATGCGAATAAGAATTATTTCATTTTTTTAAAAGGCAGTTTATTTATCAATGACCCTTTTTCTCGTCAGCTTAGGACATTTCAATGGTATAAATAAACTTACAGAAATGAATAACATTCATGACGTGGATAATAAATTAAATTAGGTTTTTTCCAGCAGGCGATTTGTGAAATTATCTTGTGGTTACAATGAATTATGTAATAAAATAAAAATTAAGCTTCGTTACGTGTGGGTAAAACCCTCATTTTCACACCTTGTGAAGTAAAATTTTGTACATTAATCGTTGGAAAACTTTTTCTTTATTCACACTCGCCTTCGGCTCGTGCTGCAAAATCGCACTCGTCAGAAAAGGTTTTACCGCCCTTGTATTGAAATATAGTATTATAATTCGGGAACGGCTCGAGCAATGAGGTTGCAATTGTGCATGCGCCAATTGTAGATTCACCAACCCTCTGAATTCCATAAAAGTTTCGTTAAGTTTGGATCACTAGTTTTGATTTTAAAGGAGTTAACATTATTTAAAAGATATCGGTTGTCTTTAACGGTCACGATTTTTAAGCTACCGGGCTCACAAGTAGACAAAAATAGTAGATTCGCGCCAATCCTTCCTAAGACCTTGGCTTCGAGACGCTACCGCGTCCTTTGACAAAGAACCATTCACTACGAAACAAAAAACAATCGACCGAGCCGTTAAGATTTTGTCAGTTTTGTTGACTTTTAACAACATTTATTTGCTTACTTTGTATAACGATTTAACCTTGAAATATAAAAATGTGGTGTTCTTCTTCCTCTGAGTCGATGTTTGACTAACTTTATGAATACAACAAATCTATATGATTTTGGTCGTATTTAAGTGAATAATAATGAATATGTTTACTTTAAACATAACATTGTTATAAGCGGCTGTTGCGGTCAAAACAATAGCATATGCGCAGTAGCACTGTGCAGTAAAACGACGTTGTAATTGGTTCAATATTCGTGCTCAATTTAAGCGGAGGTGACACTTCCCTTACCACTTCCAAAATGTTGAAATCTATTTTTTGTCGAATGACTTGATCATTGCGACTCAAATTTTGAGAGAATGCGTGGAATTATGGTAAAAATGTGCTAACATTCTAACTTTGCGTTGTCCAAGGCTGTTTTTTTTTTTAGAGAGTCGAAAAACTGAAACTGAGGTTATGTGCGAGAGAGATAGACCTATAGACGTTTAACATTGGCCCAGGAAATCCCACGAGTGTATCACCGCCTCTTAATTCGACGCTGTATCGACTAAATTCTACGACTCCTGCATAATTATACGGCAACCATAACCTTGTATAAGCCTCAGAAATAAAAAAAAATTATTCCGTCGACAATGGATTTCCTGCCAGAAATGTAAATATCCTGAAGTCATAATTGCTTAAAACAAAGAGAAGAATACTTAACACAGGATTCTGCTTATTCTACCCAATTTCGTAGAATTAAGGTTAAGGCATTTCCAATAGAATATTTGATTTTATTACGATTTTAGTATTTCGCCGCAGAAAACAAATGCAAATATCAAGTATCATGATAGATTCTAAAAACATTGATTTTGTATAATAACAAAGTCAAAAGTTTATTAATAAATGAATGGAAAAAATAATTTGGCCGCTTTTTCGTTTCTTATCATATTAATTTGTTGATTTCTCTGAAAACATTTTAGGGCTGTTTCCAAATTCCTATGTTCGGTACGAAACACATATCCAAAATTTCCGACTTTTCCACATCTCGCAGTAAGAGACAAAGAATTTTGAATTCCGAAAAAGTTTGTTAAAATATGTTCGACACAAAATCAGTAAAACCACAGGAAAAAAACAAATTTTGAGAAATTTTTGTTACCAATTTATTAATAACTTTAATCGTAACGTTTATCATTATTATCTTTCAACGTAAATGTTCATAGTATCTGCAATGACGTTATTTTTCCAGTTTTTTTTTCGAGTCACGAAATTTTTAAACGCAAATTCCATTAAACTTTTCAATCGGACTGTATGTGTGCTACATCCTTAATATTTCCTTCTCAGGTCCTAACAGGACTTACACGTTCAAGGTTGAATACAGGTCAGGATTAATATCCTTAAGAAGCGCGCATAAAAAAAACCTCGACTGGTATTTAAAAAAAAAGAAGATATATGGAGCGTTGTGTGTATGACATCATCGCCATAATAGGTACACCATAAAAATGCCGGCCTTCCCCCTCACTGATCTCGCAGCATATACTATATCATTCTCGATCTGGAAGCAAGGACAATCGAGGATCTAGTTTCCAGAGGATTATAACTATAGTAGCCATCAGTAGCGTGGGGACTGGTGATGACGCGAAGATAAGAGGGTCAGACAACAGTTACTTACAATAGGATACTAGTAGAGGAGCAAGTCGGGAGAACTCGCTCGCTAGAACACGGAAAAACCCATTTGGTTAACCCTATGCCTCATGATTTATTTTTTTTGCCTTCAGACTCATGACTGGGGTGTAGCACACCCCACGCTTTTCTTGATAATAAAACCGGTCCTATGAAAATAAATGGAATTTATCATATATTAATGTCTGCGTATGTTTATAAGGAAGAGAACGGGTGTATTATTCATTCGATTTAATTACCATTTAGTTAGTGAAAAATCCATTTGAAGTCTCAGAAATGGAAAAAATTTGCAAAAATCTCATTTTCCGTTTGAAATTTGAAAATTCCAAACGGAGTTTTGAACACGACATTCTAGAATATCCGAAAAAAATACTGCCACTATGTTTCGTTAAAAAAAGTTTATTTATTTGGGACATTGAAAATTACAAAAACGCGCAAATTGATAAACGGAAAAAGTCAGTGAAAAAGTCACGAAAAATGGTATTTTAACACGGAAAGAAATGTTTGGTTGTGCACGGAAAAAAGGCTTGGTTGAAACAACCAAGTGCTATGGTTATATATGCGCCAGACAATTAATTGGTTAGACCGACCAATTTCTTGGTTAGACTAACCAAGTGACTTGATTAGACCAACCAAGAAATTGGTAGCCTAACAAATTACTTGGTTGGTCTAACCAATTAATTGTATGGCGCATATATAACCATAGCACTTGGTAGTTCCAACCAAGCGTTTTTTTTCGTGTGACAACTACGTTTTTCATTTGCTATACACAATGTCTCAAAAATTAGTTGCCTCAACCATATCGAATAGTAACCTCAACTATTCACGATTAGTTCTCGTGAGATTAGTGAGGTTAACCAATCGAATCGTTGGGACTACCAGTCGAATAGTTGGGACTACCATTCGAAACGTCGATATTACCATTCGAATCGTTGGCACTACCATTTGAGTTGTAAGGGAAATAGAATAATGATTGGTTGTGTCAGCTCATTTTTTGGTTAAGGCAACTAATCATTTCTTTCAGTGAGCTATGTTTTTTTTAGAATTTCATACAGTAAGGTTGAAAAAGTTAACAAAACAGACAACATCCAGTCTGCTGTGGCGCAGTCACTGCAAAATAACAATTTATGGTCTTGATACACGGTCTGGCGGCACCTGATGTAAAGTGTGTTGCTTTTATTTTTATTTTTTTTTTTTTTACAAATTATATTTTTTTGATTAAAGAAATTTGGGTTTCGTTCTAGGTCTAAGCCCAAATATTTGCAAACTATACATAAAATAAAAAATAGTCTTGTCAAATGGTATACGAATGTGCTCGATTGCCTTAAACACACACATATGGACATTTTTTCTAGACCACTTTTCTCGACGTTTAAGATCATTCTGAGTACTCGAACATAAAAAAATAAAAAAATAAAAAAATTCTTGAGAACAAAGTTTCCTCTATGAAGAAGCAAAATCGTTTATCTGAAGGAAACTATTTTCCACAACTCAATAAATAATCCCATAAAAGTTGATAATCGACAACACCAATTATTGTTTAAATTTTTTTTACTTAAAAAAAATTAATTGCTCTGTTTCCTGAAAAAATTGGTTTTTATGTAAAAACTACTAATTAAGTCGTTAAAAAAAAAAAGTTTTATAAAACCAACATTGATTACTTTTTACTCCCGACTGACCGCAGGGCAATAAGACGGGAGCATGTGTTTCACTGGTATGACGCGAATATTCCTATTTCTATTAGTACAATGTTTGCTAAAACGGTTAAAGATGTCTTAACAGAATTTGGTACACAGATTCTGTGTACCGGTTCATCTGTCTTTTTTCATAGATTGTATGTATTAGATGCGATTTCCGAAAAATATGACCGTTTAAACAAAGAGCCTATTTGGCTGTTTGAATATATCGCAACAATATACCACAAGATGGCCGTCATCATTGCGTATTCTATAACTCACTTCACTGTCCTTATGATAAAGTATCAGAATTACTTTAAAAACAATGAAATAAAAATAATTTTACAAAAATTAGAAAACTCCCGACTGTAAAAATGAGTATAATTAATAAACAAGTTCAGTAAATGAAAAATGGTTAATTAAGAATCATTCGCATAATATAGTCGGGAGATTACCACACCCTTGACGAATTAATCTCACGACTATAATATGCGAATCATTCTTATTTAACCGTTTTTCATTAGTGTTGCCAGGAGACGAGACGAGAATAAGGCATCTTTCATCTCGTATCGACAAATAACGATAGAAATATCGTCCCGTTTTATCTCGTATGTCGAGAGAAATTTTTTTCAAAAAGCGGAACGATTTAAAATTAATGACGTTTTGAAGAAAACAAAAAGATTTTGAATGATTGACGTTTGAAGGAAGCGAAAAAATGTTAAGTGAGTAAAATGTTGAATAAAGTAAAAAAAATTTCAATAAATGAGACTATGAAGGAAGATGAGCGATTTTGAATGAATGAGATTGCGAAGAACGTGAAAAGATTGTGAATAAATGAGATTTTGAAGAAAGTTAACAAATTTTGATTTTCTTCAAAATCTCATTTATTCAAAATCGCTTCTCTTCCTCCACAATCTCATTTATTGACATTTTTTTGACTCTACTAAAAATGTTACTCATTCAACATTTTTTCGCTTTCTTCAAACGTCAATGATTCAAAATCTTTTTGCTTTTTTCAAAACTTCATTAATTCAAAATCGTTTCGCTTTTTTCAAAAATTTCTCTCGACATACGACAATAGTTCAAAACGAATGAAAAAATGTATATCGTTGTTCGAGAATATTTCAAGACAAGAGAATATTTTGTTCAAAATCTCATTTATTAAAAATCTTAAGACTTTTTTAAAAATGTCATTAATTCAACATTTTTTCGCTTGCTTCAAGATCTCGTAAATGCAAAATATTTTTTCTTTTTACATAATCTCATTAATTAAAAATCTTTTTACTTTATGCTTAAATTACGATGGGGGTAGAGGTAGAGAAGAAAAATGCTTAAATTCGTGGTTTCAAAGTTCATATACATTTATGATAAAAGCTAAAATACAGCAATAGTCTGTAGATACGTGGATTCAATTTTAAACAGTATTTAACAAAAATGTAAAAATAAGTTTATATAATTTAAAAAAAATTAATGTGTAAATGTTTTCAACTGATGGACAAAAATCTCCGAATTATGATAAGCTATGGTTTACTGTTTCGATAAGTCGAGATTCTCGAAATTCTCGGGTAATCTCTCTCGTCTTGTCTCGAGAAAACGATAAATAAAATATTCGTCTCTCGTCGCGTCTCGAATCTCTCTCGAGTGATTTTTTCTCGTTTTTCTCGCCTCTCGTGGCATCACTATTTTTCATTTACCCAACTTGTTTATTAATTATATTTATTTTTTCCGTCGAGGGTTTTTTAAATTTTTTCATATTCCCAATTGTAAATCATGCAGTTCTATCTTTAGCTGTGCAAATTAGGATCGATAACCGGGTTTGAGTATCGTCGATGAGTATGGCGAAGGAAGGAAGCGAGACGAAGTCGTCAACTACTATGTCGACGACAAAGGCCTCGACTTGGTTGGGTACCAAGCGTGAAGCTGGCACGGACGTACACGAGTCCGAGCGTTTCGCGCTGCGTGGTATATAGTCAAGCACAATACAGCAACGTGCAAATGCGTTTTGTACATATTTTTCCCTGAGCGAAATCAGCAGAGAACGAGGATTATCGTCACACAAATGACACAATCCTCCGAGTCGAACGATTAAACACGTTCTGGAAAATAACTTACCTGCGGATGTGTGGATATTACAATGAGGCTTCCGAAGAAGGAAGAGAAGCAATGTGAAACAAATATGTATACATTGTGTTCTTGAACATAGCTCTGAGCTTTAACTAACGATATGCAGGATGTCATTTGATTTTACAACTTTTTTGCTTCCTCAAAGAGGAAGCTTTTTGTTGTGATGACATTTTTTATTCGCGTTTTTCATATCAGGATATTCACAATGGTCCAAAACGTTGAGAAAAGTCGTTTAAAAAAATATAAATAAAAAATCGTTCCAGCGATTGAGCTGCAATTTGACACATAAGTGAAGGAGTAAGCGCTCTTTGTTTGTGGTAATTTTTGACAAAACATGTACAAAAATGTAACTTTTATGTCATTTTGAATATTTAAAAAAAAGGCGTTGTTTTACTAATTTTTGTGAAATTCCGGATATTTTATTAAATAGTTATTTATAAGTGCAGATACACTCATTATTCTTTGGTGTTCAGTCTGTATGAAATTGGTAATAACGTTCGGATTTTAAGGATTTTTGAGAAAATCGGTAAACATATGCATTTTTCTTCATTATTTCATGACGACTATAATTTTGACGATCTTCAGTTTTGAAATTTATTTGAAACAACGACGCAAAGTCGCCCATTACACATTGCATCTTCACTATTTTTCACTTTTTATAAAGCTTTATCTATGAGTAAACCAAAATCGGTGAACATAAGTAGCTATTAACTTTTTACTAAAAAGCATTTTTTTTTACTTTAACTAAAAGTACTTTATTGCTAAGAATTTTAGTAAAAATTTTTTAAAAAATTAGGTAGGAATGAGCAATATTCTACTTTGTATCCTTTTTCACATTTTGATAATACTAGAATTATTAGACGCGGGCGTTTTGACATTTCACATAAACAAATAATTTCAATGCATGAACTTGGTCCCGATCCCCATGTGTCAGACAACAGCGCCGTCCAATCAGAGCACGAATAGATCGCTAACAATGAATTTCGTATTTGTTACTCATGAACTTTCTACAGAAAGAAGGTTGCAGATTTTTATTTGTTTATTTACTTAATGCGAAGAAATATTATTTCCTTCAATTATGTTAATATTGAATACATTTTTATTTTTCTTATATACTACTTGTTTTACATAATGGAGATGATTGCAAGACGGTTCTTGTATTTTTTGTATATTGCATTTTGTTTATTTTTTCACATTTATTAGGTAACTCAAAATGGTCTGAAACAATGAGAAAAGTTGTTTAGAAAAAATGCCTGCATGTGTGTGTGCGCGACATCCATACGTACATACATACATACGGACATTTTTTCTGGACAATTTAAAAAAAAAAAAAATTACGGCTTCTTTTATCTGAAAGCAAAAAGAATTTACGAAGTCGGGTCTTGCACATTGACGTCTCATGTTGCACCTTTCTCAAAGCTTTTATTACATTTGATTGCACTAAAATTATATTAGACTTTAATGTTATCATCACATATTGTTCAATATAATCGTGAGTTGCGAGTATAAAGAAGTGTCAATTTTGAATCTGTTGAGCCATTTCGACACAAAATTTTTATACATTTTGGATTTCATTAATAAAATGTTGTCGGAATATTATTTAACATATAATTAATCATTTGACATTTGAGTAGAAAATCTTATCTATTGTCGTATTATTACTTACAAAATTCTTCGATGAAAATCAAAATAACATTAAGTCTATAGTGTAAAATTAAAAGAAACTATTTTATTTATTTTTGAAAAATAACTTAAAGACTGTTGAATAAATAAATAAATCAATATACAATAAATACCTAATGGTAGTATGGATCAGTAAAAATGAAAGTAACTATTTTATTGATTTTTGAAAAATAATTTAAGGTCGAGTTGAATTTTTTTTAAATTCAATATACAATAAATGCCTAATGGTAGTATGAATCAGATTTTAAATCCAAATAGTTATCTTATAAATCACGCAATCCATTTCATAATTTTTTCAATTCTTTTAGCTGTTAAGATATTTTTATTTTACATGATGTAAAACGTCCTGTATCCATTAACTATCCTGCTCTACAAGTAGTACTATATTTTATTCTATTATGTTGAATTGCGTAACGGCGTGTAGAGCCTGTTTTGTCGATAATGCATTCGAGAATTCGCGATCTCACACGTTGAATCATCACAAGAGTGGGTCTATCGATAGAGCAAAACAAATATGCACGAGGTGCGAATAAAAACTTCACGAGCCTCGCGCGCTTCGTGCAAACCATCGAAAAGACTTTCACCACCCACTTTCCTGTTTCTCCCGTCGAGTCGACGAAATAATAATAATAATTGTCTATATTGTTTTGTCGAATTGATTTAATTCAAAGTTCAAGGAAAATTAAATCAATGAATTTTGAAGTTAATCATTTTTATAAAAAGTCTGCCCACGTGTGCAGATGTCCGGTTTCACATATTTGCTATGTAAATAAATTTTGTATATTATCTGGAATTTAAATCAATTTTTTAAATGCAAAAATTGGAAAAGATTCTTATGATTCTAAAATTAAAAATGACTTTTTTTACACTGTTGAAATTGTTATCGATTTTTTCGATAGAATCGTCGAATTTAATGTGTTGAATAGAAAATATATAAAAACTGATGATTATTTTTTTTTTTTTATTGCCGAAATGAATTAAATTTTTAGGAAATATAGATATTAAAATGACTTTTTTTTTGGAACTGTATGATTGAAAGAGTTTTGTTGCAAATGAAGAATAACAAATCATTTTTGGAAATTAAAAAAGGTTAAAAATTATATTTTTGTATTGAAAAAGAATTCTTTTACGCTTGAAAAATTGTATTTCATGATTAAAATAGTAAGTACGATATTTTTTTATTTTAAAATTAAATAATTGAAGACAATTTATTAAATATAAATTTTTTTAAATATTGATAATTTAAAGAAGTCGAAAATCTGTAAACCATTATTTTGTAATTGAAGTATTAAGAACGAACCTCTTATTCGAAATATTAGAAATCAATTTATTAAGGGGTAACACCACTCTAGCGGCAGAAGAAAATTAAAGAAACTATTTACCTACCTTTGACGATTTATTTTGGGAGTATGAAAACAGGAATAGAATTTCTTTTCAGAGGGTTTATTTAACACATATTGAAATACGAAAAAAAATAATTTATTATCATTTTGATACAAAATGGCGGCGACAGAGCCCGTCTTGAAAATCGTCTTTTTTAAAAACGCCTTCACGGGTAGACGGTTTTTTTGTAAAGTATAAGATCCGTATAAAAAAACCAACAAATGTTATAATCTGTATACTACTGGCTATGGAACTACGTAGGGGTTATGTTTAAATAAAATTTTGTGCGCTTTTGATAAAATGAATCGATTTTTGCCAAAAAATAAGCAATAAATTGTTTATAAACATAAGTTTACATTAAATTTAAAAAAACGGCTACGCACTTCGATAGAGAATGTAATTGTGAAGCTACTACCAAAATTTCAAATTGATTCATGCAACGGTGTTCAACAAATACGTCTTCTCAGTTTTAAAAAAGTGTTTTCGAAAAAAACGCGTTTAAAGTTTTACGAGAATTTAACAGATTTGGTGAATGTCATATTAGATTTGCATTTTTTGCACGCATCAGATTGCAATATAGCGGAGAACACTGCTAAAAAGTTCAAAATTCGGTAACTAAAGCCTTTTTCTGCTTCAAAGTCGTTAGGATCAATTGCTAATAATGTTCTAGCCAATGTGCCAACCTTCTCGATGCTTGACTTCTACGTTTCGTAACGACTCAATGGCCGCCGCTCGATAATTAAACCTTTAAAAAAATGTCACTATAGGACCAACAGCATATTGTTTTTATGATCACAAACTACACTGTCACACGGAGATAAAAGTCTGCGGATACGAGGGTTTCCCTTTTTTAATTACTATAATAACTCGCGTATTGCGGTGACACATGGGTTTATCGCCATTCTTTTTATACACATAGGAGAATTTCAAATATTTATAGTAGACTGTTAAAAAACATTGCAAATTTACTGTGAAAAGTAATATGAAATTTGCAAAACTGGTGTGTGAAATAATGATTAGAATAACATTCACTGCAAAATTAACATTAGTAGAGTAAATGTATGCACGTGAAGATTAAATTTACAAATATTTTTATGAAAATTATAAAACTTCTGTAGTAATCTAGTTATTACATGAGCAAAATTGTAAAATTTCAGTTAAGTTCTTAATATTTGTTGACTAATTTGTGAATTCATATGCATTTTATATCTGTATAAAAATTATAAGTTCATCATCATGGAATTTTCCAAGACGTTAATTTTTATGCATCTTGAGAACAAAAATATTGAATGTGGATAATAAATTTTCACGCAACCACAACTGTAATTTAAAATTACAAAATCATTACAAATAAATTACAAATAATTACAAAACAAAAAATTACAAATAAAATTTTATAATAAACATGTGCACGAAATTTACAAACGATATATTAAAAAAAATACAGATAAAAATAAAACCTTCCACTCCGATATTGTAATTTTCTATTAAATTTTTTTAACAGTGTAATCGTTGCGATTACCCTCGATCTAGTTACTATACGTGTCGTAACCCGCGAAATATTATACGAGCTATTACCATAAAGCCCATGTGTCCCCACCGTACCATAATTTCTGCGAGTGGCACCTCTATTTGCGGATCCATTTCTCCCCGTATAGAAGAGATTGGAAGTTTTTATTCATAAACTTGAAATCGAAATTTAATATACAATTGGGGTATAAAATTCAAGTACTTTTCCAGTAAAATTAAAGCAAGTTATTAACATTCAAGTACTTTTACTGTAAAATTAAAGTAAGTTATTGAATTTGCTGTACCATACATTAATTTTACATTACACTTGTATACTAAATTTAATATACTAGTTTCAGCATAAAACCTTCCAGTAAAAGTACATTAAATTTCAAGTTGATTTTTTTTACAGTGTATAGTTTGCAAAAAAAATCGATCTTTCGAAAATCCTAGAGTGGTTTTACCCCTTAAATTGATCATTGAAATTTAATATACAATTGTGATATAAAATTCATGTACTTTTCTAGTAAAATTAAAGCAAATTATTAATATCCAAGTACTTTTACTGTAAAATTAAAGTAAATTATTGAATGTGCTGTACCATACATTAATTATACATTACACTTGTATATTAAAATTAATATACGAGTTTACGCATAAAAACTTTCAGTAATAGTACACTAAATTTCAAGTACATTTTTTACAGTGTATAGTTTAAGCAAAAAAAAATCGGATTTTTCTAAAATCCTCAAATGGTGTTGTCCCTTAAATTGATAGTCAAATATTGATTTAATGCTTAATTCAAGAACTAAAATGGCAATTTTCTGTGTTTTAGGCATACACGAGACCACCAATGAAGAGTACGTCGGTGCAAATTGCGAGGATAATCGCTACGACGATGATTGCCATTTCCGTGATCATAGGAAGTTTCATTCTTGCCTCTGCTTGGCTTCAGGCTCGTGCATCTTGCACTCCGGAGTCCATTGCTGCGATGCAGGCGCAGTTACATCTCCAGCAGTCTCAAAATGAATTCATCAAACATCTTCAGCCCGAGGCTCTCGTTCAGGTACAAAACATAACATACTAATGCCAGAGAAAAAAAAAACTCCAAACAGCAACAGAAGCAATTTGAAATTCTAAACAGCTTGAACTCTAAGAACGAACTCCGGAACTGTGTTTAAGTGTCTAAGAAGTCATTGCAGGACTTGCTTCTACGGAGCGAACATTTGCAACGCATTCACGTAGGTAGTCGCAAGTCGATCTTACTTTCTATATCTGCGTAACGCACAGACACCGGAAATCGAACTCTAAACGTGCTTCTTGACTACTGATGCACTTACTTGGTCTAAGAAAAGCGCCGCATGGAGCGCAGTAATCGTTTTATCGTAACCAATAACGAAATAATATATATACATTTTTTTCACTTATGTTATAGTTATACAATTTTTTATTTTTTTTTAACCTTTTTTTTTGAAGAAAATAAATCTTTACCAACGAATTTTTGGAGCAATTTGATTTATAAACAACGATTATATAATATTTATTTTTTTCATAACATGTTCAAAATATAAGAATATTTTAATAAATTTAAAAATAATAATAATAATAAATAAAAAAAAGATTTTTTTTGCAATTGAAACACATAAAATGATTTGTATTTTTTTGAAGATTTCCAATACACATTTTTTCTTTTATAAAATGAAAATGTTCCTTTTGGATTTAATTTATAGCTTTTGGTTTTATTTTTTCACCTTATAAATATGTATATTTTATCGAATGCATGTATAGTTAGCTGATACTTTTTTGTCTTGGCTATTTCTTGAAAATGCTGATTCTCAAAAAATGTAACTGACATGCATATTTTTTTGAAAATGTTTGAGATAATCCATATTCATAGCACAATTTATTTTTAACCGATTTGGAATTTTATGGTGCCATTTTTAAGTATTATGAGACTAAATTATATCTTCCAACATTAACTTTACTTATATGTTTATTTCATAAGTAATTATTAATCATGATTTATTTTTTTCTTTACGTTCAACCATATTATTAAGAAAATGTATAATCATTTTATAACGAAAAATAAAATGAAATGGTCCATCGTTTTGCATTATCATATTCTCAAAACCGATAGTAATGGATTTCTTGAATTTGATCCGTAATTTATTTAAGTTTATTATTTCAACTCTTCAATGCACTGAGATTTTTTATTATCAAAAATAAAAAATAGAATTTACCGCCATTTTCAAAAAGAAACCTATAGTCATCCAGAATTTTTAAATCTTTAAAATTCTGGTAATTTCTGCAGCTGATGTCAATGGCAGTGTAATTTTTTAAAAATGTATTAAAGTTTATTTTCCCCACTCCTGAAAGCACTGAGATTTTTTATTAATAAAAAAATTGACCTCTGTGCATAAGCTTATTTATTAATTTTGGTTTCCTCATAGAGGAAGCTTTGTAAAAAATGAAAATGAACGAGGAAACAACGTGCAAAGTTCTACTTTGCAACTTTTTTCGTTACCTATATAGTTCTTGAAAAATTCAAAATGACGTAAAATCTAAACTGCTTTGCCAATCACGACCAAATTTGATAGGTAGCAGCGCTGAATCTTATTTCTCATCTCATGTAGAAAATTTTAGTTGATTTGGTGAGATTTGACGCGAGTTAGAGCAAAACGAACGTTTAAAAAAATTGAAATCCGAACTTTCTTGCAGATTCATTCCAAATTCAATACCGATCCTCCTTTAACATAGCTTTATTCACAAAAAATTATTTAGCTCAGTAGCTAAAAATTTGCGGATGCTAGAAAGCGTACAGATATTTTTCGAAAATTGTTGAGTCAAATAAAATTCGAAAAAAAAATTTCCTCTATGAGGAAGGAATGAAGGAATTACGTGAAGAATTTCCATTACGTTATTTGCTTCCTGGTAAATATATACATTTCGCGGGAATCGGCTAATTTAATAAAATTGCCCAACGGTATAAAGAAGCAGAGAGTCTAGAGTGCAACGAAAGCAAAGTACATCTTCACAGCGACTAGGCAGTTAATTTAAATGGAGATAATGCTAGAGTTCATCGTCTCTATGACAGAGTAGAAACTGAGGTCTCGACGAATACTAGTAAGATCCTCTGAGCAACATTCTTTCTATCTTATATTCTTTACGCGGTGCTGCGAGCGCGATCGCCGCGGTGAAAAGGCAGAGGCTTATAACCACGTCTGAAAGTGGGTTGCCCGTTGCACGACTTGGTTACAACCACGACCGGGCTAAAGCGAGAGGTGAACGCTCTCTCAAAGGATTTTCTCTTTAGCGATTAACTGTATTGTTACCTACAAGTTTCCCCCTCGCGGACGATATCGGCAACTAAGTCTGCATCTACGGACTGTAAAAAATATTTGGAAAATTCATATACACTGTTAAAAATATTTGAAAAATTCAGATACTGTATAGTAATTTATACTAAACCCGTCTAAGAAATTCAATTTAATATACGACAGAAAATGAAAATTCAATGTACGTGTGGTAAAATTTAAATTAACTTATATTAAAAACACGACTTTATTAACGTTTAATTAAATTTAACGATATTAAAATACAACTTTTGTAACGAATTTAGCAGAATTGTAGATCAATTTTACGTTACACTCGTGTAGTAAATTTTCTATACCCGTTTCTGTAAAAGAGCTTCCAGCACATATGTAGTAGTTTTACCTTAAACATATTTAAGAAAGTCCTTGCGCCCGGTATTCATTTCGCATAAGTTCGAAAAAAATGAGAGGAAATTGCAAACACTTCTCGATGGTATAAAAATCTGAAAAAATTCATACACATTAAAGATACTGAAAAGATTAATTTTGCATAATAATAATTCTAAAATGTTATTAACAAAAAGTTATTGATGAAAAAATATGGTTTAACAAATCTCCCGGAAACCCACATTTAATTAAATAAAAATGATTAGTTCATTTTTTTGAACACGTATGAATTTTTTCAGATTTTCAAATTCACTTTGAATTTTGTTTTTTCATTTTTTTTCCATATAAAAAAGAAAGAAAATACTTCTTTAACAGTACGTCGCTTCTGCGCATGTGTGACATGCGTTGCAACAGTTCCGTCGGTACAGCCGAATCAAACGCATGATAAGATTTGAAAATATGAGGAAGTATGTTAATCGAATTGGGTGAAAAATAATGAGGAAACAATTTGCAAAGATCTTTACAGCTTTATTTTTTCTAACTATAACTTTGCAATGTAAATATTATATGACTGAAAAATTATGAAAATAAAAAAAAAAAATTGGGAAACAATTTGCAAGAGCCTACAAGACTGTAAACAAAGACATTTTTCGAAAAATTCGAAGGGTCGTAAAATTTTCACCGCTTGATCGATTTTTCTCAAATTTGTACTTCAACCTTGTACGATGGTAGTCCATATGTCAACCAAATGTAAAGTAAACCTATTAAAAATTACGAATATTTTTTCATGACAGCAATGTTTTCGTTTTAGTGAATCAAAATCTTAATTTAACAACATACCGACCGTTCCTTGGACTAAATTCATCATTGATAATCACTTATCGTGATTCATGTGGAAAATCGCAGCCAAATATTTCAGAATTTACGGTTGTAATATAAACAGAACCATTCGCTAAAACACTTTGACACTACAACAAATTTTTTTTGCTCTATGGTAAAAGTATCTATGTTTTTCGAATTATTGAATGAACAGGTTTATCAAAAAGGCCTAAAAATGTAATTCAAAAAATCTTGTGTAAAAAATCGTGCATTCAGAATAAACAGTAAATTCAGTTCGCAAGTACAAAGAAAAAATTGTGCAAAAGTTAGTGAAACTATTTCTTTATACCAATTTACCAATAATTTTTTGGCATTGTCACTATTAAATTTTAATGTTCTTAGTATCTGCAAAAACCATAATTTTGTTCTGAGATTTGTTAATGAAGCGCTTTTAATTTTTAAACGACGAGTCAATACAACGTTTCTCGAAAACATAATTTTAGGAAGCCATTTCTCTTTTCGTTTTCAGCTCACATTTTCGAAATTAAACGGAGGTCTCGAATTACGGTTTGCCAAAAAAACGGTTCTGCAAATTTAGGCTGAGAATCATTTATATATGAAGACAAATTTCATTTATAATTTTCTAAATATATAAGAGCTTGAACAAAAAAATTGGTTTTTAAAAATGACAACGCGTAAAAGCAGTTGTTATAATTTCATGGCATTGGCAAGAACCTCATAACCTTAAAAGATGGATATCGAGGCGTAGCATTCCTTCCCACTCAGGTGTTAAATTGTCGTTCTCCTCCTGCACATTTTAACATGAAAGTTTTCAGCATCTTACTTTCCAACTCCGCACAAAACCATCTCTACGTTCATTCCCGAACGATTGTAAAAGTCTCCATGGCTCGTCGCCCATTTGCCTCTCAACGACTCTGCGTAATGGCCGATCAACTAGCCAGAACGCTGGCATTCTGTATTTTAGAGAAAATAAAATTAACCAAGGAATAAATCTCGCTTTTGTACACAGAAAAAAGTCGCTAAAAATTGTCCATTCTAAGTAATAGGTCATACTCAGATGGTAAAAAAAAAACATTGCAATTCCATTGTATCAAAAAACATAGAAATTAGTAAAAAAAAAAAGAAAAATTAGATTCGTCTAAGGAAACGATAGACGCAGTCAACGTCAAATCCTATTATTAAATTTAAAAAATAGCAAGCCTCAAAGAACATAGGATTACAGTTTTGTGTTACCGACGGAGCTACGTTAAGTCTTCCCGAAAATGGCGAAGTTGATGGCTGCGCGAGATCGCACAGGAAATCGCATGAAATCAGACACTTATTGAAATCTTGTGTCCATCTAAATGGGAAGTACATGGTCCCTCAGGCCCAGTCGGTATAAAAAACGGTTGACCTATTTCTTTTCAGGGTACTGAATGATTCCATACAAAAGAAAATTAGTTAAATGTCCTTAACGAATGAACGAACAAATACGTAATTTACGTTTATCGGAAAACCCAGCAACCTTGAATAAATAGGTGGGTCGTTCTGGACACCGACCGTGGTATGTCACATAACCTTAAGATAACTTAAAGTCAACTTTCTTAAGGTACTTTTTTCAAACAAACAATATATAATATTCATTGAGATACAATGAACGTTACATAAAAAAATCGTCTGAAAAGACACTTTCTTAAGTTAGTTTTAAGACAAAACTATGGATATGTAAAAAAAAATAGTGTCAGTTTCCAATAGTGTCCAATAGTGAGATGCAATCGCGGCGAATGTATATAAAATTGTTTCAAAATGGACTTCCTTAATGTAATTTTTTCAATGCAACTACGACAATATAAGAGTGGCCTCAATATGAGTATTACCTTGGCGGATTAGGCAACTGTGGCTACAACCACTTTTCCACCGTGAAGCTACCGGTCGCCTTCCGCCGTACAATTTACCACTTAAGGATATCCTTACCAGAAACGCGAGGGGCAGCGGGGTTTTTCTGGCGAGAAATATATATGCGTGAAAAAATGTGGCAACGCCGACATTCGCGACTGCAGCGCGACTAGTGGTTGTAGGGTGTAGCATCTTCTCAGATAGACATTTGGCAGCACAGTGACGGCACAGTACCGGTAATGGTTGCACGGCGTGCTGTCATTTTGTATTTTTTTATAACGTCACGACGTGCTGATTCCAGCACAGAGCTGCATTCAGCACGTCGTAACGTTACAAACTCTGCTTAATTCGGACGCAGTTGACGTCCCTAGCAGATCCGGTCACCGAACAAACCACCGTCGAAATCACCATGGTGGTTTTATACAAAAAGTTCACTTAGAATTTTGTCGAAACCACCACGTAAACCACCACTCCGAGATTTGTTTAAATCTCAGAGTGGTGGTTTACGTGGTGGTTTTGTCAAAATTATAAGTGAACTTTTTGCACAAAACCGCTATAGTGGAAACGACCGTGATTCTATAGGGGCTTGCGCGGTGACCGGGTCTGCTAGGGGTGTTTCTGACGGCGCGCTGTGCACCCAGGACTGCACGTTTATCTATCTGGGTTGCGATCGGAAAATTCGAGGAGGAAGCTTTTAGGTTAAGTAGTTTGTTGATATCTGATTAAATAGCGCGGTATTTATATTGAGCGTGGTGGGGACACGGCCTTGCCACATTTTCTCTTATGGAGACGAAACGGTGACTAAGATTAGCTTCGGACATGCAACTCATGGTGGCGCTGTAGTCAAACGTGGTCTTAGGAGAGACAGAGACAGAGATAACCTTTCAACTGGAATTTTGCAAAGAGAATTTTTTATGCTTACAAACTATTTTGTATGTTATTATATATGTATTGTTGGCAGTAATCAAATCATAATAATATATTTTCATGCCTTAATGGGTACTAGCTCAACACTGGACGCCGATAAATAGTTGTTTTCGTTTTTCAAACCGTTCGTCGCGCTCTTCACTCTACCACAAATTGCGAACTTCATTTGAATTTGCATGTGCCTGGAGCGACGCTTGTGGCGCGTTTTAGAAGGTTCACATAATTACGATTTTTGAACAAAGTTTTAGCGCTTTTCCGTTGGCGTTCAGCCTCCTTTACTCTAGTCTCCATGCTTTCTCTAGTGACGCGATTGGAGGCCGGAACGCTGTCAATAACCCGAATGTATTTTATTGTCCGATCATCGAGCTAATATTTTTTTGTACGAATATTTTCGAAAAAATTCCATCTACATTATGTTCGTTTTTTATTCAGATCGAGTAGAAATTGTCTGAGAAAATCGATTTATTCGCGATTTTCGGAACAGTAGCCCTATCCAACCCGTGTTAAATTATCCAGTTTTGGGAATAAATTTCTCGAAAACAAGATCTTGAATCCAATTTTGGAAAATGGCGATCGATAAAACTCACTTTTCCCTACTCTCTGTAAAAATTTCATAAAAATTGAACAGAACTGACTTTTCATTCGGATATCTTTAACGATTATGAAACAACCGATTTGTGCGCCCTCTGGAAGCTTCGAGTGGAAACACGCATATACAAAATTCATGACTTTTTACACATATTTCAAAATAAAAAAAAAGAACGTAATTTTTAAAAATTACACAAAACTGAAAAAAATTGGTACGCATTCAGAAAAAAATAACATATCATTTTCATTTGAAACAAAAGTTAGGTTGACGGCGGTTTGTTAAAAAAAATGTCTTCATGAATTTGTTAATAACATTATGGAATTATTACTATGCAAAATCAATCTTTTAAGCACCTTCTACATGCTTGATTTTTCAAGCTCATTCAATTTTCACTGAAACACGTTTGGCGGGTCAGTACCACTCCCACATCCTTTAATGTACTTCCTTAAGGTAGTTTCAGAGATATAAAGTGTAATTTTGACGCTACTTAAAAAAATGGAAATCGCAATAGTGAGCATCTCAAGGAGTACGAGTGCCAGTAAAGTAGGAAGTAGAAAGTTGTCGCAACGCGTTCACGGTCTCCTAATACTGCAACTATAATTTTTCCCGGCTGACAGCGACTATAAAGCAACACAGTAGCTGAAGCGAGTTTGGAGGTGACTAAAAAAGTAGCGAGCTGATGCAATTATGTTCGACAATTTCTATCTTTTATTACCAAAGGAATCAATTATATCTGCTCCCGCTTATTTTTTCCCCTCAGGCTGTTAAAAAACGCGGCGTTGTTTTGCATTCCATGCACTAGAGGCGCTGCTGTGTAGTTCATAAAATTTCCGCCATACGTTGACGACCGTTGGCTCTTTCGAACCGGAAAAATATGAAAAACTTCAAATTAGAATTCTTGTTTTCGAGATTATATTAAGATTTCTGTTATCAAAATGCGTGTGTAATCATCTTAAAACTTCTTATGTGTATTATGGAAGTTTTCTACGAAAATGTATAAAAATTGGCATTTTTAAAATGATTTTCCGAATTTAAAAATTATTTCAAAACCGTCACAAATAAAAAATTAAAAAAAAAAATATATGATCGCAGAAAAATCAGTGCATTAATTTATCCATGAAAAAAAAAGTTGTCAAAACGTTTGTAAAACGATCCAAAATCAATATTCTTATTATTTTAAAAGGCAGTATTTTCTTTTCTCGTGTCATGAATGTTACATTCAAAATAGTACTGCGCATTGATATTTGGCACTTAATTACTATTTAAGTAACAACTATTTTCACCTTACAGGCTATAACAAATTTTATCTAGAAATTTCCATGGCAAATAATACCAACATTATACGATGATTTTATTACAAAAATTGTTACCGATGACTTCTCTAATAACATTTTATGATCTTAATTCGACAATGCAAATTATGTGGCATTAAACTGAGAGTGAATTGATTTGTATCTATGAACTCTCGAGCAAATTCTATCGGGTAAGAAAATTCTTCAAACGCGATTCGAATTCAGAGAGTTCAACAATATATTTATAAAGTGTTGAAAATTCATGCACACGTCGACAGGTGACGTTGCTGCAAATCCCATCAGCTGACGATTAGCAGTTTATCTAAAGTTATATGGTAATTTCGAGTAGATCCTATTCTCTGAATGTCTATAAATCAGAATTTAATTTGCAAACTATACGAACGTAAACATATGACTTTTTTAACAGCACGACCACATTTTCTACGATAAATCTGAAAGTATTCGACGAGAATCATTCTAGCGAAGAAAGAAGAACGACCTCCTTATTGGACGGCTTGACATGGTTTCCTGGTCGTGCTAGCAAAAGCACATCTTCAGCACGACGATATTGCAAATAGCTATATATTGCGAACTCCCAGCCTAGTTATATGCCTTGGGTGAAAGTGAACTCTCGGTGCGCTGGTACCGAGATTACCGTGCCCGACCTGAGTGCCGTGTCTTCTGTGCGTTCCCTCGCAAAGTACGGCAATCGAGTGCGACCGAGCGTGGTAGCATGTCGATGATTAATTGCCATTAGCGTCCTCCAATCCGAGTCGTCGTGCTGTCCAATCATAGAAAATCGTAGCTGCTGTCGTTTCCTCGAGCCGTAGGTCACAATTTCTTCCTTTTCATTTCTTCCATTTCAGTATTATGGATAGTTTGTGAAGCTACGGAAGTGGAGAAACTCTCACCGCTTAGGCTTCATTGTCGTTACGATGTAAAATCATTGATATCTTATTGTATAAAATAACATTTGCCTCCCATGTCACATATGGTAGCTACAGTGCCCGAAACATAAAGTTCGTAATTGCAATTTCGAAAGTACTTTCAAGTTCTGATTTGAATTCTAATCCAATTCGATGTGCAAGTTCGAATTTAAGTTCATTTTTTTACATGCGCTTTAAGTCGAATTTTGGGAGGTACTTTTATTTTCTAGTTTGAATTCAAATTTTATTCGATGTTTAAGTTCGGATTTGAATTCGTTTTCCATTTGAGCTTCACGTCGAATTTTAACTTGAGTGTTGAGTTTAATTTGCATATGATTCTATACTGTTAAAAAAGTGTAGAATCTTGTCTGTGTAAAGTTGCATCCTGCACAAATGTTGTCCTGTCTAGCCAAGACTATCTCTCTTGTATTTTATTTCTTCAACTAATGACGGATTATATTATTTCTTTCTAGGATCGTGACATTACTAAGGACAACCTGCAGAGTCTTTCGGACACGTCCTCCGACAAGGATGACAAGGATGAGGTCCAAGTTGACACGAAAGATATAAAGGTTCAAAATGATGATGACTCCAAAACAGACAATGAAAACGGCGACCAGACCGATTCTGATGACGATTACGACGACGCGGAGTTCCCGCCGGTTCACATCAAACTACCTCTTCAACTGGACCTCGACGATCTCGCCGGGGTAAGAACTTTTCAAAGACGTATTCTGATAATGAAAAAAAAAGAACGATTCAATTCCTTCAACATATCACTAGTATGATCCTCGTTCGCGGAAAATCCGTCTAAAACAATTCATCTAAATCGATTCGTCTAATAGCAATTCATCTAAATCAAGTCATCTAAATTCCGCTATAATTGAATAATACTAGCAACAACGCCCACGCTCCGCGCGTGCTATGCTTTGGTGACTTTGCGACTTTTTTTTTAGCTAAAAGCTGATCCTGAAGAGTATATATGTCAATATATATGTCTATCCAAAATAGCAGGTAGTCAGAATAACGCTAATTTCATGACATACTTTTGATATAATTATTTCATATCCTCTTGACGACTGCTCTACCGATCTCCATCGATTTCAGATACTCTAAAAAGACAACTTTATTAGACATTCCTCAGAACGGATATCTAATGGACAGCGTTCCTATTATATTCCACAAAATCCCACTTGTGAAATAAATTAGAAACTGAAATCTCAAAAAATTGCAGAAGCTGTGCAAAATCTTCTTCTGTAGCGGCCATGTCAGAAACGCGAAAACGACAGTTCAAAATGCCCGCCATATGCGACTTTGCAGCGGCGGCCTCGACGGACTGAAGTTGGCTCTGAAACAGCCATCGCCGACCAATCGGAAGACTCGAAAAGCGGCTTCAGTCTTTTCAGTTCGATGTGCCATGTCTTTTTTAAGAGAGGATAACGAATGATTTTCGCTATAGTAGTAACATCCAAAGAATATTTTCCGCTCTAGTAGAAAAATTCAACGAATGTTTTCCGTTATAGTAGAAAAGTGCAACGAATGATTTTCGCTACAGTAGTAACATCCAAAGAATATTCTCCGCTCTAGTAGAAAAATGCAACGAATGTTTAACGCTCTAGTAGAAAAGTGCAACGAATGATTTTCACTATAGTAGGAATATTCACCGAATGTTGTCCGATATAGCAAAGAAATTTTTCTCGGTACATAACTTTTTAATCCACTGCAAACTCTACGAAACCGCAACCTTTGAATCAATGCAACATTTTTATTAAACATCGTTCAAAGGAAATATCGCCAAATACAAACGGATTGCCCACAAAATTCGTTCATATTGGTTTCAGAACGATATAACATTATTGACCATAAAATCATGTTGTGAAGCCCAGACTAAAAAAAGTTTTCCTTCGATAGCAGCTCTTTAAAACTTTACAAAACATCATTGCGACAAATTTCAAGCTCCTGTTTTTAAATTACATTACTATTCTACAATTTTATTACAATTTTAAATTGCATTGATAAATCTTCGCTTTGCCGAATCCGGAGACAATAATCGAGGACGTGGCGGATTTCTGAATCCATGGTTAAAAAAAAATTTGTTTTTACTATTATTATGCGATAGAATTTTAATACTACTTGTTCAGTATTATTCAGTTCTACATATTCTGCCTAGTCTAAACAGTTCATTCCTACATATTCGAAGCATAGGATGGCATAGGAAAGATCACAACATAGTATAAATTATAAGTATAGATTAGAATTTGCGTCTAGAATTGACATATCTAGTAGGATAATCGTATGGAATTGAAGTATGCATTTGTGGAATTTAAATAAGCAGTTATGAAATTGAATTATCTAGTAAGATAGTCGTATAGAATTGAAATATGCAGTTGTGAAATTGAAATATGGAATATGGTAATTGTAAAGAATAAAAATATGTAGTAGTGAAGTTGCACGGAATCTTTATGCGCAGTAAAGAATGGTGTAGAACCAACATATGCAGCATAAGGATTGTAATATTATATAGAATTCAAGTGTTCAGATTCGCCTCATATAGAAAACGTGTAGGTTTTTGTTCGGTATAGAGTAGGCGGAAGTTTTTAACAGTCACACACGTTGTGTATGACCGATCATGTGTAGGGATGCCCGAGTAAAAGATACGAACGACCCTGGCTAACCATATTTTCACCGTATATTTAATATCAACACCTAACCGTATTTCTTCAAATTTCAATTCTACGTATTGTGTTAGTCCTATACGATGCATAGTGTCTTGGCATTGCATTGTCAATGATCGCATTTGCATCAAACTGAAATGCTTGCACTCTTAGTATTTTGCTAGAACAAAAGGGGTAATCCTAGAATTAACCCCCCCCCCCCCCCCCCCGAAAAAATGACCCTCAAAAAGATAAACCAAAAATGTCATAACCATGGTAAGCTCCGTAACCGTCATCTTAACTGAAAATCACTCAAATTAACCGAGTTTTTAACCGAGAAGAAAGTAAGTCCCGATAGCCCCTGTTTCAACTAGTTTAACTGACCTTTTGACCGACTTAAGAAACATTTCCGTGGTGAATTCAACCGACTTCAACCAAAGTTTTAACTGACAATTTATTCAGTTAAAATCATTTTTTACCGGTGACTTCAACAGATTTTAACCGATCTTTTTTCAACCGGCACAATTTTCGCTAGATACTGTCACGGCAAAACTACTGGTGTACATTTCGAAAAGAATATATTTTCGCGTTTAATTTGACGTGTTATTTGCTCTATTAAATTCGTAGCCGACAATTTGATACATACTTGATCACGATTAAAGAATAACATTTTTTGTCATTGGTAGGATTCGAACCTGAAACCCTGTGATTGTTTGGCAGAATATGTTTTGATTGTCTATTCGAAGTGAAAGAAATGTCTCAGAATGTTATGAGATTTTACATTTGTATAATTGTGTCTAAAAGTCTATTTAAAAAGCTTCGACTGAAAAATTGTTAATCTCTGTTAAAAACATAATAAAATAATTTTGCAAACTATAGAAAAGTATCCACTGCGGTCGTTAGAATGTCCGTTGGTTTCGTGTACTTATTTGCATTCTCCAACTGTGGCGGGTAGTTCTTCCCAACCTGTAAAATTATTCAATTATTTACATGGATCAATAATTTGTAAGTTAGTGATATTTTAATATGTTTTTAGACACAATTAAACAAATATAAAAACTCATAATATGGTTAGACTTTTCGTATACTTTAGGTGGAGACCAACAGTCACAGGGTTCCAGGTCCGAATTCTACCAATGACAAATACGTACTGTGTTCAAATACGTACTAAATGATCGAGTAAAGTCGAATATCAATATAAAAGAGCAAAATATCCGTTAAATCAAACTCGAAAGCAATATATTATTGTTAAAATTACATCGATTGAATCATCGGTTAGAATCGGTTAACGTCACTCGCATGAATTATTCTGACCGAAAAACTTTCAGTTAAAACGTTGGTTAAAGATGGTTAAAATCGCCACGAAATTTTTTCTTAAATCGTTGGTTAAAAGGTCAGTTAAACTAGGTGAAACAGGGGCTAATCAAGACCGGTTAAAATGTCGGTGACATATGTTGTCAGTGAACAAATAAAAATCCATAAAATTCATGAGGTCCTGCGGGCCGATCCTCTATTGGTCAAATTTCCAGGGAACATGTTTTTTTTTGTACTCGATAAGAGAACCATGCTTGTCGTTAACTGTTTTGTCTTCAACAGAGCCTGTTGCAACAAGCCCGCAGCATTGTATCCTGTGTCGTCGAGCGACGCAGGTCCGACGAAGTAATGGACGGAGCAAATGAAAACGCAATGGCCAACAACAGCACTGATCGTCAGCGCATTCAGAGGCTCAGCGGAGAACGCGTAGCCATTCTCTGCGAATCTGGTGATCCACGTCAAGAGTAAGTACTTAATAATCGAACCCATGGTTCTCACGTCCTAAAAATTAATGCAACATTATTTTAATCTGTGTGTTGGCTTTTTCTTTAAAGGCAACAGGAACAAGAGATGCTGACGCCGATAATCGTTCCTCTGGGAACCGTACAGATCCCTCTTCAGCCACAAGACAATGGTTACAATCGCTATCAGATTCACCAGTACCCAGTTCCTGAGGCCCAGCGTGTTCCAATGCCCCTTGACGCTAGAGCAATGAACTCTCCATTCCCTGTGAATATGATGACTCCGGAAATTCGCAACCTTCCTCAGGTTTCCATGGAGATGGGACCTCCCCCACGTATGGCACCCCAACCGAACATAATGAGACCACAACCGGTAGGTTTTTGTTTTTTCATTATTTTCTTAAACGACCTTTTGGCTGTTTCGCTACCTTCTTACACGCACTTTTAGTTTTTTCTTTGCTTTCTTACACGACTTTTCGCTTTTTGCTTCCTCATAGAGAAAGCTATGTTTCATGAAATTTTTGTATTTTCGAGTTTTTCATGTCAGGACACTTAGAATGGTCCAAAAGGTCGAGAATAGTGGTCTCTAAAAATGTCCATATGTATGTATGTGTGTGTGTTAGATCTGTTTAAAAAAAGCAAATATTTCTTTTTTTTGCTCATTGACATTCTCGAAATTTGATGGAAAAGGAAAGTTTTCGCCAAAGACGATGGCTGTGAAAAATGGTTTAGTACTGCCTCCCGCCGCTTGAAATTTAAAAAAATGTCAAACTTCGTAATTTTCATTGTTCATTGTTCAGTAGGAAATGAAAGTTTTTGTGAAGCCCCAAGACAATGAGATTGTTTTTAGTCTTCTTTTCTCGTAAATAAAATTTGCAATTTTTTTATTTCAATAAAATAGTACTAAAAAATATCTCATCGTCTGGGGGTTCACAAAAACTTTCGTTTCCTATTGAACAACGAACACACCACGCGGTTTGGCGCTGTAACCTTTTTGAAAATTGCGAATTCTGGCTTTTTTTTCAAGCGACGGGAGGCAATGCTAAATAAATTTTACAGACATCGCCTTTGGCGAAAACTTTTCTTTTGCATCAAATTTCAAGAATCTCGAATGACTCGAATTTTTTAAAATTTGGCTCTTTTGAACAGGTCTAGTGTGTGTGTGTGTGTGTATACAACTTCAATAATTTAATCGTCTATAACTGAAGAATGGATTCTTCTATCGAGCTGAAATTTGATATACAAATGAAGCACCATCCCCTCTTTGATTGTTGCTATTTTTGACAAACTGTATACACAATTATCGATTTTATACCTGTTTGAATTTTTCGAAAAAAAGGCGTGGTCGCTCTAACTTCCGTAAGATTTAAAATTTCAAAATTCTAAAAAAATAGTTGACCGGAATATGCAAATTTTTTCGTTTTTTATCGTTTTTCATTTAATCTGTAATATCTCAGAAACTATTGGTCGTATCGAAATCATTAAAAGACGAAAATGTGCATTTTTTTATAGCCAACAAGAAAAAAATATATTCAAAATTAATTGCTTAATTTCAGGTCACATTTTATGGAAAAAACAACAAAATTATTTTTTTTTTTTTATGGTTGGACTTCAGATTTTTTCATCGGACAAATTGTCTCGGAAGCTTTGAGTGATCGCCGAATTTTGAGTATTTTTTTTTTTTTCATGGGATGGCCCAATGCTGTGACGTTGGAGTAATCTGAATGTTTTTAATATATACAAAAAAATCCATATTCAAAATTAAAATTAATTAAAATGGTTGGACTTCAGATTTTTTCACCGGACAAATTGCCTCGGAATCTTTGAGTGATCGCCGAATTTTGAGTATTTTGTTTTTCATGGGATAGCCCAATGCTGTGAGGTTACAGCAATTTGAATGTTAAAATTAAAATAAAAATTAAAAACATTCAAATTGCTGTAACCTCACAGCATTGGTTAACAGCAAATTAAAATTAAAATAAAAATTAAAAAAGTCCCGTGGAATCCCTCATATATGTATATTGCTAAATTCAATATTTTCAATATATATATAATTTAGTGATGAACGGTATGAAACTTTTGATTTTATGAAATATTGAATTATTAAAAAAAAATGCACGTTATCATATTTACTTTCGAAAACGCTCTAACAATAATGAAATAACGGAATAACGAAATAGAAAAAACAAATTCACAACATCTTTATTTATCTATGTAAAATAAGGATGCAAAGTAGAAACTTGCACATTGCTTCCTCATTATTTTTCCCTTTTTACAAAGCTTCCTTTATGGGGAAGCCAAAATTGATTAACATACTTCCTCATAGAGGTTTTTGTAGCGACAAATAATGAGGAAGCAATGTACAAGGTTTTACTTTGCATCCTTGTTTCTTTGCTTTCTTACACGACCTTTTGGCTTTTTCTTTTCTTTTTCACGGGGATTTTTGGTTTTTTTCTTACTTTTCTTACACGACCTTTAGGTAAATAACGATTTATCCGCAATAGGGTGCAAATTTCTCCACTGAAGTGATCCCTTATGGAAAAACTTGACTTATTCTTCCTCGAACTACGAGTTATATGAATTTTCTTATCACATACAGATCGAAATGCGCCAAATTCCCATTGAAATTCGTCACATGCCGATGGACCCAATGCGGGGAATGAAGCCTCCCGCGGAGCAGGAACAACAACAGAACATCCCCCTGATGTTCGGCCGCCCGGAACGCCCATCGATTATGTATCCCCAGGAGCAACAAACTCAAGGAATGATGCCACCACCACCTCCCCACCAGGGGGCCCAAGAGACCCAGCAGATTCATGAGCAGAGGGTGGCGCACTCTATGATGATTCCCCCCCGTATCGAGCAGAGACAACAGCCCTCAGAATCTCAGGAAGTGCCCGATAGACCGAGCTCTCCCTTCCACGGAATTCCGATGGAAATCAGAAGAATCATACAACAGGTTCCCTTGGAGATTAAGAATATCATTCAACACATAACCGGTGAAGTTAGACCCGCTCAATCTCCAGTTCCGGAAGGCGCTCGACGAGAGGTAAGACAACAACAACATATCAATTTTTTTTAACGATGTATTACACGCAGATTCCAACGTAAGTTGCAATTAGAGAATCATTAACCGATTGTCACTTTGTCAACTTGCAGCAGGTTCAGGAGTTCAAACCTTTCCCGGAGGGTATTCGGCCAATCCCAGTGGATCCCTTTGCGCTTCCCATCGAAGTGAGGAATCTCTTCGAACACGGAAACATCGAGGGTCGCGTTCAGCAACGCGGTCAGGATTCCGAGGAACAACAGGAGCAGGCCAAGCCATTCCAAGGATCGGAGAATCAGGCCGAGGAGGCTGAGAGGAAATTCCCTGTACCCGCGGAAGTCATGAATATACTTCACCAGGTTTGTTTAAATACTCCAGACGCTTAATGTTGATGTTGTTGATGTTGATGTTGATCACATTTCTCAATTTGTCGAAATGTTTTAGGTCGTCGAAGGTCGTGCCTTCCCGGTACCTCGATTCGCGATGCCAATGAGACAAATGGAGTCAATGGAGGTGCCAGTGGAAGCTCATGCCCAGGTATCAGACAACCAGGCTCCTGAGGAACAGACTCAGCAGCACGAGGAGGAGCAGCAAATGCCGCAGCAACAACAACAGCAGCAGCAGCAGCAGCAAGTGCACATGATGGTTGACCACCAGGAGATGCAGGATGAATCCAACCGACCCCACTGTAAGTTTATCAAAGATCTTTACCACCTATTTTATAAAATAATGGAAAAAAGATCGATAAATTAGCTACACTATGGCAAACAAGTTACAGTATTTACCGATCACTTTGGTCTTGTGGTTAGCGTCCTGGCCTCTAAAGCAAAGTATCGAAAGGTCTTGGGTTAGATTTCCGGTGCCGTCATCTCACCGGTAGAAAAACATTTTTGTATCGGGTGCATGGAAAGTGCCACATTTTGTGCCGACCGGGAATGACAAAACGTGGCGCTTTTCGAGAAGGCGTATCGAAAGTACTGGAAGCGTGTCGAAAATACAGGAAGCGTGTCGAAAATACGGGAAGCGTGTCGAAAATACGCGAAGCATCTCGAAGATACGCGAATCGTACCGAAAATACTGTGCGCGCATGCGCACTTCCATCGCGCTCGCGTCGTCTCGATCGCCTTCGTGAGGACCCGTGCCGAATTGTGTCGATGCTGTGGTCGATGCATACAGACTTTTGAGGTTAAATAGTTTCGACGTTTGTTACGGCGTGTTTTAATTATTGTTCTACATATTAAAAAACTGTTATGTTTGCAGTCGGGGGGCTTCGACCCCCAATGCACTTGATACAAAAAATAGTATTCGATACTCGTGATTGAAAGCGTATATTCTGGAAGACTTTGAAGTGAGTCACACTCGCACCACACGGAAAAAAAGATTAGTTGCCATAACCAAGAAATGAGTTGACACAACCAATCGATTATTCTAGTTCCCTAGCAACTCAAATGGTAATACCAACGATTCGAATGATATTGCCGACGATTCGAATGGTAGTCCCAACTATTCGAGTGGTAGTCCCAACGATTGGATTAGTTAACCTAACTAATCCAATCGAGAACTAATCGTGAATAGTTGAGGTTACTATTCGATATGGTTGAGGCAACTAATTTTTTAGACATTGTGTACAGCAAATCAAAAACGTAGTTGCCACAACCAAACTTTTTTTTCCGTGCACTCGTGCCACCGGACCAATCGCCGACTCGCACTCGTTGCCACAAGAATTGTTCGCTTTCACGCACTCGTATTGCAAAGTACTATTTTGTAACGCATGCATGAGAAGTGCTACTTCTCGTGCCTGCCGCGCGTGGCGTAAGTGGCGCTTTACGGCCATCGATGCTATTTTACTTCTCGCACGGGAATCACTTCTCGCACGCGCGCGACTAAAAATGAAAAAAATGTTTGGTTGTGGCAACTACGTTTTCGATTTGCTGTACACAATGTCTAAAAAATTAGTTGCCTGAACAATATCGAATAGTAACCTCAACTATTCACGATTAGTTCTCGATTGGATTAGTTAGGTTAAGTAATCCAATCGTTGGGGCTACCATTCGAATCGTCGGTATTATCATTCGAAGCGTCGGTATTATCATTCGAACCGTCGGTATTATCATTCGAATCGTCGGTATTACCATTCGAATCGTTGGTATTACCGTTTGAGTTGCTAGGGAAATGGAATAATCTATTGGTTGTGTCAACTCATTTCTTGGTTATGGCAACTAATTTTTTTTTCCGTGGGTAGCACTTCTCATGCATTTGTTACAAAAAGTATTATGCGATACAGAGCGAGAGAGCGATCATCATACGACGGTTGTGAAGTTCATCGCACGAGCCCCACGAGTATCGACACCAAATGATAGTTTCATTCTTACCGAGTATCGTTAAAGTGGGTAATAACCCTGGCAGTTGATACGAGGTTGAGTAAGCAGAAAAAAAGTTGAAGTGTTTAAAAATGTGATTCTTTTTTGAGATTCAAAGCATTACATAAATATTTATGAAATGGGTAATTTATTTTTTCGATGTCACATGATTTGCAATTTTTTCTAGATTTCTATGGCAGTGTGAGAATTTATTAAATAGGCAGAAAACCATATTTATAACAAAAAAATGTTATGTTTGGTTCAATTCGAATTTATTTATTTTTGTTATGTTATATTTTATTCTTTGCAGTATAAATAAATGCTTGTATGTCAAATGTTGCAGTTGTTCAACCACGTTCGGTGCGATCTGTTCCTGAGCCCTTCGCTCATCCCCGCGAGAAGCGCGTTCGTCGTTGCGCCTGCAACTGCGCCTGCTAAGAAGAGGATCAGCAACGAATGTCAATAGAATTCAGATTTGACGATTCGTCGAGAAAGGTTTAGCAAGATCTGAAGTAAATAATAAAAGATGTAAAAACAAAAGTTTTTGAACAGTAAATGCAATTCTGCGGATATGAAAAGAGAGTATGTAAACGTATGGCTAAAAATTCTTCGTATCCGGGTTTTAGAGCCTCGTCGCATTTTTAGAAGAAATTCCGCGCTTTAAACTATTAATTCAGCGATAATAGATTTGCGTAATTTAATTGCGTGTACACAACTCAACAAGTGCACGAAAAAAAAAAAAAAAAAAACAAGTGGATACAAGTGATACTGAAATTTACTAACGGCTGATATTGTAATATGAATCGTAAAAAAGAAATGATTACCAAATTTGATAAGTGATATATTCAGAATTTCCTATGCGAAAAGTAATTTTTTATTTAACTTCTGTAATTACGATCGACATTAACGCTTGTGCTGTATCGATATAGCAACCGGCTACACTATATACCTGTATTGTACATTTTTAATTAAATACTATTTTCGTTATCATGCAAATACTTAATATGTATATTGATTATCGTGGCAATAATAAAACGATAGATATTGGTTGGTTTAATCCAGATGAGACTTATCTCTTTAATCTTTGAGGCGTAAGGAACAACCCACATATCATTAAGATGCTTAGAAAATATATATTATTACGAATATGAAGATTAGGTTCTGAGAGACACATGGTACATGATATTACAGTGATAACTAGAATAGCTCGGCCTGACAATGGACAATCAAACAGATGATCAACTTGCCTGGACCGTCCAGACAAAAGAATCATAGCTAGAACGTCCACATATCATTAAGATGCTTAGAAAATATATATTATTACGAATATGAAGATTAGGTTCTGAGAGACACATGATACATGATATTACAGTGATAACTAGAATATCTCGGCCTGACAATGGACAATCAAACAGATGATCAACTTGCCTGGACCGTCCAGACAAAAGAATCATAGCTAGAACGTCATGTCGTACGGGTGTATGAAGTTTGGCGATCGGTTTAATAATATTACCCGGGGCAGGGGGGAGTCCTGGGGGGACTCCGAAAAGTTCGCACTTGGGGAGTCCGAACCTTACTTTGTTAAATTTGGTCCGCGATTTTTTACGTTATTCTGCTATATGAAAAATGCATGCAGAATTTTTTTCAGATTTATTTTATGCACGTTTATCAAATATAAATATAGCTAAACAAGGAACGCTCCGATTTACAAATCCGAAAAAAAACATTAGAATACTATGAGAAAAAACTAAATTTCTGATCCGCAACCGAAAGTGGAAATATAATTTAATTGTTTATCAAACATTTTTCCTTTTTTTGCTTCCTCATAGAGGAAGCTTTGTTTTCATGAAAGAAAAAAATTTCTCGAGATTTTCATGTCAAAACGCTTAAAATGGTCTGAAACGCCGAGAAAAGTGGTTTAGAAAAATTGTCCGGATGTATGTATGTATGTGTGTGTGTGTGTGTGTGAGTAATCTTCAATTGGTATAAATTTTACAAAAATAGCTAAACGCATTTCATTTTTATAATAATTTTGAAATTCTGAAAAAAGTACGTAAATGCTCTAGCTCGAACAAATTTTTAGCTAGCGTGCTGAAACTTTGTATTAAAATTGAATGAAGTGATGCGACCTTTGGTATTGAATTTGGGTCAAATCGGTAAAACGGTTCGGTTTTTATGAGATTTTGAATTTTTCGACAAAATTTCGTTTCGCTCTAATTCAGGTAAAATATCAACTAATCGACTGAAATTTTCTACACAGGAAAAATAACATTCAGCTCTGCTACGTACAGAATTTGGTGATGATCTGTAAAGCGGTTCGGAATTTACGTGATATCGAATTTTTTTAAAATTTATTGATGTTGCTCTGGATTTCGTAAAACGTCAAAAACCATCAACTTCGTCAATAATTTTCATTTGTCGCAAAGCCTCCTCTATGAGGAAGCCAAAAATAAAATAAAGAATCTTCCTCATAGAGGCGGCTTTGCAAAAAGCGAAAAAGAATAAGGAAGCAATGTGCAAGGTTCTACTTTGCATCCTTGTTTTAACTTATTTTTTCAAAAAACTAATGTTGAAAATTAGATTGAATTATTTTTTTTTATTTTTTCTTTTCAGCAACTTAATCTGATTGGTTGAATGATTGAATTGTTTTTCAATCATTTTTTCTTATAACATTTTACAGATTTTTAAAAGATTTATATATTTTTCAAGATTTTGTATAGATAGAACTATAATTTTTTTTAAATACAGAAAAAGGTAAACGAAATCTTATTTCCACTTTCGCTTGGATAAAAATCTTGTTTTTTGTCATAGTATTTTTCTGATTTTTTTGGGTTTTGTAAATCTGAGCGTTTTTTATTTAATGTTAAGTATTTATAACTAAAAAACGTAAATAAAAAAAATATGCAAAAAATTCAGCATGCGTTTTTCACATGGAAGAATAACAAAAAAAAAATCGCGGACCAAATTCGACAAAGTAAGGTTTGGCCGTTGGTTGAGTTGAATGCCCGATAGACATGTACAATGACGGGCATTGATGCCTGGTTGATACATGGTACAGTTTGTCGGAAAGTGTTAACCAGGCATCAATGACGGGCATTGTACATATAAGAAAGAATATTCCATGGAACAACTATCGAATGTTATTTCGACGGGCGTTATTCGGGCGAACGTCATTTTCAGTCGAATTCTTTACACTGTTAGAAAAGACTGGAAGTTTTTATGCATAAACTTGTCATCTAAATTTAATGTACAATTGTAGCATAAATTTAATGTACTTTTGCGGAAAAATGAAAGCAAATTATTAAAATTCAGGTACTTTTACTGTAAAATTAAAGTAAATTATTGAATTTGTTGTACCATACATTAATTTTACATTACACTTGCATACTAAATTTAATATACCATTTTATGCATAAAAACTTCCAATACTTTACATTAAATATCAAGTAGATTTTTTTTACAGTGTAAATTAAATTACTTAAAAAAAACTCTAAAATAAAAATAATTTTACAACAATTGAGAACTCCCGACTAAAAAAAACCAATTAATAAACAAATTGGATTAAATAAATGGTAAATTAATAATCATTTACATACTATAGTCGGGAAGTTAAACTGTCAAGGGTGTAGAGATCTTCTCACTATTAAAATATGCGAATGATTATGAAACCGCTAATTTTTCTACCGAGTTTGTTTATTAATTAACTCCGTATTTTAGTGAAGCGTTTTTTAATTTTTGGGAGTATTAGAAGTGTGGAGAGAACGCTGTGGCGCGGCAGCAAAAAGACTACGACCGTCCGGATACTGTAGCTCGCAATCAAGTGGAGATAGCACTATATTGTCCATAGCACGCTGTTGGCGAAGCAGAAGAAGGGGAACGAAAAGAGAGACAGCACTACGACCGAAGGTCGACGGACAAGAGGGACCGTATACTGCGGCTGATGGAGTGCTGTAAGCGCGAGAGAGGAAAGAGGATGAAAAGCAGAAAGTCATGGGACGACGCGCCGCTAATACATAGTCCCCAGTCTTTCCCACTTTTTTAGTTGTCAACGACGGTCTGTCGAAGTCACGAGCTCTACATGTTAGAATATTTCGGAGTTCCAGTCCTCGTCACCTTAGCCAAATTCGATCCAATATATTACGTTTAACATTTTGTGGGATATTCTTTTATTTATAGAACACTCACTGAACTCACCGTCCGCTTATCAAGAGATTTGTTTTCACTTCTTCGAAACTGTGAATTTTTTTGTGTGCAAATTATGTGTTTGTGTGCGCGGAATAAACATGAAGTGCCATTCAAAATCAAAATGTTGTGATAAGAGTTTCTGCTGGCTCTGTATCTGCCTCATTTGTCTCTTTGTCCCTCTGTCCTTTCTCTCTCAACAAAATTTGAATTCGAACAAAACCGGAGGTTGGGCATAGAAACATCCGATTTTCACCACTCCCAACCGGTAAATACAAAGCTTATTTATCTGTTTAAGTTGATGTCAATTGTTTCGATCAAATTGATGCCCTAGCAATCTCAATAACTACTGTTTTACCGTAAAAACGGCCTGGTGGTGTTTGCGAAAAGAAAAACCGAAAGTTGGTCGTAACAACCGTGAAAAAACAACCGAAAAACATTGTTAGGGCAGTTGTTTTCGCGGTTGTTACGGCCGAATTTCGGTTTATTTGTTGCAAAAAACCACCCGGTTGTTTGACGGTGGTTTTTACGGTGATTCAGCTGGAAACGACGATTGTCAAGATTGCTAGGGTGCAAGTGCAATGAAGACAGCTGAATCTTTCCAACTGAAGTGTTGTTCTCCGTCACTGTTGATCTTTTGGAAAAAGACACGAAGCGTTCATTGCAGAATTCTCAGACGAAGTGAACGCTTGTCGTCTTCAATTGGGCCGGGACAACATACGCTTTACAGTTTTTGTTACCGACCGAGAAGATCATGTCGTCTGATCGCATATCTTATCTCGTTTTTAAAAGAAAGAACGCTGAATTTTTTTTTCAACTTGAACAAACTACCTTAAGCGGATAGTTTTTCAGTAATGAGAGTCTAAAGTTAAGTATTTTTGCGTAGAAATATCGGGTCTATAGCTCTGCGCAAGGGAATTTATTCATGTTTTTTATCTTTTTCTGCTTGATTGGAAGGAAAATCTAACTTCTTGTAGAATAAATTCTAATAATTATTCTTGTGGTTAAAAAGAAATTGTGGTAACCGTTATCAAATAAAGATAATTATTATCAAGGCAACCGGTAACATGAGAATCATTTATGCTGTATGATAACGAATAGAATGGTCAGTGTTAAAATCAATTTTGCAAAACTGAAATTAGTAAAAGAGTACTTTAACGTGATGTGTTAGTGCTCGGTCGGTAAAAAAAACTGTAAAGCGTTGTTCTTGGTCACAATTCATGTTTCAGGCAAAAGGCGAGAAGTACTGACTGCGTCTTGGTACTCTGCAGTCAGTACTTCTCGACTTTTATGCGAAAAATCAACCGTGGCGAAGAATAACACTTCGGGAAGATTCAGCTATCTCACTCGCCCTTATGGCGATCTGAGAGAGACAGACGATATGTAACACATCACCTTAAACGAACAAAAATGTAAAAAAAAAAAACGAAAAAATTAGTGTTATCAAAGAAAAAATTCTGTATTTTTTTTCTAATGAAACGATTGAAAAGAATCAAACCCAGTTTTGAAGTAGACACAATACATTATCAGAAAAAGATAGTACTATTGCGATCTCTAAAAAAAAGTATATTTATTTCAGCATGTGAATGTGGTCAATTTCGAACTTTAAGACATGGGAAAAGTTAAGGATAAATCGAAATTTTCTATTTTTTTTTGCAAGTAATATCTATGTATCTTTATTCACAAATGACAAATATGATTATGCATTAACCCTAGACAGAGCAACCCATTTTTCGAAAAAAATGAATATTCTTTTAAGAAAAAAGTGAAAAATATTTTAGAAACAAAAGCTTTACAATTTAAATGTCAATCAGTGCGTCGAAGCGAGAGAGCGCGATAACCCGATAATGCACAAGTCAGAGAGAGAGAGAGAGACGCACGTTAAAACAGAAAATTTCTCTGTTGATATCTCAGAAATAAAATGGCCAATCGATTTGAAATTTGGACACAAGTTTGGAAAGAAAATTATTTTCTTGACACAAATTTTTTACTTTTTTTTAATTCCATTGCCCATTCTTTCTGAGCGATTAAAATCTATGGTGTACATTCTATGAACAATTCTGATATTTAATATTTCCGAAGTATGGTAGCCGATCAGATTCAAATTCTACATAAAATGTTTAACATTATTGGCGAACATTCTATAAAAATTTAAGAACGCTGGCGTTTCAAGAAGTAGATCGACCATAGGAATGCCTTTAAAAAAATCAACAACTTCCAGTAAGGTTAAATGTGCATAATTTACGTAACTATAAACGCCAAAACATGTCTGAAATTTAGCAATTATCTAGTACACTTCTGTTACTTGGTTTGGATGTTGCACCGGACACTCACCGTTATATGATTTAAGAATATCAGCACAAGTTAATTGAGCATGTCAAATTAGATGCATGTGGACGTAGACTTAAGGTAATTGGCCCAGTTCCTGACACTGACGCACTTTCTGACACCGACGGTACACTTATATCTATAGTAAATAAAGTTTTCGTCAGGTATAAAAAAAATTACAGAGCAAATTGTAGACCGTTTTTTACTGCCAAATATTGCAGAGATACGAATGTTTTTATAGAATATTTCATATAAAAATTTAATAAAGTTACGACTGACGATTCTGTGGCTTCCGAGCGACATTCGTATTCGAATGGCACTGGCTCAAGCACATGCAGAATTTCGGATTTATAACCCTAAGTAAGTATTAAACACTATAAAAGTAATATGAATACCTTCTGAATAAATCACACCACAGATCTAATAGTAAAAGTTCATCTTAAGTTTAGTTCTTACCATAAATTCTCGGAGTCAGTAAGTGCATCACCTAATTCAGGTTATGTTGCAGTTTCTGATACTGCATATACAACGTAAGTCGAAGCTTCAGAAACTGGGGACTGGTTGGTGTCACAAACTGCGACATACATGTCGGAAACTAGACCTGCGCCAATGTCAGAAATTGCAACATGAAAGATTCAACAGTGTCAGTAACCCCGGTAGTAGACGATCATAATTAAAACAATAATTTAATTCTTATTTCTTAATAATATAACTACGAAACCGGGTGAATCTCATTCGGATAAAGGTTAACTATGATTGTCGCAGCACAATTACCGACAAAAAAGACTCCAATATTGTCAAATCTAAAACGCATTCAATAATTTATTTTTATTTTTATGAGTATTGGGATGACAAGATCGCAAATTTACATATAACTTATACGTACTCTTGCCACGTTGGAGTTTTTATAATGAAATTTTTGGATAAACAATGAAGCTATTATTGTTTAAACAAAGTGCCGCAGTATTATTTTAGCCAAATAATTTATTCGTTCATTTCTTTATATTTGGACAGAGCATAGTTTCTAACATTTTCAATCGTATGATCGGATACTTTTTTAAAAGTGTGAAAATTACCAAAATGACAGGCGGAGAAAAAAATTTCCGATTTTCCACGAAAAAGCACAACTTTAATAATTTGTTTTGAACAAATGAATAAACATATTAAAAAATCGTCTGGTATGCTATTGCTTTCCTTTTATTTATATGCCTTCTCAGAGTTTTTGCTGTGAAGAATTTATAGTTAATTAATACTTATAGTTAATATAATGATAAAGGTGGTCTCATAAAAAATGGAATATAATAAAGAAGCAATTTGGAAAGATCAACCTTGCATATTTTTTTTATTGTTCGAAAAATCACAATAATCGGCCATATCTAGTCCTCCTGGTTTCACTTCACGTGAAAACTGAATTAAAATAAAAATAAACTGAACTGACACCGAATTACAAGTAATTTTTTAAACAATCAAAATATTTGTCTATTCTGTATGAAATTAAAGCCAAATAATAATTTCGAACTTAGTCATATATATGATTATATTGAAGAAATCGTGACTTCGAAAACCTCAATGCATATGATCTTTTATAATATTGCGTAAAAGAATTCTTGTTTGTTTTGTATATTTTGTTGTTAAATATTGTTACATTGTACTGACATTTGTGATACCAGCTTATATTCTAAGCTTTCCCAATGCTTGGAAATTCCACTATGATTTGTAACCGACTACAATTTTTTTATTATCCAATAGATGCCAATCTTCCATGAGTGAAATCACCACAATCGAGGAATTGCAAATCAGATAGAAAACCAAAAAGGTAAATAATAATAAGTACAGTTTAAAAAATTTTGAGGTTTAAGGTTTATCATTTGAGAATATCAAATCTGTAACAAGACATAAAATAGGTTCCGTCCAGGGGCGGTTTAACGGTGCAAGAGCCCTAGGCCCGGAGATTCGAGGCGCCCCCTTCGTTCCATAAAAAAGCTTAACGCAACGATTTTTTTTTCGTTTTTACAACAATTTTAAAAATTAGAAAAAAAGTTCAGTCGCTTGCGCCCCCCAGACTGCGGCGGCCTGGGCCTAGTCGGCCCAGCCGTTACCGCCCCTGGTTCCGTCAAGCATATAATTTCTATGGAGAAAAATAATACGCTGTGGCTATTCGCACAGAAGAGTGTCTGTAATAAAGTCACGCTAGGGACACGCGGAAAATTGGAGGGTTTGGAGTGTGCGTAAGCAAGTTCGGGAATTGATGTGTCTGTATGATTTTTGGAGTTTATCAACTTTTGAAAAGGACTCTACATTTTCGTGTCTTTACCACTGTCGATCTCTTATTTTCTTGCAGTCGAGGATACGTTCAATTTATATGTTGTGTGTATGCAGTTTGTCGTATGCGACGCTACTATAATTCCTGAATATTATAATCATTGTTACGTCCGAAGTAACAAAAAATGATTGCCCTGTTTTTTACCTTAGCTACGGCTAATTGGTCAGGGATACGGGCTGAACGGTTTGATTAATTAATATCTAGAGTTGAACTTTCTTTGTTAAGTTAAAATGCGTGTCTTGGATCAGTTGTTGGAATATATTTAGATTTCAAACATTTAATTGAATAGCTAATTTTTACCAATTTGTATTCAGCTTTAATTCATTAATTATTTGTTGGTTTTCACAATACTTGGTCGTCAAATAGCCGTGATAAACAGATTCTTTAATTTCCCCACGATAGATCTTGACTAATTTTCTTAATTGGTTCTTTCGACCACCATTCTTTCGGTTTTTCCCCATTTGAGGAATTTAGAGGATAGAGTCGTGGATTATTTTACGTGAAGTCAAATGTTCAAGAAAACTCAGAATAAATGTCGGGGGTTGACCTCGCACATTCGACTAAGTCCCAAGAATACAGAATTAAATTCTCTAAGACTCACGAGATTTTTACCTCGTACTCTTAATATTGGAGGATCTTGGAATTCGTTAAAGTGTCGGGGGTTGAGCTCGCACACTCTTTTTGGGAAGAAGGACTTAGAAATGTCGGGGGTTGACCTCGCACACTCTATGTGGGAAATGGACTTAGAAGAAATGTCGGGGGTTGACCTCGCACATTTGACTAAGTCCGACGGATGTACCAGAAAACTTTTAGTTTTCATCTTACCACTTATTTGTTCACATGACTGGTTGTAGATGTTGAACGTTGATTAAAAATTTTGAGACTGGTTAAAAATACAAAAATTACGCCCTTATATACTATTGCAGTTAACTTCTAGTGTTACGCAGAGTAAGGAGAGGGCAGTTTCTTTGAACTCTAATTGGCGGGAAAAACTCCCGTCTCCCACTTCCAAATAGTTTTCTTCATCTTAACGCTAGCGAGTTAATTCTTAGGGGTAAGAGAGGGCGAGTTTCTGGCTTCTGGTTGGCCGTAAGTCACCGTCTCCTACTTTCTTGGGCTTGCGTGGAGCTTCCCCTAGTCTGCGAGCTAGCGGAAGGCCTCATACCGCTGTTTGGCAACTAGCTCCAGCTTCCTCTCCTACGCAAGTATATCTATTTTCCCTTTTACCGACCACCGACTGCGGGGCCCTTTTCCGGGGCATGCAGCGGTGCGCGCAGGTTTGCATCTTTTCAGGCGCTATATTCATAGGGATGTAACATCATCTATGTCCAATGATGAATTAATTTTCATGTCACGATTTTTTAGGGTGCTTTGTCATTTTTAGAGTGACTAAACCGTATGGAGTAGTAGCGGTCGTATTTTGCATTTTACTGCTCGATTTGCTGTTTTTAAAATTAACTTTACATATACACGCAGCTTGGCGTGTGCAATGCTACTGTGATTCCCAAAAATTATAATCATCAACATGGAATGATGAAATAATAATCATCATTCAACATAGATGATTATAATTTTCAGGAATTATTAGTAGCGTCGCACATGACAAACTGCGTATGCATGTAATTGTAAGAAACAAAAACAGCAAATCGAGCAGTGAAATGTAAAGGTAAATAAAGGTCACTCCAAAAATGACGTGTCTCTAATACTGAAATGCAAAATCTGCTCCAAAAATGACATCACACCCTACAAAATCGAGGCATAAAAATTAGTTCATCATTCGGTATTGATGACTATAATATTCAGGAATTATAGTAGCACCGCACACGACAAAGTGCATGCACACAACGTATAAATTGAGCGTATCCGCGACTGCAAGAAAATAAGAGATAGACAGTGGTAAAGACACGAAAATGTACAGTCCTTTTCAAAAGTTGTTAATCCCATTCCAAAAATCATATAGATACGTCAATTCCCGAACTTGCTTACGCACACTCCAAACACTCCAATTTTCAGCGTGGCCCTAGCGTGACTCTATTAGAGATACTCTTCTGTGCGAATAGCCACAGCGAAAATAATAATGTTCTGGATATCGTTAAAATTAAAAGTGTCTTCCATTTAATTTGTCTTCAAATAAATCATATCAAATCCACATTCAAATGATAATGAGACAGCGACTTCTGGAGTGATTTTGAACGACTTACAATCAATACAGAAATTAAAATCATAAAAAATTAATAAACGCGTGTGCAATTTCTGCTTTAGCTTGATGGATCCAGGATCAATTTACAGAACATCCCTAGCAATCAGGGCAACTGTCAAATTGTTTATTGCATAGAAGAAACTTTCGGAAATGATCAAAACAAAATAACCAAACTAAAAGAATCTGCACGGAAAAAAAAGATTAGTTGCCATAACCAAGAAATGAGTTGACACAACCAATCGATTATTCTATTTATCTTACGATTCGAATGATAATACCGACGATTCGAATGGTAGCCCCAACTATTCGAGTGGTAGTCCCAACGATTGGATTAGTTAACCTAACTAATCTCGTGAGAATTAATCGTAAATAGTTGAGGTTACTATTGGATATAGTTGAGGCAATTAATTTTTTAGACATCGTGTAGAGCAAATCGAACACGTAGTTGCTACAACCAAACATTTCTTTCCGTGTGATAGTTAATTTTTCGTCGCTAGAACCAATAACTTATCGTTAAATCAATCTTACCTCCAAAAGGTCGTTATGCCGGTAAGTTATTGGATCCAGTGACGAAAAAGTCACTGGTCATCCGTAATGGTCATTTTGACCATTTCCGAAAGTATTTTCTGTGCGAAAAACAACTTCTATTGACCGTTATTTTTATGGTCCCTTTGACAGATGTTTTTAGAGAAAATGAAAGTTATCGTGATTGCTAGGGATGGAAAAATGGTTCTGTGTTGAGAATAATAATAATTTTTGCATGACTGTAAACTCTGGATTGCCAGTTATTGCGATAAACAAGTGATAAGGGCAAAAAAGATTTCAATACATCGACGTACCTTGGGATGATACTACCGACAAGTCACTTGAGCAAATAATGTCATTTTCTACAGATGTCACACACGTCTCTATCTGTTCAAACACGAAAGAGTGTGCTTCAATGTACAGCTCACAGACAATACACTAGCAATGCGAAATGTCTAGCAGTAATCGATCAATCGGACAGATTTATCCAACAATCAACGCATATGATGATCAACAAAAAAAGATCTCTCTTTGAAATATTGTAGGACGATTAAGCCTCGCTAAAGAAAAATTACTTCAGTAAATTTGTGGAGCTCAACGGAGCAATAAATTGCCTAAACGAAATATCAAAGAAAAAGACACTACTAAAACGTATAAATATAATATCCTTGACATTCTACAGCATAAGTTGGGCAATGAAATGCGAACCTTTAATACCTTCACAGCTGCTTCTGAGCGTGATGAAGTCGACTTCGACGAAGAAGATCGTACTGCATGTTATTATACTATACGCTCGAACAATGGTGATTTAAGGAGGTTGTCCCGTGGCCCTAATTATTAGATTGCAAGTAATCCAATATTAAAATCCAAGAATTTAACACAGGCTCTTATGGGTCGGGCGCTTATTGAGCAGTTCATACCATTTTTGTAAATATTTGGCGATTAGATAGCTTCGATAATAAAATTTCCACTTGTGCATTATTATTTCAAGTTTCCAACGAGATCATAAAAAAGTCCTTGAACCGAATTTTTCGCACAGAATTATTCAGTTAAATATGACAAAATCGAGGCAGACCGAATAAAAACGCTCCCGCTCACAGACCCCCGTGACGTTTGGCAACATCGCACAGCTTCTTAGAAAATGACAGAGACTGTATAAGTCAGGCCGAGGTATATATCCCAAATGTACATTATTTTCATTACGTACAAATGCAATGATCGGCATGAGCGCTGTGCCAATTAATTATGTAGCCGGTGAATTTTGAGGTTATAAAGATCGCGCATAAACAGAAACTGCTGTGTTGCCAAGTCGTGCACTCTCTCTCCCTCCTCGCTCCAAAACAGCTGTTCGGATTTCATGGAAACTAAAGAAAATCAGCAACCATTTATCATATTTCTCAAACTAATGATATCACGCGTATACTCTGTAATGTGTGAGTGTATGACTAAATTGGTGATTTTTTTTTTTGCAATGTTCGAATCATTTTTATTTAGTCGTTTCTGTCTACTTATTTTTAAATCGTAATTTGACTTCGATGCCACGAGACGACCTCCTTAATTGAAACTTTGATACAGTCTGCTAATCCGGGATCAACGATCTTGTACGACTCTTTACCTCCAGATGACGCTTTGGTAAAATTAAGGAGGTTGGAGCGCTACGCTCGGGGGGGATAGGCCTGGAGACGCGCGCCGTGCGGGGCAGGTAGCGAGTGAGTGAGAGGTCCGCGTTGTGAAAGCCCAAGCGTACAGAGACAAAAGCTGGAAAAGTCCGTTTCACTCGTACTATCTCAAAAACTAAGCGGTTAATTATTTCGAAATTTGACAACATATTTGTAGACATAATTCCCTTGCCGTTAGCACATTTTTCACATGACAATCTTTTCGCGTGCTTTTGCAGTATCGATTTATGTGCTGTCAATCAGTGACGGTTCCATAACAGCAATGTTAAATAGCCCAACTACGGTTTTCAATATCTCTGCAACTAAACGGTGAATCTATTTTAATTTCTGGATACACCGAACACAAGTGTTGTTCAACATAATATTTCTTTTTCACACTGGAATATTTAAAATGCTGTAGCGCTCCAACCTCCTTAAGAAGCGATAAACGAGACTATGTAAAACATTGTATGTATGTTTATCTATTAGGAATCAAATTGATTCCGATACGCATTGCGGGTTTATTTCTATTGAAACACATTATGATTCCTTGCATGTCGTTTAAATAAAATATATCTTTAATATCTTTTGTATTATAAATCTTTCCATCGATGCTATTTTTTTTTGAGCTGAAGAGTAAGCTCTTGCGTTCATTATTTTGCGAAGCGCATCGACATTCATTGAAATCAATAAGTGTGTATGAAACTTACTTTGTCTTTATGTTCCAGGATCAATTCACATAGGCATACGCTTTGCGGTCCAGGAGTAACTCTCTTCCTCTAACTGTAAACGGCCGATTACCAGTTATTCTGATGATATTAATCACAAGGACAAACGCAAAGTTTCACCGTATTGGCAAACATTGGCAAGACATCAGAATATAATAACTTCACCAAACAACATCACTTACTGAATCTTTCACAAATCTTATAATCTATTGCTATACAAGTGAATGCGTCTCGATGTGCAGGTTACAGCCAATATCCTAGCAATGGGTAACAGCCAGATAAAGCATGTTAAGACGGTAAAAGATGAGCGGCAAAAAACAGGAGTCGATCAATTTCTGTCAATAATCGACCAATCAAGAGAATGCATACAAAAATACGATTCACTCGATGACTCACAAAAGAAAGATCTCCATTTTCGATTAATGTGGAAAATTGAAGAGTCAGTGCAGAAAAATGATATCAGTAGTTTCCTAGATCTCTATAAAATAATAAATCGACTGAACGAGACAGAAAATAATAAGGAACTGCTCAAAAATATAAATTTCTTGATTTTAGCGTGCAAGCACAATCGACTTGAAATTTTGAAGCTCTTGTTAAACGACGAATCAAAAATTCTCTATAACTTTGCTACTGCTATTGAGCGCAATAACTTTATCTGCAACAAACTATTTGAGCTAGATGAAGCAGGCCATACTGCATGCTATTATGCCATACGTTCGAACAATGTAGATCTGCTTGAAACTCTGATCGAATTCGTCAATCAAGAACCAGCGATCTTGTACGACTTGTTGTCCAATGATTACGCATCGTTAAAATTGAAAAATGTATACATACACGAGATCATGCAAATCTATGTAGAAGATCGTCTGGTACGAGAACGTTTTCTACGCGATATTGTCGATGGACAAGATGCACCAACGTCAGGGTCGAAAAAAAAGCCTGATACTTCTCAGCCGGAAGTTCATATCTACAAAAGACTAAACTCGATCGTCATCGCTGCAAAGGAATTGAACGAAATTAAATCACGCCCTTATGTTCAAAATCCAAGAATATTCATTGTCCTGTTAATCGCAAGGAATATTCGAGTATTGAAGAGCCAGTTGAAATCAACGTACAGTCAACTACCCTGGGAAGAGATCGAATTTTATTTGTCACGTTATGCCTTTCTCCATGATGTCGAACGAAAAAAGCTTCAATCTCACTTGAACAAGTTTGTAGATAAGTTAAAAATCGTTTTTGGAATTAAGGATGATTCCAATAAAAGCGAGAGGGACGTTCATGAAAAAATAAAGAAATATATGAATGGTACCATACCTGTCAATAGAGAAAAAATTGACGACTTTGAAGATCTTTATGACGACTATGAGCTGATGAAGGACGAATATTCGTTGGATAAAATGATGCATTATATTCAACTAGCATTATCCGTCAATCCTAAGGAGCAGTCAGGCAGATTAGTCATTCAAAGAGCTTTGCACGTTATTGGCGAATTCGTCAAAAATAGTCCAGCATCGCCGAATTTGTCTGAGAGTGCACAAGAATCCTTTTATTGCAATGAAATGGGTGTTGGTATCGAAGTTGCGCCATCATTGCGTGATACCTTGTCCCATATTGAGGAACTGCATGTTCTGTTTTTGAGAGATAGCATTGAAAGTCAAGAAGAATTCTTTACAAAGCTCCAAGAGGATCTTAAGAGAGCCATTGGAGTCTTTGTTCATGTGGCTTGCTATGTCAAGGCGAAACATTTCAAACGATGGTGCCAAAACATCATGAACGAAGACGACGCTCAAAAATTTGAAGAATTGTGCCAGGGTTTTGCCGACTATCTACATAGAAATGAGTTACCAGATATTGAACCTCCGGAACTAGATGCGTTAAACGAAGCGGAGAATCTGTTGACACTACTACAGTTTATCATTTTTGAAGATGGCGTGGAATTCACAGATGGCAATGCCATAGCTTTAATTGCCCAAGTCGAAAGAATAGTTGGACTAGAAAAAAAAGCTATGGTAAATAGAATAAAGAATTTAAACACTACTTTTCAAACAATGAAAGAAAAGGTTAACTCACATTTGTATCAAATCAGCCAATTGGAGAAACGCGGAAACGATACCTCGGATAAAATGACTGTCAAAGAATCCAGTAAAATGTTTTTCAAGTATGTTTTTTACAATATTGACGTCCCGTTGTACAGTGGAGGACTCCAGAGAATGTCCGAAATCAATAAATTATTTAGTCAGATTCTAGAAAGCGTACAGGTAACTTCTGGTAATCGAGAAATCTTTAAATTGATTGATAACATTAACACAGTACTTATGACGAAAACGTATTCTTTAATATTCAAGACTCTTGAGGAGTTCAAAGAAAAATTGGACTTATCGGAAACTGACCCTTCCGCTCCAGGTGATAATATAAAACTGGAATTAGACGAGGCTTTTGGGGCGTTTAAAAGTGTTTTAGGAAGCGAAGAAGCATTTCGGCAGGTCCAGTCGTTATTGGAGAAGAAAAAAGTGATTCACCAGATAAAATTAAAAGTCAATGGTTGTTACATGGCGAACAAGGAGCAATTAACAATCGACGAGCTCAGTGTAGTGAATGAGGAATTGCGTGCTAAAAGATCTGAGGGTAAAAAGTTGTTAGGAAAAACTGTAGACTTCTATGGAGAATTTTTGGCGGGAAAGAGAGAATTCCATAAGTTCGCTGGAGCAATTCGAATGAAAACGAAAGAAGACACTGCAAGATTAATTGCCATATTCAACGCCATCAAATCACAACACGATGACTACGATCCTAAATCCGTATTGAAGGAAACCATCCGACAATTTAAAGATGAATCGCCAATGGAACGATACGACGATTTGGTAATGAAATTGCAATTAGTAAAACAAGATCATAAGGCGAGACTAAAGCTAACAAGCTTCTTTGAATGTCTCAGTGAATTAGAAAAGAAGGAGTACGAAGAATTAGTCGATGCCTTGAGCACGACGCCTAAAACGAGAACGGACTTTGAGAAAATCTATAAGTTCTCCAATACAGGCTATGTTGCGGAGTCATTAAACGACGCATATGGGGTTCTCTTGAATACCGTCAAGAACAAAAAATCAACGACTGATAAGATTTGCAATGCTTATGTCAATTTTCTCGACACACTGCAACTTGGTACCGATACAACAAAATTATTGAGGAAAACAATCATCAAAAACAAGATTCTCACGATTCTTGATCAACAGTTTATCGCAAAGCTGAACGTACTGCAAGAAGTTTTGCAAAATATTAAAACGCGCGATTCAAAGTATACATTTCTATCACGGTATAGAAATGACAAAGAATTACAAGCAGTGGTAGAAATACTTCTTTTCGACTTATGCAATCTTTCGGCGGAAGCAGCTACACTTACTTCCAAATTCATGGCCACAAGTAGTGGAAATCTGTTAAAATTTTTAGAAAAAGGATTTCTATATTTGGACAGTACTTTGCCGTTTTTAAAGGGGAGTTCATTACGGAATTATCTGGCCCATGGTGATGCACTGATTGACGCATTACCTTTCGACCCATCGATTGCAGTCATTTCCTGTGCCATATTATTTTCCGAAGAAGGTGAATCGTTAATAGCGCTTCGAGATCTTGTCAATAATGACAACATGGCTAAAATTCTGATTCACCAAATGAAAAATTCTTCAGATCAATTACTTCCAGAAAACTTCCCGTCAGATGCACAATTCAATTTTAAATCTTTGAGAACGTTTCAGAACTCAAATTGGTGGAAGTATTATCTTAAAGCAACGCTTCAGAATCCTATTGTGAAAAATGATGTCTTTAGTCCCTATGAACACCACTTGAATCAGTGTATTTCCCAAGTGACATTGTTTACAGTTGTAAGTAAAGGTGACAAGCATAAATTCGAGAGCCTTTTAGCTTCTGGTGAAGATGTTAATTCTAGAGGCTTTGGTATGCAGAGTTTATTGCACGTTGCTGCCCACGAGGGTCACAATGACATTGTTGAAGTTCTGTTGAACAATGGGATCATCATTGACGTGAAGGACAGAGCAGAAAGCGCATCTCTGGATGTCGCAGCTCGCAACGGTCATTGTGCTGTAGTGGAGACATTACTTAAACACGGGGCCCACGTCCACGCTGCAGATATTTCTGGATGCACAGCATTACACAACGCAGCCATAATGGGACATGCTGAAGTTGCTAGTATTTTATTGAAGTACGGTGCAGATTGCAACGCCTGTAGTGACACTCATTCAACACCACTGCACAATGCTGCGTGGAAAGGCAATTTAAACATTATCAAACTTCTTGTTGATGACTACAAAGCTAACGTTGACGTTGAAAACCATTTGGGCAACAAACCGTTACACATGGCAGCTAAGGGATTACATAACAACGCTGAAGTATTTGACTATTTGCTCGGCAAAGACCCTACTAATATAAATTCCAAGAATAGCTCCGATACTACACCACTGTGTCTCGCTGTAATCACCGGCAATGACAATGGGGTTGAAAGTATATTGAGCAAGGGCGGTATTGATGTCAGCGAATGTCACCACGAGTTGCTATTAACAGCCGTACTATACGGTAATGTAAAAATTGTTCGATTGTTGCGAGAGAATGGAGTAGATGTTAATGATGTAGCCTGGGCCGGCTGCAGTACGGCATTGCACATTGCTGCTCGAAATGGTCATAGCCAACTTGTCGCGTATCTGATCCAAGAAAAATATCAAGTTGATACAAAAACAGAAATTGGTATCACTCCTCTGCATTTAGCTGTTCAATCCAGCAACTGCGACACTGTTAAGGTTCTTGTTGAGATTGGGAAAAGTGACGCCAATACTCCTGACAAGGATGGATCAACTCCCCTGCATGTGGCGGTTTTTTACAATCACTTGAGTATAGTCAAATATCTTGTAGGAATGAAGGCTGATCCTAATGTTCTAGACTATACTGGCAAGTCTCTCCTACATCGCTGGGCATCCAATAGAAATAGCGATTCCAAGATACCCGACTACTTGATAGATGATCTGCAATTGATTTCAATGTTAAATATTCCCGACAAAGCCGGGCGTACGCCGCTCGGATATGCTGCTCATATCGCTACGATGAGTGCTATAGAATACTTCGTGGAAAAGGGAGCTCAACTTGATGTATGTGATAACAATGGCGCAACTCTTCTGCACTCGGCAGTTGACCGTGGTAACTTACGTTTAGTAAAATATTTCATTAAAAAAATGGGTGATAATATCGACAAAATAATTTGCGCTGCAGACGATGGAGGAGACAATGTCCTTCACGTTGCTGTTAAACTCGGACACACAAATATTGTTAACACACTGTTAGAAACGAGAAACGATAAAGCCTTCGTTGATTCTTATAATAATCGTCATTTTACACCTTTGTTCTATGCCGTAAAAAAAGGTCATACAAATATAGTTGAAACTTTATTAAAAAACGGAGCTTGTAGTGATGGCAGGTGCAGTCCTGAGTCTTCACCACTAGAGCTGGCAGCTACGTTTGGTTTCACGAACATAGTCAAGATTTTATTAAAGAACGGTGCTGACCCAAATCGTATGACTATCGACGGAACTACGCCATTATTCCATGCTGTTATCCAGGACAAACAAGAAATTGTTACGCTGCTTCTGGATGGAGGTGCAAACATCAATTCTGCGACTAATGAAGGGATTACCGCGTTGCACGCTGCAGTAAAACTGAAATGTTACAAAGCTGCTGAAGTACTAGTGACGCGAGGTGCAGATATTAATGCTGTGGACAAAAATGGATCGACGCCACTGCAGTACGCAATTGACAGCGGAGATCTAAAAATGCATTTTATCCTCGTGATGACTATTCCGGATTTTTTAATCAAACAACTGAAAGAAGGTCACCAAAAATTCGAAATGCATAATACAAAATGCGAAATTCAAAACGCAGACTTAAAATTAAACACAATCAGTTGCGATCAAAGTACAATGCCTTATGCAGTGTGGGTTTCCTTGGCTGCAGAATTGAACCCCTTAACTTAACGATAGGTCTGGATTAGAGGCAAGCGAACTAGCCACTACACCACCATATCGGTTTTGTAATGAGATTGACCCGTACTTTAAAATTCTTGATTGAAATGCAGATGATGTCACTTTCCATAAGAGCAATCTTAAAAATATTGTTATTTAAGATTTACCTGTGGTCATTAATGTTCGTTAACCTACCTCGGTCTATCGTGATTGTAACATTGAATACTACAACTAAAACATGCAGGTCCATAGTTTATAATGTCTATCAACATTACTAAAAACACATGAGTTGATGACAAAGCTTTATATACGTTTTTTTACGTATTGGAAACGAAGAAAAATGTTAGGCCGCTAACGAAGCAATAACTAGTATATGACTGTAAGTGTTTCGAAGCTGTTCTTTTACAGAGCTCTCGAAGAAGATGAAAAAGGATACTTTTTGAAGTAGCCTAAGTTAAATAAGCTAATTTTCGCAAAAGTGCCAAATCCTATAACCATCGACGATGATCCATAAGCGCGAAACTTAGTCTATTAATATTGATACATTATGAGAATCAGGTTCATAAGTTATATTCCTAAGAATTAAGTACATTGTTGTTGTTCAGGAAGAATATTTAATATTGTATATTATATTATAGTATCCATTATTCGACTGTGAGTACCTTAAGTCTTTTTGTATTATAATTTTAATAAAATCAAAATAATGTTTAATAAGCTTGTACGTTGTTTCGAAGGTATTAATTATGTCAATATGATTTAGAGCCGATATTGAATACTATATCAGATCTACCAAAAATACTTTTCTCTCGATTATTTCAATGAACTATGGACGACAGCTACTACTAGTTACTACCAGCTACTACTCCTCGGTTGATCAATCCGATAAAAATTATATTTTATGTTTTATTTCCTGCGTAACACATCAAAATGTATTTTTTTAGCCTACCATGTGGCATTTAAAATTGACTTCACACTTTGATTATTTCTTGCGTTACGCTTTGCATATTAATATATCTGCTATTTAACCGACAGCAGTAGACGTGTGGTCGGTATGTGGTTCCGGTAGTCCCCAGAGGTAAGTAAAATTTCTTGCGACGATAACTTGATGGGTGACCGCTTCGCCGTCACTGTACTGGCGTGCTAACTGCTGACTGGGCGGCAGTTTTTCTGAGTTTCTAATGTCTTCTCATACAGTAGAAACTCAGTAAAAATAAAGCCGCCTTTATAGGCCAGGTTTTCCACAGTTTACCTGTGCCCTTGTGCAAATGTAATACAGTAGTGTATTAGAGGGGTCTCGAGGAGTGAAATGGGAAATAAAAGGAGTGAAGATAATAAAAGCGAATAGGCGTACTCGAGGAATACCCAATAAAAAAAATATATCTGCTATTTTCTTAAATTTTATTGGACCATTTTTTAAATATTATTGGACTTGGCTCATATGGCCTCAATTTTTTTTTGTAAAAGTAAATTTTGTACTGTTACGTCCGGTGCCTGTGTGGCCAGAAAATTTGTTTAGACTGAAAAATATTATAATATCCACATTGCTGTTTTTTATTTTATCAAAGTACTACAATTACTACACTTGCACTATATGCTTATTTCAAATAAAGTTTCGCGGCTCATCTTATCAATCCTTCATGACTCTCGTTACCTGAGATCAGGCTTTCCCACTCGTACACATTTAAATATACTTTTCTCTCTTTTGGTAATTACAATATGAAAGCAGCCGCTACTCTACACGGGTACACTACCTTTCGGCGCGAGCGATTCGGCGTGAACGTTTTGGCGCGAGACATTACGGTCCGGACGTTTTGAAACGGGGCGTTTCGACAGAAACATTCCCATGCGAGATGGTGCAAAATAAAAATATAAAGTTCGACGTCAAGCGTCCCTGAAAACAGTAAATGAAAATAGAACCTGGAACGCTACCCCAAAAAATCTAACCTAAAAAAACCCAATCTAAAGTATATACATTTAAAAATAAAAAAAAAATAAAAGCCTTATAGCTTTTCAAATTAAACAAATAAAGATGCAAAGTAGAACCTTGCACATTGCTTCCTCATTATTTTTCGCTTTTCACAAAGCTTCCTCTATGAGGAAGCAAAAAAGTATGTTATTCAATTTTAGGTTCCTCATGGAGGAAGCTTTGTAAAAACCGAAAAATAATGAGGCAGCACTGTGCAAGGTTCTACTTTGCATCCTTATTTAAATTAGATAAATAAACATGTTGTGAATTCGCTTTTTTATTTCGTTATTCCGTTATTTCGTTATTATTACAGCGTTTCCGAAAGTAAATGTTATAACGTATATTTTAAAAAATAATTCAATATTCCATAAAATGACAAATTTCATACCGTTTGTCACTAAATTATAAATATATAATGGCTGAATATTGTTTCATTTATATACAAAATTTAAGCTCGCTATCTCAAGTTTTACAAAAGTTACAATAGAGCGATAATGTCAATTTTTTGAAAAATTTAAAATTTCATAAAATCTGAATCACTTTACCGAACCGAGCCAAATTCGATACCAAACACTATTGAGTGCACCTGCTCTTATAACCAACTATTTAGCAAAATAGACTAAATTTAACGAAAGTTAGAGCGACCACCTCCTTTTTTCAATCAATTCAAAACGACATAAAATAGCCAAATTTGAGCGCGATATACAAAGCCGTTCTTGAGTTATTGGCGTTCGAGTTTTCGGAGTTGTATACACATACACACACACACACACACACACACACACACACACACACACACACACACACACGCACGCACGCACGCACGCACGCACGCACGCACGCACGCACGCACGCACGCACGCACGCACGCACGTACGCACACGCACACGCACACGCACACGCACACGCACACGCACACGCACACGCACACGCACACGCACACGCACACGCACACGCACACGCACACGCACACGCACACGCACACGCACACGCGCACGCGCACGCGCACGCGCACGCGCACGCGCACGCGCACGCACGCACGCACGCACGCACGCACGCACGCACGCACGCACGCACGCACGCACGCACGCACGCACGCACGCACGCACGCACGCACGCACGCACGCACGCACGCACGCACGCACGCACGCACGCACGCACGCACGCACGCACGCACGCACGCACGCATGCACGCACGCACGCACGCACGCGCGCATGCACACACGCACGCACACACATCCGGACATTTTTCCTAGATCACTTTTCTGGACGTTTTGGACAATTCTAAGTGTCGTGATACAAAAATTTCGAAATTTTTTTTTTTTCATGAAAACAAAGCTTCCTCTGTGAGGAAGCAAAAGAGCTCGGATGCTCTTTAGTAAATGATAGCATATCTTGGTCAATAGTTCTCCATAAGTGCAGATACATTTAATGCTGTTTGATATTGAATTTGGCCGATATCAATAAATCGCTTACGATATTATGGAGTTTTGAAATTTTTTAAAAATCTGAATTACTGAATTAACTTTAGCAAAATAAAAACTATTGAGCCGAAATTTGGTGTATAAATGTATCTTGGGTACATTTTGTGTATAAGTATTATGCAGGTATAATTTCATTTTTAATTAGGGTGTATAAAGTCGGTCTCCAAATTTAGCATCTAGGCGGTGTGGGTACGGCTAGCCGACATTTGATCCCTGGCAAAACATCCCAAAACAAAAATATTCCCATTATCAACAGACAGTATAAAAACACATATTCACGCACCGCGAAGGGTTCTCAACTAAAGCGAATGGTACAAGCTCTGCCAGGAATAGTGCTGCAGTAGCCAAGAAGGAAAGAACCTGAAGAACCTAAAGAACATAAAAAAACATAAAAGAACCTAAAAGAACTTAAAAGAACCTACAGAAAGGGAATAAAGAAAAACCTAACAGAACCCAACAAAACCCTGAAGAACCTAAACAACCTAAAGAAGCCCCTTCGGGACTCAAAACGAAGTCGGTGTGGGTAGGAAATTGAATCGGGGGTGAAATATATTATAACCGGCTTCCCTTTTTATTAGGAGGGGGAAGGGTTAGTGAAAAATACAGAATAAACAAGAAAATAATTATAAGAAAAATCACAAAGGTCTATTTAATAGCAAAAATCTCAATAACAACCAAAAGAAAAAAAACTCGATAAAATACTCTAACGGATCTTAATATCCCAGATAGAAATGTTACGGCAGATTGACGACACGATGGCGGCATCAAATGATACGCGTGTCGACAAAAATGCGCCATGTACTGCAGCATTAAGCTGCATTATTAACGGCACGGTGTCCTGATGCCAGTAATGTGCCTGCAAAGTTCCGACACGCGTTAGCGTCATTTGGCGGTGCACAGCGTATCGGAATTTTGCAGGCAAGGTGGCGGCATTCGTGCCGTTAAGCACGCCGTGTCGTTAATAATGCAGCTTAATGCTGCAGTACATGGCGCATTTTTGTCGACACGCCGTGCGGCACGTTTTTCTATCTGGGATAATCGCTCGAATTGAATAACTATCAGGGCAAGGGGGGAGGGAGGGATTTTCGCTAACGGGGCCAAAATAGACGGAAAAATGATAATGGAAAATAATAATGGGCAAAACTAATAATGGGAAAATAATAATGGGCAAAACTAATAATGGGAAAAAAATAATACTGGCGAAAATAATAATGGGAGAATAATAACGGGCGAAAATAATGATGGGGGAAAAAAAATAACGCACTAAAAAAATATCGCCGAGGTGGTCGCGATAACCATCACACTACCTCGCACGCAGAAAACACTCGAAATACACACTAATTAACTCTATCGGAAAATGCCGGGCTTCACGGGGTGGCAGCCGGTTAACGCAATACAAAAACAATACTCGAAAAATACGGGGCTAAAGGGGCGAAAAAGGGTCTCAAAATATATTAAAAATTACTCACTCGAATTCTCTCAATCACACACAAACACTCACAATTAGTACCGTGGACAATCTCCCACGATTACTCTCGAAATATAATATATCCTAACTGGACGACGGCCAGGCTCGAAGTCATTAAAATGTCCTTGGCCTTCTTCCTCGATGTTGTCGGCTCGAGAGCACTGCGGCGCGTCGGCATCGATCAGCGGATCGAGTGTGGCTGGTCAGTGGCGCTCGAGTAGTGCTGTGGCGGAGCAATGTAGCGCAGCTGGACGGTGTGATCGCCGCGGGCTGTTTGACTGCCGCTGGCGATCCTTGTAGTGCGAGTGCACTCACGCAGTTGGGTGGCTAACTCCAACATATGTCCACACGAGCGTGGAGGCTACTCGTGTGGTGCGGAGTGTACTCATCAGCTGGCTGTAGATGCTGTCCGGGGTCAGATGGTTCCTCTCCAGCCCACACTCTCCCCACGTCACTCTGCCTAAGCGACCGTAGTCTCTCTATCTCGTTCTTGAGGGCCTCGTTGCTCTTCGTTCCTTAGAACTACGCACTCATACCAGGGATATTAATGGGGAGGGGAGAGGGAAAGCGTGATGATCTCTACACAAAATATAAATCTCTACTAAACCTAGAATATAATCGAATTATAAAAAAAAACCAAATATGGGCGGCGTGTGATGGCCTTCGAGCCGGCCTACAGGGCGAAGCTTGTAAACAATCTACTTTGTTACAATATGTATAATATATATAACCGATATAAAGCAAAGGCGGATTTAATTTCAAATTGGGTGTATAGGGTTGTTCATCGTATCAATCATCTGGGTTTTGTGTGGGTGGAAAGATGGATTTTATCCGAAAATGGGATGTAAGAAAATGGGAATCTGAAGATCTACAAAATTGAGCCTCGCGTTTTTTAATCGACTTCCATACGAACAATGACAGCTATTCTATCGTCAGGAGCGAACTTAACCTAACAGAACATAAAGAACCAAAGCGAACCTAACAGAACCTAAAGAACCTAAGCGAGCCTAAAAAGCCTAAACCTAAACAAAAAGGATAGGAAAGGAACCAGTAGTTAAAAAGTGAACAGAAAATTCATTAGGCGTACAAGCTCTGACTAGAAAGCTCCAGTTATCCACTTTAGAACCTAAAGGACCTGAAAAACCTAAAAGAAACTAAGTAACCCAAAAGTTTTAATAATTCAGTGTTCTATAAAAATGTAACACCTCAGTTGTTGTGTCAAAAACAAAAATGGTGTGAAAAATTGTGTAATTTAAATTGCTATAAAATCTTAAGTCCTTTTTAGATGTTGTCTGAATTTGACATCTGACATCATGGAATATCAGTTCAATCTTGTAGAAAATTTAAATCGGATTTTACTTGAATTAAAATGATAACAATTTTTTATGAAATTCACAATTCTATACAATCTCCTCACGGAGAGAAATTTCTGTGTTGTGACAACATAAAACGAGGACAACAAAAATCGTTACGTTAGACTTACAAAAAAAATTGCTCAGCCCAGCAAAAAGATTTGTCAGCCGAACAAAAGATTTGTCAGCATAGCAAAACTGATTTGTCGGCCGAACAAAAGATTTGTCAGCCTAGCGTAAAGATTTTTGTTGTCCTCGTTTTATGTTGTCACAACACAGAAACTTCTGCATGCTTTTACATTGCTCTATTTGTTAACAACTATTTAGCTTATTATTTTAAATCTGCGGCAGATTGAAAGCGTAATAATTTTTTTCGAAAAACTCAATCATAAAATCTGACTGGATGGTTCAATTTTTGCGTAATTTTTTTCAAAGAATCGTATACTACTGCTTTACCAGCGTGTCAAATTACAACTTGATTGTTACAGCTGTTCTTAAGATACAGCGGTTTGAATTTTACAAGACACACACACGCACATATGCGCACACATTCCCAGTAAACACAAAATATTGTTATGTTGCTGTTCAATTACAATTTCCTACTCAGCAATGTTACTGTAACATAACAGAAAATTGTAATTGAACAGCAACATAATAATATTTTGTGTTTACTGGCTTAGCACACACACACGCACGCACAGCAGACTTTCCATCGGTGATTTTTTTTAAATAAATTAGAAAACTTCCGCGCGAGTAGAGGTCGTGTGTCGGTACAGTGATCTTATTTAATACATATAATATATATAATCAGAATTCCCAAAAATTAAGAGATCTAACAAATTTTTCCAATAATTCCAAATCTTATCGAATCGGAAACTCTTTATAGATTTGACTCAAATTGATTACCAATTGTCCTTTAACATTCTTTCAATTATAAATTAGTATTTACCTTGATAACTTCAAATTTGCGAGGTCTGGAGCATTTCTAGACTTTAGAAAAAAATGTAAAGTCCCATCATTATATGGGGCTTTACATTTTTAGTAAAGTAGTACGACCTCTTTGCTCAATGAAATAAATATAGGATTTCCAATTCTGGAAACCTGGCATGGATTTTGCTAAAAGTAATAGTGAACAAAGAGATCTGATTTACTTGACTGCAGAATTTCAATTCTCCCCGAACTCTTCGCTTATCATCTTACTCACGATTATTCTGTTGACCCGCATGAAGTGACTTCGCGTACGTCTGGTTTTGTTGCTGCCATACAGACTACTTCGCACTTTGTTGTTCAACATCTTAAGCTTAGTTTAATATTCGCAATTAACACATAATCCGGAAACCCCGAAATATTGTAAAGTCAACCAACTTGGGAATTCAAACCTCGCGCGCCCGATATGCTTGACAAAACTATAAGAATGGCAACTGTCAAACGTGTTAAACACGAGCTCGGTCTCGGTCTCGATCTGATCTCGCGCCAATTTGGACTAATCACAGCGCGAATAACGTGACAACAATGAACCAACTCGCAATTCGATAAAATCTCGCAACATACTTTTTAGAGAAGGACAGAACAAAGTCAGTGTGTATTAGTAAAATCTATTAATAAAGAAGGCGATAAAATTAATGTTACACATGCGAATTATTATTTTTAAATGCATACAATCGCCAGCAAACAATAAACATTTAATACACAATTAAACAAATACCGCAGAACAACAAAAATATTAGTGGAGGAAAAAGTTTTGCGCAATGCCGACCAAATTATTCTATCGCCGTTTTCTTTCAAAAGTTTCTAACATTTTCAGCAATTCGAGCATCTGCTTTTTGGTATTTTAACCTCTTGTAGGGTGGCTCTTCGCCTCGTAAAAATGTCGAGTAACGTTTTCTTTATTTTTGGCACGGTCTTATACACAGGTCTGGGCACTCCAGGTTATTTGCATATGTATATATTCGCGAGCTATAAGTGAGCCCGATCAGTTCTCGGTTTGTCCTCAAATAGTCTTCTTCTTCTTCTCCTTAGCGCCTGGCTATCGCCATCTGTTGACGGCATGTGCCACTCACCTCTGGTATTTTTATTGAAAGAATGTACTGTTTTACCATGGGTTGAGTTAAGTACATGTAATTATGCGGGCTTATTTAGAGACTTAGTGTGGTGATATATTTTTATTTGCTTATAAGTTTTACTCAGTTTTGTATTAAGTTTTATTCTTTGTTTTTTACATGTATATATATATATAGATATATATAGATATATATGTATATATACATGCATATATACATGTATAACAGTATATATATATATATATATATAGTGACACGATCCTTTATTCCGAGATAATTTAGGAAATTTATCCCGGAGAATCGCTCGACAAATTCGACACCCTAAAATACACAAAAAATGCACCAGGGCGCCAGGCCCTTCTATTAATGCCTGAAGGGCCAAGGGGATGATCGAAAACAACTAATATGCTCGGCTAAGAGCGATAGAACAAGTCGTGGGGGGTGAGAGGGGAGAGACTCGCGAATAACCGCAAATAAAACGTCACAAATATAGTAAAATAACAGAACAATTTAATAACGAATTATCACACACAAAAGTATAATTCCCAGATGGGGAATTCGTGTTCTTCTGCACAACTGATACGATATAATTAATAATGAAATTAATAAGAATAATTAAAATTACTTAAGGTTACCAAAAAATTAACATTGATTCTACTAAACCGAATTGAGCCGACTCTATCATACGAGCTATTAATTGGGGTGAGACGAGAAGCGTCTCACCTCGTGGACCAGTTTAACGAACGTTTTCTCGAATAAAAATACGATTCTTGGGGTGTACACAGCACCTCAACAGATTTAATAAAGGCACTGAACCACCTCGAATATTCCAAAAACTGATAATTCCGATATTTCGTCCTTTCCTTTGATATAGTACGTCTATTGAACGGTGTGAACTATTTTTCCTATTTAGAGACGTGTCGCTTCCGCGTCCAGCCAACAAGTGGCGATTTTTGGCGCGTGCCGATCACGCGGCGCTAAGCTAGGGCCGGCGCGGCGTGCGGAGCGGAGGGATTCGCATCCCTTCGCGTAACGAGAGTTGGCGATGGTCGTCTCTCCGGAGCGAGCTAGTTGTTGTCGCGGGAGTCCGGGACTCTCGCGTTACGATCCTAGGCCGTGACTTGCTGCTGCCCTGCTACTGGTGATCGGTGCTCTCCTTCGCCGGTGATGTACGTCATCTCGACGCATCAGGGGGGACATGTAAGACTCGAAAAGAAAACGAAATAAACGGATTTTCCTAAATTACATGGCCCTGGTCGGCTCGATTCGGTCGTCTCTCGGCAGACTTGCTCGAATATTCGCGGCTCTAATGACGGCGTTGTCGTGCAGGCTTGCTTGCTGGACACTCTTCGATGCATTTTCTCTAAAGGGAGAGGGAGAGCTGTGCGCCGTAACGCGAAATCCCGCGTTATAATATACATATATATCTCTCTATATTATAAAAAGATCTCGCCGCCGCCGCCGCCGCCGTGTCAAGAATTGAGGGACTTAGAATAATTCGGGCTCAGGGCTTGGCGGCAGGGGGTGGGGCTAGCCCCAAGGGGGTGCCCCCTCGAAGGGTGCCCCCCCGAAGGGAGCCCCGCCCCCCAAAGGTGCCCGCAGCCTTGGGGGACCTATGTTTTTGGGAAAGGACTTAGAATAATATATATATATATATATATATACTAGGATTTTATTGTGGCTCGCGCGCTGCGCGCGCTCGCAATCGCCCCCCACCCAAGGGTGCCCCCCGAAGGGTGCCGCCCCGAAGGGTGCCCCTTTGCTTTGGGCTAGCCCCAGCCCCTGGGGCTAGCCCCAAGCCTTTAGCCCCACCCCCTGCCGCCAAGCCGTGAGCCCGAATTATTCTAAGTCCCTCGATTCTTGACACGGCGGCGGCGGCGATGGCGGCGGCGGCGAGATCTTTTTATAATATATATATATATATATATATAAATTTTTTAAGTTTTAATTTGGTTGTCATTGTTAGGATATTTTCAATGGATAACGGAAAAATAATTAAAACTGGATAGAAGTGAGGATTTCACATATCATTATATTATTATGTTATTTTGTATGACAAAATCGCAAAATGGTATGAGTGTTTTGTACTCTCTGCTCAGGAAAAGTGTCGTAATATCTGAGTGTTCTATTATATTAAATTTATTTATATCATGTATGAGTTTATATCTGCCCATAGAATACTCAGAACAATGCCAAAAAATATGATTAACGTTACAGGAATAATAGCCGCATCGACAAGACGCATCCTGAACAATTCCTTTTCTAAAAAGGTGTGCAGGAGTGAGCGTATGACTCGCTTTGATCCTATTAATTATAGTGATACGTTGACGATTCAATTTGTAGCAGTAACACCAAGGTTTAAAAGAAAATGGTCCCGCTAATTCGCATTAAAGTGTCCCCTTAAACGTGCCCTGAGCAGTAATAAATGAGTGAGTGGAGTTTTTTTTAGCGAATTCTTAAAAATTGACACAATATCAGATGATACGCATTTTTCGTCACCAACGAAATTCAAAGTCCTTGCGTGATTTGCTGCTGCGTCCACAAATTCATTACCAAGAATGCCCATATATGATGGGGTCCATAGAAAAGTAATTGATTTATTATATGTCGACGAGGTATGCAAAAGGTCCTTGATTTGGAAAATATACGGGTGCGATTTAAGCGAAACTCCGGACTGAGCTAGTGCTAAAATTGAAGATAAAGAGTCCGAACAAATGAGCGATAGAGGTCAATCCTGGGTATAGATAAGCCGAAGAGCCAGTATAATTGCTGGTAACTCAGCAGCGTAAATAGAGGAATAATTATTGAGCCTTAAGTGTTTAATATATGTATTTGAGGGGCAAAATACCGCTGATCCAACGCCAGGCGGGGATAATGGGTCTTAGAGCCATCAGTGTAAATATACACGTGAGAGGGAAAATTCAATTTCGTTATAGCTATAAAGGTTTGATGCTGAAAGCCCAAAGGGGAATTTTTTATCTGGTAACCAATAGAGATATTATAGTTAATAGGTTTTAATTGAGCCTCCAGTGAAACAGCGAAACAAGCTGGAGAATCCGCTGTATATATATTTTCTAATAGATCTCTATGTTTCATCCAACTATGAAACATTTGAGGTAAAAAGGATTTCTTATTATAGCGAGGATTTAAGGACAATTCGTACATAAGTTTCAATCTAGGGGTAATAATGTTCGACTTATACGAGCATGTTTTAGATAAAAAAATTTTTAGTAGATATTTTCTTCTCAAATGGAGAGGGGGCTCCGAGGCTAAGTGATGCAGTATGTTTGTAGGGGTAGTGATAATACATCCCAAGCAAGTTCTCAGCGAAGCATATTGAATTCTATCTAAAGTTTGTAGCCACGTACTGGAGGCTTTGGCATAAAATATAGAAGAATTATCAAGAATATATCAAGAATTGCTCTTATAAGCCCTTTATATATCATAATTAAAGTATTAGGGTGAGCACCCCAATTAATACCTGAGATGGCTTTAACAATTTTTGTAGCTCTAAAGGCTTTATCTTTTGTATATTTTATGTGTTTGATCCATAGGAGTTTACTATCCAGATAAACACCCAAAAATTTAGCAGAATCCGATATGTTTATGCGAGTATTGTTTAATGAAATATGGGGATATGGGAGAGGGAGTGTTTTTTTTTGTGAAAATGACTAATTCAGTCTTTATTTCCGAAATTACCAATTCTTTATTTTTGAGCCAAGTATCTAATTTAGACAGCGAAAAAGAGATTTCTTTAAGTGAGGTGTTTAAGTCAGGCGAAGAGTTATAAATGGCAACATCATCGGCACACGTGAGTATTTTAGTGAATGGTGATATGTGATTAAGAATATCAGAAAGATGAATATTAAAAAGGATGGGACTTAGAATAGAGCCTTGTGGTAGTCCATTTGATACTAATGCTGATCCAATATTAATATTATTAACCGAAATATACAAATTTCTACTAGCGATCACATTTTTAATAAAATTAATTATCATGGTGGGAATTTGTAATGTTTCTAATTGTTTAATAAGAATACTGGGAACGACATTATCAAAAGCGCCTTCTATGTCGATAAAGCAAGCTGTTAAGAAGTTAGATCTAAGAAAATTGATGTTAATGTCTGTTACAAGGGTAGCTACACTGTCCGTGGCATGATCTAGTTCTTCTGAAACCAAAAAACTGTTTAGGTAATAAGCTGGAATTTTCAATAAACCAATGCAGGCGAAGATTAAACACTTTTTCTAGTAACTTGAGAAAAGAGGACGATATAGAGATTGGCCTTAATTTTTTAGAACCGGGTTTTGGAATTAGGCAAAGGTAATAATCAGACCATGAAGGTGGAATAATACCATGGTTAATAAACAGTTGAAAAAGGATTGTTAAAACCTGAATTGAGGCTGTAGGAAGATGTGTCAACATTTCATTAGAAATCATGTCCACGCCAGGGGCAGAATTCCTATTAATAGTAGATATAGCGTGAGAAACTTCATCAAAAGTACCCAGATAGACAAACGTGCCGTGGAAGTATCCTATCGTGCCACTGTGGCAGCATAAACGCGTCACACAACGGCATGCTATGTCGGAATTAACGTAGCGATGTACGTCCGAATTGAGCTATTATGTGACGACATACCGTGCCGTGCAGGCTTAGTGGCATTCCACTGTCGCCATGATGTAAACTCAGATCATGTCTCCATGGTGCCATAATTGGTCCATGTTGTGGTGTGAACGTCATTCTGTTACTATGGTGTCATTTTTATACAATTTTTAAAATGATAAATGCAGCACGGTGGCAGCATAATGGTGGCACGCTATGCTGTGCTGAAAGTCGTTATGGATATTTTTTTGTTGTCAGCTAGACATTTTCAGTTTTAGTTTTTTTCTTGTCTAACATTTCAAATTCCGAGTCAAAAGAATAAGACAGAACAGATTCTTTTATCTTCTTCAATATTAAAGGGTTGGTAAACCCAAGAGGTTTGACACATTCAAAGAATAGACCCCTCGTGTGTAGTCGAACACAGGAAAACTTTGCATTCTTATATATACGCTCAGGCTTCAAAACACTTGCGAGAAACGCTCCGTCCGTTCGCCATCTAGCGGAGAATTAGGCACCAGTGTTTCGTATGATACCACTAGATGGCGAACGGACGACGCGTTTCTCGCAAGTGTTTTGAAGCCTGAGCGTATATATAAGAATGCAAAGCTGCCTGAGTTCGACTACACACGAAGGGTCTACTCTTCGAATGTGTCAAACCTCTCGGGCGTACCAACCCTTTAATATCGGAGAAGATAAAAGATTCTGTTCTGTCTTACACTTTTGACTCGCGATTTGAAATGTTAGACAAGAAAAAAAACTAAAACATAATGCAAGTAACAGATACAAAGAAATAAAACGCTTACGATTCCTAACTGACAGTCAAGATCGATAACGATTTTTAGCACAGCATGGTATACCACCATTATGCTGTCACCGTGCTGCAATTACCATCCCAAATATTCTGCAAAAATGGCACCATAGTAACAGAATGACGTTCACACCTCAGACACTCAGTGATACGACATGGAGCAATTATTGCACCATAGAGACACGATCTGAACTTGAAGCAAGGCGACATTGTAGTGCCACTAGTGCACCACGCCATAATTTTTAAGTACCACAAATATGGCTTTGCCTTGGCGTCATGAAAAGATGGCACGATATGCCGTCACATAATAGCTCAATTCAGACGTACATCGCTGCGTTAATTCCGACATAGCATGCCGTTGTGTGACGCGTTTATGCTGTTCCTGTGCCACCAAATGTCTATCTGGGTAATATCATATGTTATATTAGAGATAGGATCACATGTATGGGATAACGTTATTGGTATGTTAACTATAGGAGGAGCTATTTTATTTACCGCATCTGTTAAAGCTTGGTCATCCATGACGAAGTTAGGAGAGGTATTAATATTGCTGTATCTATTTTTAAAGGCTTTAATGATACGCCATGTCTTCGAAATGTCAGATTGAGGATTAATATTGGAACAAAATTTTTTTAAACTTCTGGATTTTGTTTTTTTTTCAAGATTTTACTGGCAGAATTAATCGAATCCAAGTAGGATTGATAAGTTAAGTCTGATGGATTATCTAAGTAAGTCTAAGAGCTTAATCTTCTTTTGTCAACAGCTTTGGTGCAGGCTTGAGTCCACCACGGGACGGGAGGTGGGGATTTATAGCTCTTATTTAGTTTCGGTTTTTTAGCTCGAGCGGATAAAAGATTATTTTTGAGGCCATCAACAAAAATATTATAGCTCGTAATAGGATTATCCTTATCAATACTTAAGTTGTTTGAAAATGTTTCCATGGAAGTTTTAAAATTGTTCCAATCAATATTTGAAAGATTGTAATTGGGCCCGGCTATAAAAGTGTTAAATACAGGTAAACTTATTTTGACATGTATCGGTAGGTGATCGCTTCGCATTGGATCAGGTATAGTGGACCAAGAAGTAATAGGAGCTAGGTTGGGAGGAACAACAGTGAGATTCGGAACACTTTTGACTCCATGATTCACATGTATTCTAGTGTTAGAGCAGTCGTTTAAAATAACAAGATTAGAATTGGTTAAGGCCGTATACAAAGAAGAACCAGAACGGTTAGATAGTTCGCTACCCCACAATTCGTGTTGAGCATTAAAATCATCCGCAATAATAATATTATCGTAACGAGGATAAACAGAATCAAATAAATATTTAATAAGTGAAATTGCTTGCCATAAAATTCAAAATGTATAAATAGACATTCAAATTTGATATAAAGGTGTAAATCTTCTATTACATTATATGGAATACTCGAATTTAGGAGTGTAGCAACACCCCCACCATTTGCACGTGAAGGTCTATCTTTTCTAATTATATGAAATGATCGAAATTGCATTACATTCCTGTCCTGTAGCCAAATTTCCATTACGCAAATGATATCAAAATTAGTTATAAATTTCTGAAAATCAGGAATTTTATTCTGAATGCTTCTAGTATTCCACTGAGCTATATTAATACATTTTTTACTTTTTTTGACGGACGATTATTCGTCATATTCAAAGAATTCCGCTATTTTTTGCTCCCCCGAAGCAAATGTTGAATCTAGAATTTCTTTGGAATCTGGGAGTAAGGCAGCGATTTTATCGTGTATTTTGGTGTTGTAATTTTTTCAAATTCTAATCACCTCCGCCTTAACCAGGGCTGTAACATTCAGAACGGGCAACAATGTGCTTACCTGTTGATTATTTTGGATAGTAGTATCCTCAGGATCGTTTAAACCTTCATAGGACAAATCATCCGAAAATTCATCGATGATAGAGGAAGATGTGATTCCCCTATGTAAATGCTCAATTGATTGGTCTTTAGAGGATATACGATTATTTTTAAAGATCGGCTTTTGTTTTGAAGATCCGGCACGAGCATTTTGGGGTACGCGTTTTTTCGATGTTTTAGGAAACATTGGAGGGAAGTCGGTGTCGATGTTAAACCTGGGTTCCTCATGGGTATTATTATCCTGATCAACCATTCGTTTGGCCTCCGCAAAAGAGATGTTTTTTGTGAATCAAATTTCATTAATTTTTTTAGATCGTATGAACGAAGGACATTTTGGTGCAATCGGTTCATGATCCGAACTCTTGCAAATGGAGCAATAAGGGGATGATGAATCACAGTTAAGCAAATTATGATCTCCCGAGCAACGTGAGCATTTTTTCTTTGATGATTTGCAGTTGTTAGCGACATGCCCCGGCAAAAAACAATTAAAGCAACGCTTCGTTTTCGGAATAAATATCGAAACTTGCCTTTTGCTTCCTCATAGAGGAAGCTTTGTTTTCATGAAATTTTTTTTTTCGAGATTTTCATGTCAGTATGCTTAGAATCACCTAAAACGTCGAGAAAAGTGGTTTAGAAAAAATGTCCGTATGTATGTATGTGTGTGTGTGTGTGTGTGTGTGTGTGTGTGCGTGTGTGTGTGTGTGTGTGTGTGTGCTGGGCTTCGAAAATTCAATCTCCTCTCACTCGGTAACCGTTCGAGCGATCCGGCTCAAATTTGGCACGCAAGTAGAGTAGCTGCCCCTCTTTGAATGTTGTGATTTTTGCCAAAATATGTGAAGTCATTAAGATTTTATGTTGATTTTAATTTGTTGAAAAAAGGGCGTGGTCGCTCTAACTTTCGTAAAAGTTCGCCGATTTGGCTAAATAGTTCTTCATAACTGAAGATACGTTCAATGTTGTATGGTATTGAATTTCGACGAAATCGGTAAAGCGGTTCGGATTTTATAGAATTTTGAATTTTTCGAAAAAAAATAGATTTTGATCTAAATTACGTCGAATTTCAACAAATGAACAGAAATTTTGTACAGACGAAAAATAACATTCAGAAATGCCATGTACCAAATTTGGTGATGATCGGTAAAGTCGTTCGGATTTTACACCATTTTTCATTTAAAAAAAAATGTAGATTTTCGCTATAACTTCCGGAAAAGTTGAGAAAGTACGACAAAAATTTGTATCTAATCAAAATTAGATGTAACGGTGTTTGCAGAGGTGATTTATAGCTGTATAAAACACCTCTGCAAAAGAGACACAAGGTATAAAAAAAAAGATGCAAAGTAGAACCTTGCACATTGCTTCCTCATTATTTTTCGCTTTTTACAAAGCTTCCTCTATGAGGAAGTCAAAATTGAATAACATACTGCTTCCTCACAGAGGGAGCTTTGTAAAAAGCGAAAAATAATGAGGAAGCAATGTGCAAGGTTCTACTTTGCATCTTTTTACATACCAAATTGAAATCGACTCTCAGCATCAAAATAAATCTTAATGGCTCTAGTAGGCTTTAGCACAGGTGCTTCAGAATTGGACGAATCGAAATATTTTATTCTCTCTACTTTGATGACGCCGAAGTTGTTGTTATTAGTGGTACTAATAGCCTCTAAAATATCCTGATCAGAAAGACTGGTATCAACTCCTCTAACAAACCCTATCTTGTAAGCATTTACATCAGGTATTACGGCAAGCCAGACCGGATTAACGCTCTGCATATCGCGTTCAATAAATTTGTTAGCCGTTACGGCGTTTCTAAATACGAAAATAATACGATCACCCTTGGGTTTGATCTCACACAGCGAGTTGTGGAAATGTTTACATTTCTTGTCTATGGTCATCGGATGGAGATTGCCCAGATTGTTATTAGTGTTTTTGTCGAACACCTCAACTTTGAAAGGACCAGTAGAATGCTCATTATAACGGATAAAAGCGTTTTTATTAATGTAGATACGGCGATTACTCTCCTTATCGTTATTTAAATCTGTTCGGGTTTTAGGCCTCTGGGAGAGCGTAACGTGGGTCTTGCGTCGTAGTCCGCCAAGGCGCCGTGGCGTCTGTGTTTCGATCGGGATCGCGGGCATCTTAGGGACGAGGGTTTGGGTGCCCTCTCGCGTATCGCGAGCGCCTGAAAATGCCTGTAGATTATTGGGATGTTTGGTTCATTCTCATCTTGTCCGAACGTCTAGATCCTGAGTCGCGCAAGCTGTGGGAGTCCGAGCTCAGCGCCAAGTATCGGGATATTGAGGAGGTCGATGCGGAACAGGAGGATTCTCGCTCTTCGTACTCTCCAGCGAAGTTTCAGGATTTAGTTGAATTTCTTGAGAAGAGGGCTCAAACCCTCGGTATGATCGCTTCAGAGCGGCACGGTGTGAAAAGGTCAGCTCCTCCTTATAAGCCAAATCACGGTCGCAAGGTTTTCCACGCAAGCTCCTCTGGGACAGGGAAAGTAGGTTCGACAACCACTCTGAATTGTCCACTCTGCACGGGTCCACATGCTCTTATGAGGTGTAATCGGTTCAGGGAGAAATCGGTCCAGGATCGTCGCGTTGAAAATAAACGTTCGCAGCTTTGTTTTAATTGCTTGGGTCGGCATCGGGTGAATTCTTGTAGTTCTCCCGGTCGTTGTTCTATTTGTCAGGGGAAACATTCTCTGATTCACTTCCAGGAGTCCAAAAACTCACAGGGATCGGTGACTAACACTCCTAGGGACAGCCAGGTGACTCCAGGTGCCAGCTCAACGGTGGTGAGTCTGCATGCCGCTGGACCTCCAGTGTCATCGAGAAAGATTCTTCTCGCCACAGCGCGCGTATTGGCGGTAGGTCCCAAGGGCAAGGGCACGTGCGTGTGAGCGCTTCTAGACCAAGGCTCAGAAGCGTCTTTTATCTCAGAGGCCGTAGTGCAGTTACTTGGCCTGCCTAAACGACGTACACACGTCCCTCTGTCTGGTCTTGGCGCCAGTGCAGCCGGAATTGCTCGGTCTATCGTTCCGGTCACTCTTCGCTCCGCGGTGGATGCAGATTTTCAGGTCGAAACTGAGGTTCTAGTTCTCCCTCAACTTACGTCGCTTCTTCCTTCCTATGCCGTTAGTGAGAATTTGACACGGGAGCAATTTCCAGGTGTAGTTTTAGCGGATCCGGAGTTCGCAGTTTCAAAAAAGGTCGATTTGATTCTAGGGGCTGATCTTTACGGTCAGTTACTACGTTTCGGGGTAAAAAGATCCGCATCTTCGCAGCTTGTCGCTCAGAACACGGTTCTCGGTTGGATAGTCTCCGGTCCAATAGATGCAGAGGTGACACGGCGGGCGGAGAGTTCCGCAACCAAGGTTCCAGTTCGGGCGTTCCACTGTGCTTCTCAAGATAATTTGGATGAGGCTTTGCAGCGGTTTTGGACTCTCGAGGAGGTTACAATGTCATCCACCAAATTAAAACCGGGAGATGAGACGTGCGAGAGATTCTTCCAGCATACTCACAGTGGGAACGAGCAGGGGCGGTACGTGGTAAAGCTCCCTGTGAAGCCTGGACTTCCTTCGGTTGGTACTGAGTCTCGTCGTATGGCTCTTGGTTCTTTAGCTCGCATGCAGCGTCGTTTTTCACGCGATTCGAAGCTGGCCCAGGCGTACGGCGAGTCCATGGAAGTTTACGAGACGTTAGGTCACATGTCGCGTGTTCCGCCGTCGCAGATCTCGCGGTCGGATGCTTGGTATTTGCCTCATCATGCGGTGGTGCAAGAGTCGGTCTCTAAGTGGAAGCTGCGAGTTGTGTTTGACGCCTCTCGTCGGACTTTGGAAGGGCATTCGTTAAATGCTTTTTTGTTCACAGGACCTCCGTTGCAGAGTGATCTCTCCTTGATTTTGCTTAATTGGCGTAAGTATCGTTTCGCTTTCACAGCTGACATTGTTAAGATGTTTCGACAAATTCAGGTGAGGCCAGAAGACCAAGATTACCAGAGGATCGTCTGGGCGCCCAATGCAACGTCTGAACCGGTTGACTTCCGACTGACTACTGTCACTTACGGGACACCTTGCGCTCCTTATTTGGCGATCCGGACGCTCTCGCAGTTGGCTAAGGATGAATGGAATAGGTTTCCACTAGGGGCTCGTTGTCTTCTGTCAGAGACGTACGTCGATGACACGTTTGCAGGGGCTGACGATTTATCAGTTGCCATTCAGAAGAGAAGCGAGCTTACCGGGTTATTGGCGTCTGCTGGGATGGAGCTGGACAAATGGGCTGCAAATCACCCAGATTTGCTTCCAGATTCTGCGCGGCCAATCGCAGAGAAGCAAATCGATGAGGATGAGTCGGTCAAGGCGTTAGGGGTGCAATGGGTTCCATCTCAGGATGAGTTTCGGTTTAACGCAGTTGGGGTCGAGAAGTTGTCTGCAGCTCACACGAAAAGATCTGTTCTCTCGAATATAGCGCGTCTTTTCGATCCATTAGGTTGGCTTGCTCTAGTTACGGTCACAGCGAAGATCTTGATGCAGGATATGTGGATTTTGAAGTGCGATTGGGATTCGCCGCTACCAGCTGAGATTCGTGAGCGTTGGTACGAGTATTACAAGGGTTTATCTGCACTGACTTGTTTGTCTGTTGAGCGTTGGTTGGGGAGTACAGTTGCTTCTTCGTTTCAGCTACACGGGTTTTCGGATGCCTCTTCCCGAGCTTACGCCGCGGTGGTGTACTTGCGAATCAGTGAGGGGGATGGAAATGTTCGGGTGGCTCTCTTATCGGCTAAATCAAAGGTAGCTCCCGTGAAAACGGTGAGCATTCCCAATTTGGAATTGTGTGGCGCTGCTCTTCTCGTGAAGCTCATTCGTCATGTGATTGGCTTGGACTTCCTGAAGAATCTTCCAATCTTGGCTTGGTCTGGTAGTCAGATTGTGAATCGAGTTTCTTTGATTCAAACTGAGTTGCCGTCGGCAACGTGGGCTCACGTTCCGACTAAGGAGAATCCGGCTGACTTGGCGACGCGAGGAGTTCAGCCAGGTGAGTTGGCCGATAATGCTCTTTGGTGGCAGGGCCCGGCGTGGTTATCCATGCCTCCGACAGAGTGGCCTCGGTCGGCCAAACCTGTTAAAACTAATCACGTTCGCCCGAGATCCGAAGAATCCGAAATTCTATCTCGATATTCCTCTTTAACACAACTTCTACGCATCGTAGCTCTTTGCAAACGCGCCATTGGTCATCTCTTGAGCAGGAAGGCACCGGTGGCAGAAGCTTCGCCTTCATTCTTGACTACTGCTGAGCTTTCTGCAGCTCGAGTAGCGGTCATTCGTTTGGCTCAAGCGAGTGCATTCGCGGTGGAGATTGGGCTGTTGCGGTCGGGTAAGAGACTGCCGAGGGGGAATCGCCTTAGCAGTTTAAATCCTTTTTTCAGCAAGGAGGATGGACTTTTGCGTGTGGGAGGTCGACTGGCTCATTCGACTCTCTCTTTCGACCAAAAGCACCCGATCTTACCGCAGCCCTCTGCTCTCAGTTTGTTGTTCGTGCGACACGCTCACCATCAATCTCTTCACGGTGGGCCTACCTTGACCTCGAGCATTCTAATGCCTCAGGAGAGGATTTTTTGTAGAAATCGTTTGGTCAAATCAACGTTTCGTGCATGTGTGCCCTGTCAACGAGTCAAGCCTCATTCAGCGCAACAACTAATGGGTGAGCTTCCTGCCGATCGAGTTGCCAGGAATAGAGCCTTCTCTAACTCGGGACTCGATTATAAGATGAGAAGATCCGCATGTCGAAGGGCCGTGGGAATCGCTCGTACAAAGGGTACATCGTTTTGTTCGTTTGTTTTGCTACTCGAGCTATTCATCTAGAGCTCGTTAGTGACCTGACTTCGGCGGCTTTCATCTGCGCGTATCGTAGGTTTGTGGGGAGACGAGGAATTTGCCAAAATCTCTACAGCGACAACGCCGCGAATTTTCAAGGAGCTGATAAGGAGCTCCAGTGTATGTTCAGCCGCGCCTCGGATTTTTACAAGGAAACGGCATCTCTTCTTGCCAGCGATGGCACGAATTGGTCTTTCATCCCGCCTAGTGCTCCGCATTACGGTGGCTTATGGGAAGTTGGTGTTAAGTCGGTAAAGCATCACCTGAAGAGAGTCGTAGGCGAGTATCATCTCACTTTCGAGGAGTTCTCCACAGTCCTCGTGGAGATCGAGGCTTGCCTTAACTCTCGCCCTCTCGGAGCATTGAGTTCTGACCTTAACGATTTGCAGGCGCTTACTCCTTCTCATTTCCTCAATGAAGGTGTTTGAGTTTTACTCCCCGACGCGGATCTGGCCAACTTGCCAGAGAATCGGCTGAATCGGTTCCAGTTGCTACAGCGCATTCGTAACAATTTCTGGAAGCGCTGGTCGGCTGAGTATTTGCTCCATTTGCAAAAGCGGGAAAAGTGGAGGTACCCTCACGAGAATTTTGCGGTGGGTCAGCTCGTGTTGGTCAAGGATGATCGGTATCCTCCATCCAAATGGCCATTGGGTAGGGTCATTGAGGGGCACCCTGGCCCAGATGGTCTGGTGCGAGTGGTTACCATCAAGACGGCCACTTCCTCTCTTCGACGTCACATCGCTCGTCTTTGCCCTCTTGTATTGGACAATACAGCAAAGTGAGCTTCGTAGGTGTTGGTTCGTCCGTCGGACGAAGGCGGGCGGAATGTTCGGGTTTTAGGCCTCTGGGAGAGCGTAACGTGGGTCTTGCGTCATAGTCCGCCAAGGCGCCGTGGCGTTTGTGTTTCGATCGGGATCGCGGGCATCTTAGGGATGAGGGTTTGGGTGTCCTCTCGCGTATCGCGCGCGCGCGTCGTTCGGGCCTATTCTCGCGGTGCGTCGTGGCGCTGTAGCCTACCGGAAATGCGAAAAGATAGGATGGAGGGTCCGGGCTCCCTCTCGCGTTCGCGTGCGTCTCGGCCACTTCGTCGAGGGTCGTCGTAGAAAGCGGTCGTTGTCAAAGTATCTCCCCGTCATTATTGCGTCATCTCTGTGGCTGTTACGTTTTCGTTTATTATATTAGTCGGTTTAATTCTCGCGTGCGTTCGGGTAGTGTGTGTGGGTTGAACGAGTGTTTTTCTTCGATTGTTCGGGAAATCCGGCCACGTGCGACTTCCTCGACGTGCCGGTTTCCATCCCTGCGTCCACCTACGCGGCAGGGCCATCCAAGGGTCTGCTCGTGGCCCAGGTTAAGGAGGTGTTCCGTTGTCGTGCGGCTAGGACTTCGCGTCACGCCGTCATTTTCTGCGTAATTAAGGTAAGAGAACTCTCCAGCGTGCGTGCGATAATGGTACCTCGCGGCGTGTTAATATTCGTGTTGCGTACTTCTCAGTATCATCTGTAGAGTCTGTCATATTTGTAATTTCTTGCTTGTCAATAAAAAATACGCTTGCCTCGGCTCTTCTCTCTGAGCCGTGAGAGTTTTTATGCCGAGGCAAGTTGCTTTGGTTTTGCGCGAGATATTGTGTACTTGATTTATTTACCCAACCTTCCCTCACTCACTCCCCCCATTAAATTTTATTGACTATTTTTCGGACTGCTTTAAGCATAACTTTCTTCAAAATCATTGATTGATTTTTTTGCAGGAGGTGATATACCATTAGAAGAATTTCCTGGATCTTCACGCGGTCTCTTGGCGTTTTTATCAATAGGAGACCCCATTGGAGCTCCTTAGAATTCAAGGCCAAAGAGAGAAAAAAAACAAATATATATATATAAATGGAATAGTGTACTCACCCGAACAAAGATAACAGAACACTCTCACTTAAATTAATTTATCACAGGATAACAAATAAATAAATAATAAATTAAATATAACATAAATAAATATAAATAATAAATAATTGTATGTAAAGTGATCAATGAATGTGAATGAAGATGAGTTTAAATAAATAATAATGAAGGATTATGGAATGGGTAGAAAGCGAGGGTTGAATAGTTAAACTATTCTTTTTGAATAAGGAAAAAACTAACTAAAATAGGAACACTAGATTTAATAGAATTATTGATTTAATTTGATTAAGTATATTAATTTAACGGAAAAATTTCCCTTATATGTATATTAAATTAATTTTTGGTTTTAAAGTTTATTTTTAAATGTTGATAATGTTCGTGATTTAAGTTTTATTTTTTTTTTTGTTTTTAATCTATTTGTTTATTGTTTTTAATTGTATAAATTTTAAGATGTAAGATTTAATATTGATAATAGAAGCTCTTATCTAAAGATATTATTGATATAGCTCCTCAAATAGTCATGGCGCGAGCATCGGGGAGGCCGATGTGCGACAGAGAAAGGCATATGATGGTTATCTCTCTCTATCCCGACTATGCGCAATGCCGTTATGGTTTTCGATGACCGATTAATTATAAATTTGCGTTCTACAAGAAATATATATCAAATATTGCCATAGTATTCGGCTCTGCTAACCAGTTGGCAAAAAAAAAAACAATTCCGTAAATGCGATAAAAGGAAAAGGTTGCATTAAATGATAATTCAGTACTCTTTATTTCAAAACATTATATTTATGAAGCAAATATTCATCTTGTTAATGCGTGAAGATTATCACGCAATTCTTTGTCTCGCGGAATTTGGAATAGAGACGCATGTTCCTTATTGCTTTTGTATCCACTGTAACAATTCTTCACTATACACTTTTTCGGCATTGTTCGTAAACATTACATTACAGATGATCCTCTCTTAAAAAAGACATGGCACATCGAGCTCGAAAGACTGAAGCCGCTTTTCGAGTCTTCCGATTGGTCGGCGACGGCTGTTTCAGAGCCAACTTCAGTCTGTCGAGGGTGCCGCTGCAAAGTCGCCGCGTATGGCGCGCATTTTGAATTGTCGCTTTCGCTGTTCTGCCATGGCCGCTGTAGAGTCACGTATCGCCAGTGACTTTAATGGCTGTCTTTTTCGTAGTTATGTTATTGAATAGAACTATCTCCATACGAACAAAAAGTAATCGATGAATAGATCATTATTTTTGCATAGAGGTTTGAAAGTTTCTCTTTTTTTATTTCTAAACAAAAGCGACGCACCGACAGTAGTGGACGCGCGGTCGGTGTGTGGCTTCGGCGGTCCCCAGAGTTAAGCAGCATTATTTGCGGCCATAACTTGGATGGGTGACCACTTAGCCGTGCACTACTTTGCGCGCCAACTGCTGAGCGGGAGGCAGTTTTTCTGAGTTTCTAATGTATTCTAATACAATAGAAACTCAGTAAAAATAAAGCCGTCTGTATCGGCCAGGTTTACCGCAGTGTCCCTATGCCCTCGTGCAAATGCGATACAGTAGTGCATTAGGATGAGTGGCTGCGGACAACACTCTAGGGTCGGGTTTCTATGAAGTGAACGGGGAAAAGGGTGTCTGTGATGGAGCGGGGAGAGGGGCAACGTATGTAGTGATGCGGACGAGCGAGATGAGCGAGAAAAAGTCGAGATCAAGACTAAGACTCGGAATTTGACAGCTTGATTGTCATTTTAATTCGAGATTATCGACATAGCAAGATTTTTCTCTCGTTCTCGTCTTGAATTTCGCTCGAAATCTCATTTTGACAGCCGGATATTGTTTTTCTTTATTTCCCTATTATCTTCGCTATTTTAAAATTAGTTCCGATGATATTAATGTTTCAGAAAATGGATAAAGCTGAGAAGAATAGAGTAACTTGTGAAATTATTTATATTAAATATCTGGTGCTGTTATTCTAGCCTTAAATCAATTAAATTATTAAATCATTGGAGTACATCCACCGCTACATTAAAGATGAAGATCACTTTTTTGTTCAATGTTAAAGAAAGATTTTTCACTTCGTAGCACTACGCTAACTTTTTGAGGATCTAGGATGATGGTTTCTCAATGATAGACGTTTAGATCGGTTTTTAGGTAGACCTCATCATGTATAGGACACCTTTTGAGGTCTAAGTCAGTTTTCAAGGACGATTCCATGTCTACGACGTCTACGATGATATCCAGAATTTCAGAACAATCCGAAGACATCCGTAGTCCTCGTGTAATTCGAGACTGAAATCCATCTTTACGTAGTTGTCGTATTCAAACTCGACCTGAACCTTGGAATCTAAGCCCGCGCAAAAATGGAAGTATGAAAACAGTATTTCCCAAATATTAAAAGTGTCTTGAATAATAGTATGCCAAGGCTGGCGTAGTGGAATAAGACATACGGAATAATATTTCGCCCAAATAAAGAAGGTATTACAGCAGTATTGAAAATCTTTCCAAAAGTAAATAGTCTTAAGTGTGATCTATTTGACTGAATAATAGTAAAGAATATTGCACCGTTTTTTATTTTTTATGGTGCAGGTCGATATCTACATGGCTTTCGGTGTCCAGGTTGGTATCTTCATGGCTTTCGGTGTCCAGGTCGATATCTCCATGGCTTTCGGTGTCCAGGTAGGTATTTCCATGGCTTTCGGTGTCCAGGTCGATATCTCCATGGCTTTCAGATTCCAAATTGATATCTCCATGGCTTTCGGTATCCAGGTCGATATCTCCATAGCTTTCAGGGCCCAGGTCGATATCTTGATGGCTTACGGGGTCAAGGTAGATCTCCATGGTTTCCTGTATCCAGGTCGATATCTCCACGGATTCCAGTAACCAGTTCGATATCTTCATGGCTTTCAGTGCCCAGGTCGATATCTTGATGGCTTACGGGGTCAAGGTAGATATCTGCATGGTTTCTTGTATCCAGGTCGATATCTCCACGGATTCCAGTAACCAGTTCGATATCTCCATAGTTTCCAATGTCTGGGTATATTTTTCAACAGTTTTGACAGCTGGACACAGCAAGCTATGGAGATATCGAACTGGGCACTTAAAGCCATGGGGAAATTAACCTGGACAGTGCAAGCCATGGAGATATCGACCTGGACACCGAAACCCATGGAGATATCGACCTGAACACCGAAAGCCATGGAGATATCGAGCTGGATACCGAAAGCCATGGAAATATCGATCTGGACACCGGAAGCCATGTAGATATTGACCTGGACCATAAAAACTAATAAAACGTTGCAATATTCTTTACTATTATTCAGTCCAATAGATCATACTTAAGACTTTTTACTTTTGGAAAGATTTTTAATACTGTTTTAATACCTTCTTTATTTGGGCGAAATATTATTCCGTATGTCTTATTCCACTACGCCAGCCTTGGTATACTATTCTTCAAGACACTTTTAATATTTGGGAAATACTGTTTTCATACTTCCATTTTTGCGCGGGAGGAGACGACGTATCAGAACGTCGTTCTGATCCGTATCTTCGCCAATGAAATTAAATACGTATCAGAACGTCGTTCTCATACGTATTTAAGGAGGTTGGAGCGCTACGCTCGGGGGGGATAGGCCTGGAGACGCGCGCCGTGCGGGGCAGGTAGCGAGTGAGTGAGAGGTCCGCGTTGTGAAAGCCCAAGCGTACAGAGACAAAAGCTGGAAAATTCCGTTTCACTCGTACTATCTCAAAAACTAAGCGGTTAATTATTTCGAAATTTGACAACATATTTGTAGACATAATTCCCTTGCCGTTAGCACATTTTTCACATGACAATCTTTTCGCGTGCTTTTGCAGTATCGATTTATGTGCTGTCAATCAGTGACGGTTCCATAACAGCAATGTTAAATAGCCCAACTACGGCTTTCAATATCTCTGCAACTAAACGGTGAATCTATTTTAATTTCTGGATACACCGAACACAAGTGTTGTTCAACATAATATTTCTTTTTCACACTGGAATATTTAAAATGCTGTAGCGCTCCAACCTCCTTAATTTCATTGGTAAAGATTTCCGTGATTCAACGGAACTGTTTCGCTCGGTGTAGTCATTTTACACTAGACAACCCGGGAAAAACGATTCATATATAATCATATATAATCATATATAAACTGTTCATATATGATTGTATATGAATTTTGTCTCTATATGATCATGCATGATCATATATGACTATGCATGATCATATATAATCATATATAAACTGCTCATATATGATTGTATATGAATTTTGTCTCTATATGATCATGCATGATCATATACGACTATGCATGATCATATATAATTGTATCTGAGCATATACAATCATATATAGTTATATGTGATTATATAAGACGATGCCTAAATAGATATAATCTTCTGAAAGTTGGAGAGTATATTTGCAAGACACCAAATCTCTTGAAGAAAGTAATGTAAAAATACAATGAAGTTGAACTTCATCACGATATACGGTTAAGAAATATCATTACTAATGTTATATTTCGATTATATGTACAACGTATAAGGTCCCGAACTGTTCGTGTTAATTTCTGTGCACTATTACAATAAACGATTATCACGATCCTTTTATGTTGATATTATTTAGTATAGTAATCTTGATCATTCTTATTAATATGCGACCGTTTCAATTCATCAAGTGGAAAGTTTTAATGAAACGTCCGCCCAGGAAAGCCAAATATCTTCATTAATCGTTGCGAATGAGCATGTGATTATAAAGAAAAGAACCGCATATGCAAAAATACCTATAACTTGAGCGCTTCAAACAAAACCGGATGATTCACGCATTTACAAAACGGATATTAAATGCTTAGTTATATAACCATATAACAAATTTTACATCCGTATATAAATAAGACGTGAACATCGAAATAATTCGTGAATATTATATAACAATAGATTATGGAATACCATATAATCATACGTGCACGATCATACATGAGCTGTCAGTTCTCTGTGCGCAGTCATATATGATTGTATATGATCATATATTGCACAGTCGACACACAGAATAGATCTCATATACAATCCTATACGATCATATCTGTTTATATATGACATGGTAAACAGGCAGTTTTGGTGTTATATATGGTCATATATAGGGTCATATATGCCAATGTATATATACATATAAAGTTATATACGCTCATATACATTTGTATATGGATCCACATACAATCATATATGCGCTAAAAATGGGCGATATATAGTTGTATATAACTATATATGATCATATCTGTTCATATATGACATCGCAAGCTGGCGGTTTTGGTATTATATATGATCATGTATACCACTGTATATGTACATATAAACTCATATATGCTCATATATGTTTTCATATACAATGATATATTACGTTATATACAATTATATATAATTATATACAACTATACATGAAATTATATACAATTATATATGATTATATATGAACCGTTTTTCCCGGGAATCAACGTTTAAAGCCCTTGGACGCCTATACCATACTTCTATGCCGACATTTTGGAAAGCTGTTAGGCACACAATTTCATTTTCGTGGTCGGTGGCAGAGCCTAACGGAGCATATCCTATCGTATCGTGCGATGCTGTCGCATTCAGAACCATAACATAGCCTCTATTTTGTTGACAGTTTATCTGTCATAAGTTTCAAGATCTCGCTCGATCTCGCTTGTTATTTTAAGCAAGATCGAGCGAGACTATGATTTTTTTTTCATACCGCAAGCTCGAGACGAGAACTTCAGACAAATGACAAACGCAAGAAAAAACGAGCGAGATTCAAGATAATCTCGTCTCAAGCCGCATCACTAATTGAATCGAATAAAACTCACGAAAACGAGAACATACGCGATACAGTATACACTAAGTATTATCCGAAGTACGAGAACAACGCGAAGACGCGCGCGCTAGCGACCCGTGAAGAAATCTTATCAGGGTTCTTCCAAGGCCCCGATTAATATTCCCTAATTCTCTTAGGGACCTTATATGGAAGCCTCATAGGGTTTCGCAAATGATGGTCACGGTTTTTCTTCGGGACCTTTAAAGGCTAAATAATGAGGACCTTTTAAGGCTGCCCTGCTACGTCTCGCGTAACTATAAGTAAGAAAGATTGCGGTCAACTCGGACGCGAGCCCCTCATCACCAAATAGTACAAGTAAGCATCTCCTACAGACCACATGTTGAACTGTAGAGTTGTTGTACGCACCCGCGGCCATTCCCCCATCTCCTTAAGATATTAGATTAGATAAACACTTTTTAAACATATTTAACCCGCTTTACGCATAATTCAGAGTATTCCCTACCTTATCGACCGCCGGTATCGGCGGATCTGCTGTACCATCCGCCGGTAAAGTAGAAATCGGCTTTACCGACATCCCAAGCTCGATCGATAAGATATGGATCTACCTTACCGACATTTGACTTATATTAGACTTACTATATATAGCACACTTTTAGTTCCGAGCTCCACCGCCGCGCGGCGCATGGGCCCTCGCGTTTCTCGCAAGTATCTTGTATCCCAGAGCCTTATATAAAGCAGGCGAAAATCGCCTTCGGGATCGAGCGACAGATTCGAAAATAAAGAACTTACGCTTTATAGAACTTGTCGACTTGGAATTTTATTTTGCAAAATCCTCTGGACCTTCTGTTTGAGGTACGACCTGCTCCGGTCTTCGGTAGCGGCGTTCTACGTTGCTCCAATCCCTCGTTGGCAGCGACGAGCCCGCAAGCTCCGTTGAACGTGGCTAGTGTCGTTTGCATCCTCTCAATTCGCTCCGGTCTTCGGACGCGGCTTCCTTTGCTCCGGCCTCCGGTAGCGACGGGCAAGCTCGCCCCGTCGAACGGCACCGGCCCTCATTTTTTTTCTCTTTTCCGAGTCGCCTCTCGCCTCTTAAGTCCGGGCTGGTCCACCGTGACTGCCGCATGCCCAAACGTGCGGGGAAGCGCCACCGCAGAGCCCTGCTCCCGGGAACCCAGCTTCCACGGGTAGCGGAGCTCCGCGGGGACCCACCCCCGTCCTCGTTGGCTCCTGCGGCCGTCACCGAGGTCCGCCCCGGTCTGGAGAGGTTGACTGACAAGCCCTCGCCATCCTCCGGGAGGACCGAACCGCTACTCTCGCCCGTGAGAAAGCCGGTGGAGTCCCCTCGCAAGAAGACGGTAGTTCGGCGACTCGATTTCACGATTCCTCGAATCATTTCAGACGAGGTGGTCCCTCAGACTGCCCGTCTGCAAAAACTCTTCGTCGACGGCCCCCGTCCACCCACTCCTTCCCTAGATACACCCGGACCCCTCGGTCGTCTTCCTCGGGGTTACCTCGTGAAGCGGATCGCGGTTCCGCGACTCTGCTTGCAGAGATATTCTCTCGCCCCAAAGAAGGCAGATCCTCGTCGACTCAAGGGTCGCCTGTATCTCCTCTTTGGACCGGACCGCGACCCCCTCCCGAGGCACCCCCCTACCTCCGCTCCTTAAAAAATCTCCAACTGTTCTTTTAAGAACAACCACGAACCAACGGCCCTTTTAAGGGCCACCCCAAAAACACATCACATAAAACGCGGGAGGGAATATAACTCCGGCCGGTCTCCCTCCCCGGCCCTGTTGACCGCTCGCCCACCTCTTGGCGAGTATCAGAGTATATACGCGCCGCAAACCCTTCAAACGCAAGCCCGCGGTTAACGAAATGTATATCAATTCTATATAAACACGCATGACACCTATTTCCCATACGCCTCGCACCATAAATCTGGACCCTAATTCTCGAGTATCCCTACCACTTTATCTAAAATTCATTACGGCGACAATAGTATATAAGCAGCGTATAATTACTTAAAAATCCAGTTACTCTCCGACCACCGATCTGCTGTAACACTTCGAAGGAGCGCGCAAAGCTCCTAACTACGACATTAACCCTGCGTGGTTAATCTCTTCGAGTAAATTAAAGTCTGTACTCTTCTGATCAACGTTTCGACGAATAAATAAATTGTGAGTATAAAAGAATATATATCTCTGCGATTGGAATTATTTTGCATTGCATGCTGGTCTTCCTACTTCGAGACTCTGTCTCCAAGTCTCCAGTTATCCCAAAGAAACATATGAATTGAGGTAGCGCATGGCGAGGTCTCCGTCCCCGATGTAAAGGGCCAACGCCTTGACTCGAAAGAGAGACCGCCGTTACGACTTCCAATAGGGCAACTCAGGAGAGTCTGCCGCCCGAACGTAACAGCCCTATTAAGTTCTTACTAAAATAATAAAGAAATTTAATTAAAAAATATATATTTATTGTTATTTAGTTGAGTAATGCTGCACTTTTAATTAGATATTTCGTCTTTCTTTACACGATGGGACACATTAATTGCTGAAAAAACATATTACATTTTTTTTTACATTGACGGGAATCGAATCTAGAACCCTCCGGATGGTGTAGTTGCGCTGCGCCTTAGCTCTCTTGGCCATTCAAATCATATGAATATGCATTTTTTTTGTCTACTTGAATGACTGTAATATGAAATATGAAATAAAATTAATGTAATATAGTCAGAACTTGATAGATTTACATGACTGCGTCTGATGTGTAAAAATAAAAGCACATTCAGTTATTTTTTTACAGAAACTGGTTATATCGAATAGAGTAAATTGTATCGTTGTTGTCATCTATAATTATATTCCACAAAATTGCTTCTTTTATCGTTTGCGCGAATTAGTTCGTTTGTATCTAAGTGCGTGACTGTCTGACTGACCTGAGGGCCAGTATTAGAATGGGTGACCACATGGTTGACTTTGACGGTCATTAGTTGGATAGGTGACCACCAATGTTGCCATGGAAACCTCGGATTGCCATATAAGATCCTCATCTGGCAAATTTATTATTGATTTGTTTACTTTATACCATGGTTAAGCCTGACTGGGCCATTAATTAATTAACTTATCAAGGCCTTATTAAACTTCACCATAGCCTTATGAGATCCTTATTTGGCAAAATTATGATTAATTAGTTTACTTGGTATCATGATGAAGCCTGACTGGGCCCTTAAGTAATTACCCTATCACGCCCTTATTGAACTTCGCCATGGAAACCTAGAATTGCCTTATGAGACCCTTAGGTGGCAAAATTATTATTGATTTGTTTATTTGATGCCATGATTAAGTCTGACTGGGCCCTTAATTAATTGCCCTAGTATAGCCCCATTAAGTATCGGCATGAAACCCTACAGTTTCTTTAGTAGGTCCCTAATTGGGAATAATATGGAACTCCCTTTTATGGTGTCCACATTAAAGCCCGATAGGGACCTAAGTTATCTTAGGGCAACCTTAATATTTTTCTTCACGAGATAACGTCACGGCATGGCTAAAGTCACGGAGTGGCTAATATCACGAAGTGGCTAATATCACGAAGTGGCTAATATCACGAAGTGGCTAACTTCATCGGGTTGATCAAAATTTCAAAAATGTTCAAAAGTTCCAAAATTTCAAAAAATTTCAAAATTTCAAAATTTCAAAATTTCAAAATTTCAAATCTCTCTACATTATAAAAAGATTTTGGCGCCGACGCCGCGTCAAGACCCTTGCGGGGGGGGGCACCTTTCGGTGGAGGGTACTTTTTTTGGGGGAGATTGCGAGCGCCACAATAAAATCCTAGTCCATTATATATCTTTAACTATTTATACATAGCAAGATCTTACTTATTGCCGCTATATATACACCTATAAAGTTTTATATCCAAGGTATAATCTAAAGTATACTTTATCTCCATGGGGACGTCGCGTAATCTCAGGCATTCGCAATCGATAGATAAAAGACTGGGCGATATTTAAACCATGAGCGGACATGAGAGAAGTAGCGCAATTTACTATCGCACCGTACCGAAATGTGAGAGGACGGTCTACTGACATATATCCATTAAAAAATTATCAACAGTTTCAATTCAGTCTCATTGTGAAGTGTGATTAACGATTACTTCATTTGACAATTCAAAGTGTAAACGAGAGTAGATGAGATTATTATTCAGTTTTGTTACATGAAAAATATACGCACTTAAGATAGTTCGATGGTGAACAACTGTTCCGGAAAATATTTATTTTTAATTGTTTATATCAAAAGATCAATTTTTTTGCGTCTATTGTTACTCGAAAAATTGAATTCGGCCGTTTGAATAATCTTTGGTTATTGTAGGTAATCAAACATATTTTTGTTTTAGTCATAAGACAAACTTTTTTTAATTGAAATTTTTTCGATAGTTGGAAATTGATGAAATATTTAGTTGAAATTTTATCTATTAAATCAAATGTCAGAACTTAAATTTATTGATTGCAAAATTGTCTGAAAATTTTATCAAAAACCGAAAACATTGTGATGATTTTTTACGAAAAATTAATTAAATGTTCGACTAAATTTGACTGAAGATTATGTCGAAATCAAAAACGGCCGGCCAACTTTCGAAGAATAAATTAAATTTTAAACAAAATTGAATTTGTATTTCGAATTATCGACCCAATTTGAGGTTGACATGTCTCACAAAATTAAATTTAAGTCAAATTTAGTCGGGCATTTGTGATTGAACTTAAATGTTGTAAAAAATTTCATGTATTTTAAATTAAATTTTCAGTCAAATTCAATGCCGCCCTATAGCAGATCCGGTTACCGAATAAACCACCGTCGAAATCACCATGGTGGTTTTGTACAAAAAGTTCACTTAGAATTTTGTGGAAACTACCACGTAAACCACCACTCCGAGATTCGTTTAAATCTCAGAGTGGTGGTTTACGTGGTGGTTTTGTCAAAATTTTGTCGAAAACACTCCGTAAACCACCACTCCGACATTCGTTTAAATCTCAGAGTGGTGGTTTACGTGGTCGTTTTGTCAAGATTCTAAGTGAACTTTATGCACAAAACTGCTATAATGGAAACGACCGTGATTCTATGGTGGTTTGCGCGGTGACCGGGTCTACTAGGGCGGATTCGTTCGGGATTTACTACCTTCAATAAGCTGTAGTGTATTTAATTCCGCACTTAATTGCGTTTTTTTTCCTAAACCTAAAAGGTGTTTCATATAGAAGTAATAGTTGCCCTCGTTTTGACAAAAGTTTTATTTCTACTATGTGCAGACAATACTCTACGTTTCTAAGAATTTAATGGAGGGTAAAGTCTGTAAGCGTGCGGATGATAAGCCAGCAAAAAAAAAAGTTTAATCTACATTACAGGTACGTTGTGTTTATTCGTATGTTATGTGATTAATAATTAAGTTCGTTTCCTCTCTCGGGGTTTCCCTGGTTTCCCCGAGAGCTTGGGCAAATGCCGGGAACAATAATAATCTGAAGAGTGCCAGGGGAACAGAACACGTTTCTCTTCAGAATGCGTCTGGTTATCATATAAATGAAGTATCTTAACGTTAACCGTACCAGCATAAGGGTATAGAGCTCTACTGCACACGTGTAAACATTGTAAAAAGTTAAACGAGAGTATCTGCAAAACGACGTGACTTGAAAACTAAAAGCAGGATTAAGAATCGTGTTTCTCTTAAACACAACTTTTTCTCAAATTTCACATTAGCTTGAACTGCCGTAAATCCCTTTGCATTTTTCTTGAAGAAATCTCATAGTCGCGGAACTCGGTACTTGAACGACCACATGCTGATTGAAGCTGGTCGCGAAATATTTTACGACCACTGGAGATCTGTAGCAAATCGCGGAGTCCATGTCTGTTTTATGTCACGCACGACGCTGGCTATCTCAGGCCCTTTCGGTCCTCCCGCGCTGGACCCATAGCAGAGTATCAAATAAAAATGCTGGAGCGAAGAATACTATCATTGTGTCGTACTCGTTTCTTGTGTATTTAGAAAGCTATATAATTAACATATGAATTTCCGCTCGAGCACAACAATCTTATTGACTTTTTATGATTCCGAGGTCCCGATATCATTATTTATAAAAGTGGAGTACTGAAACGACCATTAATCCATATCTCTCTATACTATATACTATATACTATGTGACGTATTTTTCGTGAGCATAATCGGTAACAAATAAAATCAAATTTTATTCAGGAACTACATCACGATACTGTCACCTTCGGCCGTCGACTCTCGTTCGCGCATCCGCAAACCTGGTGGGCGCCAGTTAATTTTTGTTTCACCGGTATTAACTAACCGGTATGCCCGAGGAATCGAGTTGATCAGACTCGATCCCAATGAAACCGAAATCCCTGGAGAAAAAGCTAATGATCGAGAACAAAAATCAAAGAAAACGGTAGCTCAGTTAATTTTTGGGGTCGCGTAAAATTAACAAACGCATCTGGATGCACTCGCCGGAGCGAACGGTTGCAGAAATGCACGGCCGCTCAGACTGCTAGGTCGTGGTAGAGAGGGTTGAGGTTTGGCCCAGTAAACATCTTTGAATTTACGAGATCTCACGCAGCGAAAAGAAAGCTTCGATATTCTTAAACAAAAGTTCGAGAGCAAATACAATAAATTGTATTATTGAATCAATACGCGAGAGCCAGCATAAAGCATCGAAATCCTTAACGGTAACAGCGAGTTGCAAAGAAACGCACGCGTATCCGAAACTCAACGGTAACTGCACGAATAGTCAGTAGCACGAGATCATTAATCAAAGCGATCGGTGCATTCGATTAAGTAATTAATTAGACGAAAACGACTCACCGGAATTCTTCCAAATAAATCCGCGGTCCGGTAGCAAGCATCCCATAGGCAACTCGAAAAACCAGGAGTGCACTATTGCACTACACTGAACGGGAACTTTGGTTTTATTCAATCGAATAAAACTCACGAAAACGAGAACATACGCGATACACTATACACTAAGTATTATCCGAAGTACGAGAACAACGCGAAGACGCGCGCGCTAGCGACCCGTGAAGAAATCTTATCAGGGTTCTTCCAAGGCCCCGATTAATATTCCCTAATTCTCTTAGGGACCTTATGTGGAAGCCTCATAGGGTTTCGCAAATGATGGTCACGGTTTTTCTTCGGGATCTTTAAAGGCTAAATGTTAGGGGCCGTTAAAGGCAAAATAATGAGGACCTTTTAAGGCTGCCCTATTAAGTTCTTACTAAAATAATAAAGAAATTTAATTAAAAAATATATATTTATTGTTATTTAGTTGACTAATGCTGCACTTGTAATTAGATATTTCGTCTTTCTCTACACGATGGGACACATTAATTGCTGAAAAACATATTAAATTTTTTTTTTACATTGACGGGAATCGAATCTAGAACCCTCCGGATGGTGTAGTTGCGCTGCGCCTTAGCTCTCTTGGCCATTCAAATCATATGAATATGCATTTTTTTTGTGTACTTGAATGACTGTAATATGAAATATGAAATGAAATTAATGTAATATAGTCAGAACTTGATAGATTTACATGACTGCGTCCTATGTGTAAAAATAAAAGCACATTCAGTTATTTTTTTACAGAAACTGGTTATATCGAATAGCGTACATTGTATCGGTTTTGTCATTTATAATTATATTCCACAAAATTGCTTCTTTTATCGTTTGCGAGAATTAGTTCGTTTGTATCTAAGTGCGTGATTGTCTGACTGACCTGAGGGCCAGTATTAGAATGGGTGACCACATGGTTGACTTTGACGGTCATTAGTTGGATAGGTGACCACCAATGTTGCCATGAAAACCTCGGATTGCCATATAAGATCCTCATCTGGTAAATTTATTATTGATTTGTTTACTTTATACCATGGTTAAGCCTGATTGGGCCTTTAATTAATTAATTTATCAAGGCCTTATTAAACTTCACCATGGCCTTATGAGATCCTTATTTGGAAAAATTATGATTAATTAGTTTACTTGGTATCATGATGAAGCCTGACTGGGCCCTTAAGTAATTACCCTATCACGCCCTTATTGAACTTCGCCATGGAAACCTAGAATTGCCTTATGAGACCCTTAGGTGGAGAATTCCCGCGTAAAAAAGATGTATCCAGGATGGAGTGTGGGCAGTCCGGGATGGAGTCTGGGTAGTCCAGGATGGAGAATGGGATTTAATCCGATCCCATTGTCCATTTTGGACTCCATCCTGGACTGCCCAGACTCCATCCTGGACTGCCCAGAGTCCATCCTGGAATGCCCGGACTCCATCCTGGATTCTGTCCTGGATTCCATCCTGGACTCCGCATCTTTTTTACGCGGGTTATTATTGATTTGTTTATTTGATGCCATGATTAAGCCTGACTGGTCCCTTAATTAATTGCCCTAGTATAGCCCCATTAAGTATCGGCATGAAACCCTACAGTTTCCTTAGTAGGTCCCCAATTGGGAGTGATATGGAACTCCCTTTTATGGTGTCCACATTAAAGCCCGATAGGGCCCTAAGTTATCTTAGGGCAACCTTAATATTTGTCTTCACGAGATAAAGTGACGGCATGGCTAAAGTCACGGAGTGGCTAATATCACGAAGTGGCTAAAATCACGAAGTGGCTAACTTCATCGGGTTGATCAAAATTTCAAAAATTTCAAAAAATTTCAAAATTTCAAAGTTCCAAAATTTCAAAATTTCAAAATTTCAAATCTCTCTACATTATAAAAAGATTTTGGCGCCGACGCCGTGTCAAGAATCGAGGGACATAGAAAAAACTCTGAGACCCCAAGCCCGTATTTTTCATATCCTTTGGTGGGGGGTACCCTTGCGGGGGGGGGCACCTTTTTTGGGGGAGATTGCGAGCGCCACAATAAAATCCTAGTGCATTATATATCTTTAACTATTTATACATAGCAAGATCTTACTTATTGCCGCTATATATACACCTATAAAGTTTAATATCCAAGGTATAATCTAAAGTATACTTTATCTCCATGGGGACGTCGCGTAATCTCAGGCATTCGCAATCGATAGATAAACGACTAGGCGATATTTAAACCATGAGCGGACATGAGAGAAGTAGCGCAATTTAGTATCGCACCGTACCGAAATGTGACAGGACGGTCTACTGACATATATCCATTAAAAAATTATCGACAGTTTCAATTCAGTCTCACTGTGAAGTGTGATTAACGATTACTTCATTTGACAATTCAAAGTGTAAACGAGAGTAGATGAGATTATTATTCAGTTTTGTTACATGAAAAATATACGCACTTAAGATAGTTCGATGGTGAACAACTGTTCCGGAAAATATTTATTTTTAATTGTTTATATCAAAAGATCAATCTTTTTTGCGTCCATTGTTACTCGAAAAATTGAATTCGGCCGTTTGAATAATCTTTGGTTATTGTAGGTAATCAAACATATTTTTGTTTTAGTCATAAGACAAACTTTTTTTAATTGAAATTTTTTCGATAGTTGGAAATTGATGAAATATTTAGTTGAAATTTTATCAATTAAATCAAATGTCAGAACTTAAATTTATTGATTGCAAAATTGTCTGAAAATTTTATCAAAAACCGAAAACATTGTGATGATTTTTTACGAAAAATTAATTAAATGTTCGACTAAATTTGACTGAAGATTATGTCGAAATCAAAAACGGCCGGCCAACTTTCGAAGAATAAATTAAATTTTAAACAAAATTGAATTTGTATTTCGAATTTTCGACCCAATTTGAGGTTGACATGTCTCACAAAATTAAATTTAAGTCAAATTTAGTCGGGCATTTGTGATTGAACTTAAATGTTGTAAAAAATTTCATATATTTTAAATTAAATTTTCAGTCAAATTCAATGCCGCCCTATAGCAGATCCGGTTACCGAACAAACCACCGTCGAAATCACCATGGTGGTTTTGTACAAAAAGTTCACTTAGAATTTTGTGGAAACTACCACGTAAAATACCACTCCGAGATTCGTTTAAGGAGGTTCGGTGATGGCAGCAGGGTGGGGATAGGCACTGTTGTGCTGCGCGGTAAGGGGCTGACGCCGTATGAGCGAGACACCATGCGAGCCGCGTTAAGCGTAGAGGCAAAAAATTAACGATTTCTCTGTCAATTTCGCGGTGACCTTCAAATTTCAAGCTCGTGCCCTATTCAGAATACTTTTCCGGACGTCCGCATATTTTTTTGATTATTCTATCTTGGATTTAGCTCTTGCAAAGACGTAAAAAGTTCAATATTCGACTCACTTTTCTTTTCTTTACATGTAAATAGTCGCAACTTTGTTATTTAATATCTCGGAAACTACACGGTGAATCCCTTAAAAATTTTGCGTACGTGTCCGTTATCATTACAGCTGTTATACGATTTTTTTTACAATTTTATCTTGGATTTGATTTTTTTTACGAACCTCCTTAAATCTCAGAGTGGTGGTTTACGTGGTGATTTTTTCAAAATTTTGTCGAAACCACTCCGTAAACCACCACTCCGACATTCGTTTAAATCTCAAAGTGGTGGTTTACGTGGTCGTTTTATCAAGATTCTAAGTGAACTTTATGCACAAAACCCTATAATGGAAACGACCGTGATTCTATGGTGGTTTGCGCGGTGACCGGGTCTGCTAGGGCGGATTCGTTCGGGATTTACTACCTTCAATAAGCTGTAGTGATTTTAATTCCGCACTTAATTGCGTTTTTTTCCTAAACCTAAAAGGTGTTTCATATAGAAGTAATAGTTGCCCTCGTTTTGACAAAAGTTTTATTTCTACTATGTGCAGACAATACTCTACGTTTCTAAGAATTTAATGGAGGGTAAAGTCTGTAAGCGTGCGGATGATAAGCCAGCAAAAAAAAAGTTTAATCTACATTACAGGTACGTTCCCAGCCGCTTTATTGGGTGGCGTTTGCGACTTATCGTACCCTTAATTGTCAATCGCTCTACCAATCATCTTGCAGTAAGATAATCTATGAATTAACGATAATTGTAGATCAGGAGACCACTTGACAGATGGTGTTGCGGCGATATATATTTGTCAGTCTACAGTAAAACGATGAGAACAAATTATGAGTCTTGTGAGATTTTCCGGAAGCATAAAATGAATTAGTATGGTGAGTGATTTTGCCCTTTAAAAATTATGAATTTCATTCACGCGCCAGAAACTTCTTATTTTCTTTTTTTTCTTATTCTTCTTTACGTTTTATGTGTTTGCTGGGCCTTTAGTCTTTGAACGTGTATATGGCGAGGGATTCTTAGGTTCCAATATGAAAAGTATATCCTGTATATTCTATAGATATTTATTCTGCATACATGCATACCGGGCATTATACACCGATCGGACCACCTTTACCACGACCGTCGTTGATATAGTTGATTATTTTTATAGTCATTAACTCGAATGGAAATATACTTTAGTACAAAAAGTTGGCCATGAGACAATTTTTTCCGATTTTTTATAAGAGTTTTCATTTTTTATTCATCTTTTAAATTCTCATACAAGTTCGAAAAAAAGAATGTCCCGCTTCCCGTTTAGGCCTAAAATATTCGTCTTTATGAGTAATATCTTAGAGATTTTTTCGGAAAAAATTAAAAATGTCCAAATTATAAAAAAATGGATTTTTATGTTTATTCATGAAAAATCAATGCTTCGTAGGAGTTAATGAATTTTTTAAATAAATTGACATAAAAGTAAATTTCAAAATGAAAAACTTTTATGGCGGTTTTTTAATGATACGACTTATATCCAAGAAGATCCGTGCATTCGAAAGTTTTCGAACTCAATTTTCAAAGCAATTTTTAGAAATTCACCAGTGCGCGAAATATGCAATGAAAATTTTGAAAAAAAATGGAGCAAGCTCCATTCATTGAGGTAAATAATTTTTAAAAATAATCAATTATATCGACGACGGTCATGGTAAAAGGTGGTCCGATCGGTATATAATGCCCCATACACGCATGAATATTCAGAACACGTTTTATGTACATACATGAACAATTTGAAAAAATCAATCGTCCATGACTTGATTTCCTAAGAATGTCTCACACCGAGATTTAAAAAAAAACAAACTAAATTCTCCGCGATAACTAGAGAATTTTTTAAAAACCTGACAAAAACGGTCATTAAAAATGCTGATAAAATTAAATTCAAATTGTACTTCTAACTCAAAGCTTTTAATGAATAAGTATATATATATATATATATATATATATATATATATATATATATATATATATAATAGAGACAAACTGTACGATTATTTATTTTGTTAAATGTTTTTATGAAATAAATTTGCTAATTTTTTTAGCTACATGTAGTTTTTAAAAGAATTAAAATTGATTGTACCTTCTTCAATTTTCAAAGATGATTACAAAGTAACTAATCTTTGATGTTTTCATAACTAGATTTCATGCTAAACCAAAAAAAAAGTTTTAGGATAATTGAAGTAACAGTTTCATAAACATCAATTCGAAAAGAAATTATTAAGAAAATTATATGTCTTAACAAAATTGGCGAATTTTTTTCTTAATGTGATGTACATACACAGAACCCGTGCATCCTAAGAACCTCATCTTGTTTAGACGTGCATAGGATATACGTGTACATACGGTGCACACACATACTATGTATATCCTCATGGATATCCAGTATATGTTCGATGTACATGAATAAGTATCACCTTTGCAGATACATTTCATATACATATGATTTTTTTTTCATATATCTTTGAATTCCATTATTTCACAAAGCGAATCGGGATTCATAGGCATTAATAATTGTGTATGAAATAGACGTCTTTATGTTCCAGGATCAATTTACTGAATGTAATCATACTACTTCGCGGTCAGAGCGGTAACTCTTTTTCTCTGATTGTGAGCGCTCGATGACCAGCTGTTGCGATGGGATAAGTCATACGGAGAGAAGGAAAGCTTGACTATATCGACACACCTTGGTAAGACATCAGTGAAAAATCACTTTAGCAAACAACGTTACTTAGTGAATCTTCCACGAACCTTATCATTTATTGCTGTACGATTGAGTGTGCCTCGATGTGCAGGTTACAGCGAGTATCCTAGCAATGGGTATCAGCCACATAAAGCATGTTAAGCCGGTAGAAGATAAGCCGCAAATAATAGAAGTCGATAAATTTCTTTCAATTATCGGTGAATCGAGAGAATGGATACAAAAGTACGATTCACTCGATGACTTACAAAAGAAAGATCTCCACTTTGGATTATTGTGGAAAATTGAAGAATCACTGTGGAAAAATGACATCAGTAGGTTCGCAGATCTTTATAAAATCATAAGTCGACTGAACAAAACAGAAAAGAATAAGGCACTGCTCCAACATACAAATTTCTTCATTTTAGCATGCAAGCATAACCGACTTGAAATTTTGAAGCACTTGATTAACGACGAAACGACAATTCTGAATAACTTCGTTACTGCTATTGAGCGCGACAACTTTATCTGCAACAGACTATTTGAAGTAGATGAAGCAGGTCATACTGCATGCTATTATGCCATACGTTCAAACAATGTTGATCTGCTTGAAACTCTGATAGAATCCGTCAATCAGGAACCAACGATCTTGTATGACTTATTGTCTAAAAATTACGCATCGTTAAAATTGAAGAATGTATACATACATGAGATTATGCAAATCTTTGTGGAGGATCGATTGGTACGAGAACGTTTTCTACGTGATATTGTCGATACACGCGATGCCCCAACATCAGGGTCGAAAAACAAGTTTGATGCTTCACAGCCAGAAGTTCATATCTACAAAAGACTGAACTTGATTGTCGCTGCCGTAAAGGAATTGACCGAAATTGTATCACGTCCTTACGTTCAAAATCCAAGAATATCCATTGCCCTATTAATCGCTAGGAATATTCGAGTATTGAAGAGCCAGTTAAAAACAACCTACAGTCAACTACCCTGGGAAGAGATGGAATTTTATTTGTCACGTTATGCCTTCCTTCATGCTGTCGAACGAAAAAAGCTTCAACGTCACTTGAACAAGTTCGTTGATAAGCTAAAAAGTATTTTTGGGATTAACGGTGAATCAAAAAGCAACGAGAGTGACGTTCAGGACGAAATAAAGAAATATGTAAATGGCACCGTACCAGTCAATCGCGAAAAAATTCACGACTTCAAAGCTCTTTATGACGACTATGAGTTGATGAAGGACGAATATTCGTTGAATAAAATGATGCGTTATATTCAATTGGCATTATCCGTCAATACTAACGAGCAGTCAGGCAGATTGATAATTCAAAGAGCTTTGCACATCATTGGCGAATTTGTAAAAAATAGTTCAGCGTCGCCGAATTTATCTGAAAGTACACAAGAAACCTTTTATTGCAACGAGATGGGTATTGGTATCGAAGTTGCGCCGTCATTGCGTGATACCTTGTCCCATATTGAAGAACTGCATATTCTGGTTTTGAGAGATAGCATTGAAAGTCAAGAAGAGTTCTTTACAAAGCTCCAAGAGGATCTTAAGAGAGCCATTGGTGTCGTTGTTCATGTGTCTTGTTGCGTCAAGGCGGAACATTTCAAAAGATGGTGCCAAAGTATCATGGACGAAGATGATGGTGAAGAATTTAAAAAACAGTGTCAGGGTTTTGCCGATTATCTATGCAGAAATGAGCTACCAGATGTTGAAGCCCCGGAACTAGATGCGTTGAACGAAGCGGAGAATCTATTGACAATATTACGGAACATCATTTACGAAAATAAACTCGAACACAAGGATGGTAACGTCATAGCTTTAATTTCCGAAGTTGAGAAAATAGTGGAGCTAGAAAAGAAAGCTATGGCGAATAGAATAAAGAATTTTAACACTACTTTCCGTACTATGGAAGAAAAGGTTAACAGACACCTGTATCAAATCAGTCAACTGGACAAACGCGATAACGATACCTCGGATAATATGACAGTCAAAGAATCAAGTAAAATGTTCTTCAAAAACGTTTTTTACAATATTGATGTCCCGTTGTACAGTGGAGGACTCAAGAGAATCTCTAAAATCAGTACATTATTAAGTCGAATTCTAAAAAGCGTAGAGGCAACTTTGGAATATCCCAAAATCTTAAATTTGATTGATAACATCAGCACGGTACTTGTGATGAAATCGTATTCTTTGATATTCAAGACTCTTGAGGAGTTCAAAGAAAAATTGAATTTATCAGAAATTGATCCTTCCGCCTCAGATGAAAATATAAAAATTGAATTAGATGAGGCTTTTCAGGCGTTTGAAAGTGTTTTGGGAAGCGAAGAAGCATTTCGGCAGGTCCAGTCGTTGTTGGAGAAAAAAAAAGTCATCCACCAAATAAAATTAAAAATCAATGGTTGTTACAAGGAGAACAAGGACCAACTAACGCACGATGAGCTCAGTGTAGTAAATGAGGAATTGCGTGCTAAAAGATCAGAGGGTATAAAGTTGTTAGGAAAAACAGTGGACTTCTATGGAGAATTTTTGGCAGGAAAAAGAGAATTCCATAAATTTGCTGGTGCAATTCAATTGAATTGCAAAGAAGACAAGGCGAAGTTAATTGCCATTTTCGACGCAGTCAAATCACAACACGATGACTACGATCCTAAATCTGTATTGAACGAAACCATCCGACAGTTTCAAGATGAATCGACGATGGAACGATTCGACGATTTGGTAAGCAAATTGGAAACAGTAAATCAAGTACACCAGGCGAGAATAAAACTGTCTAGCTTCTTCGACTGTACCAGTGAAATGAAAAAGAAGGAGTATGAAGAATTAGTCAGTTCTTTGAACACCACGCCTAAAGGAAGAACGGACTTTGAGAAAGTCTATAAGTTCTCCAATACAGCCTACGTGGCGGAGGCATTAAACGATTCATATGGAGTTCTCTTGAAAATTATCAAGAATAAAAAATCCGCAACCGATAAGATTTGCAATGCTTACGTCAATTTTCTCGACACACTGCAACTTGGTTCTGATACAACAAAATTATTGAAACGAACCATAATCAAAAACAAGATTATCACAATACTTGATCAACGATTTTTCGTAAAGCTGAACGTACTCAAAGAAGTTTTGGGAAACGTTAAAACGCGTGATTCAAAGTGTACATTTATATCACGATATAGAGATGACGAAGAATTACAAGCAGTAGTAGAAATACTTCTTTTCGACTTATGCAATGTGATGAAAGAAGCAACCACACTTTCTTCTAAGTTTATGGCTACAACTAGTGGGATTCCATTGAAATTTTTGGAAAAAGGTTTTCTATATCTGGATGGTAATTTGCCGTTTCTGAAGGGGAACTCGTTGCGCAATTATCTGGCCCATGGGGATGCCCTGATTGACGCATTACCTTTCGACCCATTGATTGCAGTCAGTTCCTGTGCTATATTATTTTCCGAAGAAAGTGAATCGTTAATAGCGCTGAGAAATGTCATCAATAATGAAAACATGGCTAAAAACCTGATGCATCAAATAAAAAATTCTCCAGATCAATTACTTCCAGAAAACTTCCCGTTAGATGCGCCATTCGACTTTCAATCTTTGAGGATATTTCAAGGGTCAAATTACTGGAAATATTATCTTAAAGCAATGGTTCAAAATCCTGTTGAGGAAGTTGATGTCTATAGTTGCTATGACCAACACTTGGGTCAATGTATTTCCCAAGTGTCATTATTTACTGCTGTAGCTGGAGGTGACAAGCAAAAATTCGAGAGTCTTTTAGCATCTGGTGAAGAGGTTCATTCTAGAGACTTTAATATGGAGAGCTTATTGCACGTCGCTGCCATTGGAGGTCACAATGACATTGTTGAAGTTTTGTTAAACAATGGAATCATAATTGGCGTGAAGGACAGGGAAAAAGCACATCTTTGCATTTCGCGGCTCGCAGTGGTTATTGTCTTGTAGTAGAGACGCTATTAAAGTACGGGGCCAATGTCCACGCTGCAGATGGACCTGGACGCACGGCATTACATGAAGCGGCCACAATGGGCCATGCTGAAGTAGCTAGTATTTTATTAAAGTACGGTGCAGATTGCAACGCCTGTAGTGACACTGATTCAACACCACTGCATTGTGCTGCATGGAGAGGAAATTTAAAGATTATCAAACTTCTTATTGATGAGTACAAAGCTGACGTTGATGTTGCAGACAATTTGGGCAACAAGCCGTTACACATGGCAGCTAAGGGATTACACAACAACGCTAAAGTATTTCATTATTTGCTCAGCAAAAACCCTGTTAGTATAAGTTCCAAGAACAGCTCCAATACCACACCACTACGTCTCGCTGTAATCACTGGCAATGACAATGGGGTTGAAAGTATATTGAGCAAGGGCGGTATTGATGTCAGCGAATGTCACCACGAGTTGCTATCAACAGCAGTACTATACGGTAATGTAAAAATTGTTCGATTGTTGCGAGAGAATGGAATAGATATTAATGATGTAGCCTGGGCCGGCTGCAATACAGCATTGCACATTGCCGCTCAAAATGGTCATAGCCAGCTTGTCGCGTATCTGATCCATGAAAAATATCAAGTTGATACAAAAACAGAAATTGGTATCACTCCTCTGCATTTAGCTGTTCAGTCCAGCAACTGCGACACTGTTAAGGTTCTTGTTGAGATTGGGAAAAGTAACCCCAATACTCCTGACAAGGATGGATCAACTCCCCTGCATGTGGCGGTTTTTTACAATCACTTGAGTATAGTCAAATATCTTGTAGGAATGAAGGCTGATCCTAATGTTCTAGACTATACTGGCAAGTCTCTCCTACATCGCTGGGCATCCAATGGAAACAGCGATTCCAAAATACCCGACTACTTGATAGATGATCTGCGATTGATTTCAATGTTGAATATTCCCGATAAAGCCGGTCGTACTCCGCTCGGATATGCTGCTCATATAGCTCCAATGAGTACTATAAAATACTTCGTGGAAAAGGGAGCTCGACTCGATGTACGTGATGACAATGGTGCCACTCTTCTGCACTCGGCAGTTGACCGTGGTAACTTACGTTTGGTAAAGTATCTCATAGAAAAAATGAGTGATAACATCAACGGAATAATTTGTGCTGCAGCTCATGGGGGTGACAATGTCCTTCACGTTGCCGTTAAACTCGGACACACGAATATTGTTAACAAGCTTTTAGAAACGAGAAACGATAATACCTTCATTAATTCTTACAATAATCATCAATTTACACCTTTGTTCCACGCTGTACAAAAGGGTCATACCAATATAGTTGAAGCTTTGTTAAAAAACGGAGCTTGTAGTGATGGCAGGCAAAATCCTGAGTGTTCGCCACTAATGCTTGCAGCTATGTTCGGTTTTAAAAAAATAGTTAAGATTTTATTGAAAAACGGTGCTGACCCTAATCGTATTACTATCGACGGAGCTACGCCATTATTGCATGCGGTTATCCGAGACGACAGAGAAATTGTTGCACTGCTTTTGGATTGGGGTGCAAACATCAATTCTGCAACTAATGACGGGACTACGGCGCTGCACGCTGCAGCAAAACTGAATCACCATGATACTGCTGAATTATTAGTAATGCGGGGTGCTGATATTCATGCTTTTAACAAAAATGGGTCGACGCCAATAGACCATGCTATTGCCAACGATGACATGTACATGCATTTTATCCTTGTCATGACCGGATTTTTTAATCCGCTCAGTAAGCTTCCAAGAGATTAATCACGATTCCAACAGCTTAATTTCTTAATCCAACACCTTGAAGAAAAACATAAAATTTAAGAAATACAGGATACAGAAATTGATATTGAAAAAGAAAATTTAAAATTTAAGGAAATAAGGATTTTAAGGATTTTTATCTGGTTAGTTCAAACTGAAATCCCTTATACGTCTTCATATTTCTACACAACGGTCGCATCGGCGAAATATTTTTATACTATTGACAGATCACTAAAAGCAAAGAGAGCAGTTTGAAATATTTACTATGATATATTAGTAACTATTTCATTGACGACTTAAACATTTTTTCGTTTTCCAAAAGAACAATAGTCTCATCGTTGGATGAGGTGATATATATTTTCAGTATTGCTTTCTCTCTTACATTTATATATGTTTAGTGCAGCATGCGTCAGTACTGCTTCCGTTGATATCCTTATTGAAAAAATCCAGGTTTGAATCCACATGGGAATCTAGGTAAAATTCGCACATGAATTCTGACAAACCCGAGTAGAAATTCAGCTACGGGGAATATCAGGTCCTAGCGTGGTAGCCGAATTTAAATCTAAGGCCCCTGCCTGGCAACCTTATACGGGCCTTGCAGGAAAGTAACGCAGCGCATGATCAGGGCCAGATTAAGTTGTCCAGATAAGGGCCGGATAGAGGCTGCCCTACTAAGCCCCTACTTATAAAAACGGCAAAAAAATTACAAAATAATTATCTGCGCTCATCGAATTCGATTTATTTTGCACTTTCTATTGGATATTCGAGCTTATTTAGTTTTCAAAATCTTGGTCCAATTGCCACAGAAAGACCTTATGCGAAACGGATAAGGTCGATGAATGGCATATCTATATGAGGTTACCGTACGTAAAGCCTGACATGGGCCGAATCCGGTGGAAAGACGGCAATTTTAAGGTAGAATGCCATATCTCTGCTTACATGGACCTGATCAGGTGAACTTACGACGACCCCTAAATAAGGTTACCATATCTAGCCTGACATCAGCCTGATCCGGTGGAAAGAAGGCATTATTAAGTACGAATGCCATATCTCGGCCTTACATGGACCTGAGGAGGTGAATTTACTTCGGCCCCAAATAAGGTTACCGTACCTAAAACTGATCTGGACCTCGTGTGACAGCAGGCATGCATGATGAAATTTCTACTCGGGAAGTATTTTCGGATGGATCTCCACCCGAATTCCTACATGGATTATTTCTACCTGATTTCCTACACGCAAAAAAGTCTAGGTTAGAACAACTAAGCGCTTCGTTATATATGCGCCAACTAAGTTATTGGGTAGACCAATCAAGTTATTGATTGACTAAGCAAGATGATTTAGTTGGTGTAACCAATAACTTGGTTGGTCAAACAGTCACTTGGTTGGTCTAACCAATAATTTAGTTGGCGCACATATAACCAAGCGCCTTGGTAGATCTGACTGAGCCTTTTTTTGCGTGTAGCTGGGAATTTTGGGTTGTAACCTAGGAATCCCAGACCGATACCCCAGTTTTTCACCTAGGTTTCCCAGTAGGGGGGACGGGCTAGGTTTCCTAGGTGGGAATCTTATATTTTCCAGGTGGGAATGCTGCATTTGCTAGGTAAGCGTTCTAACATTTGAGTCACTCAACTAACAAATAAACCAAAATAACAGATAGTTCATTCGTACAAGAACCGACTAGCGAATGAACGCTGTCAGTTAGAGGACGTACATAAAATTTCATTCATTCATTGGTCGGTTGATCCTAGTTTTATTCACAGTTTATCACGAATCAAATCCACTTTAAGTTAAAGTAACTGCGGATAACGTCTTTCACCTTTGTACACAGTTGGTGATATTGCCAAAAAAAACTGCAAATAGTAGAAACAACATAAATCGAGAGGATGTGTATGTACATGCCATCGATGAAAATGGCGTCCAGTACCAATTTTATTGTTTTATTGAAACCTGTATCTAAAATTTTGTAGAATTCTAAATAAATGTTTTTCGTAACAATAATTTTTTTCCAATTTTGTTTTCTGTTTATTTCAGCTTGAATGTTTATTTAGTTTGGATCGTAATTAGCCTCATAGAGAGCGTGCGGGAGTGTGGAAGGAGAATACTTTTCCACCTGAAATAAGGATGATAAGTAGAACTATGCACATTGCTTCCTCATTAATTTTCATCTTTCACAACGTCGCCACTATGAAGAAGTTTCTTTATTTAATTTTTGGCTTCCTCATAGAGGAAGCTTTGCGAAAGATGAAAATTATTGACGAAGCGATGTGCAAAGTTCTACTTTTCATCCTTATTTTAAATACAAAATAAAATAAGTACGAAAACAAAAATTTTATAAAATCTGAACCGCTTTATGGTTTTCGCTCAAATTCAATACTGACCTTTATTTTTCATTTCTGTATTTATCCAGGTCTATTGAGCTTATTAGTTGAAGAATTGGGGAAGCTAGAGACCATACACACATTTTTCGAAAAATTGTAAGGCTTATAAAATCAGAAATTTCTTTTAAAAAATTTCGAAAATGTATACTTCTTTGAATTTTGCAAGCATGATACACACACACACACACACACACACACACATACACACACACACACACACACACACACGCACGCACGCACGCACGCACGCACGCACGCACGCACGCACGCACGCACGCACGCACGCACGCACGCACGCACGCACGCACGCACGCACGCACGCACGCACGCACGCACGCACGCACGCACGCACGCACGCACGCACGCACGCACGCACGCACGCACGCACCCACGCACGCACGCACGCACGCACGCACGCACGCACGCACGCACGCACGCACGCACGCACGCACGCACGCACGCACGCACGCACGCACGCACGCACGCACGCACGCACCCACGCACGCACGCACGCACGCACGCACGCACGCACCCACGCACGCACGCACGCACGCACGCACGCACGCACGCACCCACGCACGCACGCACGCACGCACGCACGCACCCACGCACGCACGCACGCACGCACGCACGCACCCACGCACGCACGCACGCACGCACGCACGCACGCACGCACGCACCCACGCACGCACGCACGCACGCACGCACGCACCCACGCACGCACGCACGCACGCACGCACCCACGCACGCACGCACGCACGCACGCACGCACGCACGCACGCACGCACGCACGCACGCACGCACGCACGCACGCACGCACGCACCCACGCACGCACGCACGCACGCACCCACGCACGCACGCACCCACGCACGCACGCACGCACGCACGCACCCACGCACGCACGCACGCACGCACGCACGCACGCACGCACCCACGCACGCACGCACGCACGCACGCACGCACGCACGCACGCACGCACGCACGCACGCACGCACGCACGCACGCACGCACGCACGCACGCACGCACGCACGCACGCACGCACGCACGCACGCACGCACGCACGCACGCACGCACCCACGCACGCACGCACGCACGCACGCACGCACGCACGCACGCACCCACGCACGCACGCACGCACGCACGCACCCACGCACGCACGCACGCACGCACGCACGCACGCACGCACGCACGCACGCACGCACCCACGCACGCACGCACCCACGCACGCACGCACGCACGCACGCACGCACGCACGCACGCACGCACGCACGCACGCACGCACGCACGCACGCACGCACGCACGCACGCACCCACGCACGCACGCACGCACGCACGCACGCACGCACCCACGCACGCACGCACGCACGCACGCACGCACGCACGCACGCACGCACGCACGCACGCACGCACGCACGCACGCACGCACGCACGCACGCACGCACGCACCCACCCACGCACGCACGCACGCACGCACGCACGCACGCACGCACCCACGCACGCACGCACGCACGCACGCACGCACCCACGCACGCACGCACGCACGCACGCACGCACCCACGCACGCACGCACGCACGCACGCACGCACGCACGCACGCACGCACGCACCCACGCACGCACGCACGCACGCACGCACGCACGCACGCACGCACGCACGCACACACACACAATTTTTTCTAAACCACCGGCATTTTAGACCATTCAGAGTGTCCTGACATGAAAATCTCAACAAAAAAAAATTTCATGAAAACAAACTTCCTCTATGAGGAAGCAAAAATAAGAAATTCGCAGAATTAAACACTTTATAACAATTAAGGTAAACGGCCCGGTTTGTGACGATGTAAGACAACCGTTTCACTCTGCCCATGTAAAATCATAGGGTACACGAGGACCTAACGAGTGTCGCGGTTTGTGACGCCACCATTTAAGAATTACTATTGGCTGTTTCTGGAATGGTGGGGGAAGCCGGCAATGCTAAAGAAGTGCGTCAGGAACCGGGCCAGCGTCAGAAACCGGGCCGTTTACCTTATGTCAATTTTTGACTGAATTTTTCAATGGTTTTTGCTTCAATAAAATAATGTTTCCAACAAATTTTTTAAAACAGATAGGTTTTCAAAGAAAGTAATATCATTGAAACGATGTGTGCAAAATTTCAGGCCGATTGATGAATAACTTATTGAGTTATCGTGGACGCCGATTTGAAAAACATAGTTTTGAGAAAAACGCGTTTAAAGTTTGGGTACATAAAAATGAGTGATGCCCACTTGCCCACAAATATGATTGGACACATGAGGATTGGACACATCATATTGGACACAAATTATTGGACACAGAAGTTATTGGACACATCAAGATTGAACACAGAAATTATTGGACACATCGAGATTGGACACGCAAGTTATTGGACACATAATCTATTGAACACATCGTGATTGGACACAAATTATTGGAGACATCAAGATTGGACACATACTTTATTGGACACATCGAGATTGGACATACGAAGATAGGACACAAATTATTAGACACACGAAGATTGGACACAAATTATTGGACACACAAAGATTGGACACATAAATTATTAGACACGCGAAGATAGGACACAAAGAGAGGGTTCCATCTGGCCACATACCAATTGTGCACGTTTCGATAGTGCACTACTAAGTTGTGCACAACGACATTATGCACATTTTTTTTTGTTTTTGTGCACGACTACATTGTGCACAATTCTCTTTGTGCACAATGTACTCTTCTGTGTCCAATCTTGATGTGTCCAATAATTTGTGTCCAATATGATGTGTCCAATCCTTATGTGTCCAATCCTATTTGTGGGCAAGTGGGTGCCTCCCCATAAAAATTCAATGATTGTAGTGACTTACCGATATTATTATACGCACTTTCACTCAAGCCGTCGCACATGTCCATAAGATTACAAAATAAATTAATCCTCTCTCTAGCAACGCTTAGAAGACGTATGACAAATATAATCCTACGATTAACTTTAAATCCATTGTTAATAAATGGTCCTGAGTTGATGTCTCTGCGACCATAGTAAAACTACCTTGAAATCCAACCCTCGATTGCTAGAACTTGAAGAATACTTGGAATTTAGTTCTAAAAATTTGGCGTCGTGTCTAGCGTCACGCTTAGCGTGATTTTAGCGAACATGCAAAGCTCACGTGACTTTCCCTTTTCTCTTATTGTCACGCAAACTGTGCGTCACTTTATGTTTTTCTATGATTGTCACGCAAACTGTGCGTCACTTTATATTTTTCGCTAAAGTTACGCTGAATGTCGATAGTGAAAGTTCGCGGGACTTTCATGGGTTGTTAAAAGTCACGTTATTCCAGGTTATGCTCGCATATGCAGACAATTACTAAGTACGCGGGAGTTTAACGATTTTCTAAAACTCACGCTTTTGTAGGTTATGCGTTTTAATGCGAGAAATGTATATGCCTTTATCATTGCACAATAATCACATGTTTATCGACGGTAGGTTCATTGGTTCACCACGAACCCCCAATAGACTGCACGATTTTCCCATATCAGTTGGCAACCCTGGCGGGGCCACTATGCGCAGTGTGCTAAGTTGTACAGACCCGTTCGTCCTCGCGCAGCTGATTAATTCTGGTACATGGCGGCAGTTTCATTGAGTGATTGTTCAAGTACTTGAACTTGAATTAATGCATCATTGACACTGTGTTTAAATATCTAGGAATGGAAAGGTATGTCGTTGAAACAATTCTTGTTATATTAATCACTACATGCACATTGCAATGGTATGCATGACTCAAGTATGTGACCTCGACTAGTTTTTAGGTATACAGAGAAATCTTCACTTCGATTCAATGTTGTTATCGAATGACTTGCTTGCTTTCGAAATGGTAAGCAACGTGATAATTTGACAATTATTGCATCACAGATGGTGCATGAAATGCGAGTGGGTGAACGATTTGAGAGTTATGACGTTTAGTTCGCATTCCTCAATAGATGGGAGCAACAACAAAGACAAAAGTACTGGACGAAGGACTCTAAATTGATAGAATCGGTATCAGTCAAGAGAAGCTTGAATCAATCTCTCGTCTATACAAACTGTGGATGCACTGCATTCATCGTGGTATTAAATTCAAGTCAAGGGGCAAGGGAGAAAGACAAACAAGGTAACTCTTGAATGAATAAATTCAGTCAATTCCTGTGCAGTTCAACTTTTCAATAGCCAAATTTCATTCTGGTTGACACTTTAAAAAAAAATCCTGTTTTTCCCACTTGTTCACAAAAACATTTTTAAAAAATATTGAAAATTCAATCTTGGCCTGAAAATTCTGTTGAAATGGATAACAGCTTATTGCATGTTGATAGAACTTTGTGGTATAAATTGAAAAACATATTCTTCATTTAAGTTCTTATTTGTTTCTACATATAAAAATTCTTTTTACAGCACGATGGACTGCGATGCACACATCAAATTGTTAACCAGCAAAGATGGCCAGGCTTTGGAAATCACAAGTCTGACCTTGAAGCACGATAACCATGATTTGTCACCGGTAAGCATTGGAAGACAGCAGAAATGGGAAATACATAAATTACTGGAAAATTTTTGTAATTACGATTTCAAGCGCCTGGTAGCGCAGAACATCAGTATCTCGAACTCCTCACTGGTTACGCGTATCGTCACGTTCTCAGCGCGATCGAGAAATCATTATTCGTCAAAGACGATGTTATTGCTGAAGACGACGCAACTGGTGGATACTCGATTACTTACAGGAACGGAGTCGTCTCGGCAACTTCGGAAAGTTGTCAGTGCGGTTCTAGGGAATCGATGATGTTGCCGGGTGAGGACATTTTCGCAATTCGAAAGTTCGGAAGGCTGGATTTATTCCATGAACGCTTGTGTGAGAATAGATGGACTAGAACGTACTATCTGAATAAGCAGAGGGCTTTCCGATCTGACGCAAGCACTGAGACTGCCAGTCGAAACAGCCCTGCGCCTGTCGCAACGACAACAACATCAAAGAGGTCGTGATCTTTGACCGAAAAAAGGAAGAGCACAGTCGGTAGCCTCGAGTTTCGTTAATTTCGCCAGTCTCGCGCCTGAAGCTCAGTCCTTATGCAAACTCGACGTGCTCAAAGAGGAGATGAATTCTCGATCAGTGTTGTAAAGCTCCATTACTTCAAGAAATAAAGTTTAAAGTACAATTCGATTTGCAGCAATGATTTCACAATAACAACCTGCAGTTTTTATGAAATGATATACGAAGTTTTATATACCTGAAAAGAAATCTCATTTTCAATCAAGCCTTGGGAAAAAATGCGTAAAAAATGGAACATTACAACCCTCCATTATTTTCGCAATGCATTAACTGTTTTTCTCCATTTTTTCAAGAAGATTACCATGAAATTGAACTGAAAATTAATATTTTCTGCAGCTATTCAAAAGTTCAAACATCATATTATAATCGCCACATGTTAATTTTATGAAAACGTAATCATAAAGCCAATTATATCACCGACTATATTTACTTTAACGGTAATAGGTATCAAGCTAAAGAAGCGAACGTCTCAGAAGAAAGGTCGGATCGCATTCCAACAACGGTCGAACAAAGAGAAAATTGAGATTATGTTAGGATGCTGTGTATCGGATCACATCATACCCAACGTCATGTGTGTAGCTACTTAGTCCAAGAATGTGACGTAGAGATGAGACCGGAAAAAATTGATATGGCGATTCTACCATTGATCACAATTTGTTGAAGACTCATGTAGAGAGCGACGCCTTCGAGGCAATTATCAGCACAGTTTAAATGAAAGGCAAAACGGCAATTTGGTCGCGTTCGGTTTGCACGAAGCAGGCGGAAGACGGTACTGTGGAATGCGATGCATGTATAAGATGGTTTCATTTCGAACATGTGGGATTGAAGCGCGCTCCAAGAAAATCTATCTGGTTTTGCCTCGGGTGCACCGATGCCAAGTAAAATCGGCGATTGGACCGTTACAGACAGAATTGTAAATCTCTAATTCTTCTAGAAATATAGTCAGTGATATAATTGGTTTCGTGATTACGTTTCCATAAAATTAACATGTGGCGATAATAATATGATGTTTGAACTTATGAATAGTTGCAGAAAATATCAATTTTCAATTCAATTTTATGGTAACCTTCTTGAAAAAATGGAGAAAAACAGTTAATGCATTGCGAAAATAATGGAGGATTGTAATGTTCCATTTTTTACGCATTTCTTCCCAAGGCTTGATTGAAAATGAGATTTCTTTTGAGGTATATAAAACTTTACATATAATTTCATAAAAATTGCAGGTCATTATTGCGAAATCATTGCTGCCAAACGAATTGCACTTTAAACTTTATTTCTTAAAGTAATGGGGCTTTACAACACTGGTTATAGATATAAAAGAGACGACGAACTCCACGATGTCTATTCAATCAAAACGTTTCGCACGAGTACGCTGCCATACTTTGAATAGATATTTTTTAGTCAGGTACAGAGGGATCGTAACGAAACCAAAAATAAAAGGATAATAGCTTGCAATAATTAATATTTAATTAAGAAACTAAAGAATAATATGTATTTATTTCGATTGTTAGTGTTCATTGTTTCAGGGTTAAAAATCTTTTTAGCGCAATACCTGAGAACGTGAAAAATTTATTATTTTTGTCGATGTGATACTTATAGACGTATCGTCTCTGATACTAGAAAGGCGGATTTCTATATGCATATACATTTCTCGCATAAAACGCATAACCTACAAAAATGTGAGTTTTAAAAAATCGTAAAACTCCCGCGGACTTAGTAATTGGCCGCATATGCGAGCATAACCTGGAATAGCGTTACTTTTAAAAACCCGTGAAAGTCCCGCGAACTTTCATTATCGACATTCAGCGTGACATTAGCGAAAAACATAAAGTGACGCACAGTTTGCGTGACAACAATCGAAAACCATAAAGCCACGCACTATTTGCGTGGCAATATGAGAAAAAGGAAAGTCACGTGAGCTTTAGCGTGTGTGTGAAAGTCACGTGAGCTCCAGCGTAGTAATGCACTATCGCTATAGGATGCCGGATTTGCACCGGTCTACAACTAACTGCAAGACTCTTGTCGGCAAATTCTTCTTTGTCGGGCTGCTCGTTTCGTTGAGCTCTCATCCTCGCGACAGATTCGAATATGCCGAGCTTTTAACGTCATCGAAGACAAAAAACGGAGAGGAAAATCGGTAACTGAGCCTCTGCTCAATACTTCTAGAGTATTCTCGCCGAGAACAAATTTTCGAGGAGGGGCAGCGACGAAACAATGACAATATCGCCAAGCAAAAATCCTTGTGACCGCGATTTAAAAAAAATCACGTCACAAGTTATACTAACATTTTATGAAAAAAAATTATTTTTTTTTATTAAAAAAAAAAAATTATTTTCCCCTTTAAAATGGAATAAGAATTGATTTATAAAAAGATAGACATAGAAAATATGTTCAATTCGATGGATATTTCGGTGTTGGCATGAGGCTAGAATTTCTGAGGTTAGAATTTCAATTTTTCGATAAGCCATAATTTGAAATTTGTACGTGCAATTACAGATGCTTCGCTATTGAGAAAAAATTAATCTTGTGTTTCGTTATACGTTCGAAAGTCGTATTAAAAATGCGACCGTAATTGTCAAGGGCAATCAACCACAGGCTTTTAGAATTTATGAAATATACAATTATTTAATTGGTCTCGCGACTTTCATGCTATTATTTTTGAGTAATAGTTGATCAATTATCTAATAACCATTCCTTTTTGGCGGAACAGACGTTTTATTTACAGACAATAGGAAATAATCCTGAGTGACTGCGATTCCCCAGTTCTCCCCTACGAGAACCCACGATCAAAACCATGTCTCATCGCATCAAGGATAAAAAGGTCGCAGGGGGTGACTTCTGCTATATAAAAAAAAGGCAGATCGTATTATCACGATATGTCTGATATTGAATATGTACGTAGATTTTGTTATTTTATTAATAGAAATACTGTTTTCAGACATTTTCCGTATTGCGTTTGACCTGAGCGCATTTTCAAGAATGTTACAACATTGAACCGACTCATATCATAGCAATTAACCTCAAATTTGTTTCAAATCCCTTGTACGGCTTCCGAGATTACCAAAACACTGTTTTCAGACATTTTCAATCTTGCGAAAAATTGTCTGATAGGCCCGTGGAATACTCAATTTGTCGGATATCGGTTTATTCTATATCTGGACAACTCATTTTATTATATCGAACAATTTTCAGATGCTTTGCGATAATACCGGCCGGTTAAATTTTATTACATTTTTTAAATGCTCTCAAAATGTCTGGCAAATCGATTTTTTTCTGAATATTGATTATTTCGCATCAATTAATACAAATTTACTTATAAAAATGATTTTCAGACGCGATGTTATATATTATTTTATTTGTCTCGTTTATTTTTATGGTTTCCTGGGCAGGCGCAACGCTATTTTTGTCTGACTATTTTTGTCTTTTCAGTATCTCAGGGCTATTATCAAACTACATTCTGTAAATCAGACTTTTTGGTATGATACGAATCGGCTAAATTTTATGCCATTTTTGAAAATGCGCTCAGGTCAGACGCAAGACGAAAAATTTAAAAAAATCGCATTTTTGGGTTCAGACTCATCTGAACTATCAATTCTATATGGTTTTATCCCTGGTGCGATGAGACAAAAATCTTAGTCGTGGGCTCTCGTACTAAAAGAGAAAACATGCGTTGGGTTGCTCCGATCAAAATATATATTGTCGTTGAATAAAGTAAATACTGAATAGCTCAAACTCTACACGTTCGGATTTAATTCTATCGCCGTACGTAATGTGCAATCCGTGGACGTAAATCGTAAAACGTATTCTCATGCAATCATTCGCGCAAATCCCTTCTCTGTCTGTTACATTCACTCTCTCTCTCTACCGCTATCCAAGGGGGAGTCCCCGACCTTTGCACGACCCTCGGTTGTCTTCGACCACATTTCATTCCGCGCACGCGCGTCCTCTCTTTTCCAATCTCGTGCAGAAGGCGCGAAATTCAATCGGTGCGCTACATTGTGTTTTTTGTTCATATATAAAAACATATAGGAACGTAAATAGCTAACCATCGAACCATACGTGATCATTGCCGTCACAAATTTTGCGACATTGCCGTCTTCAAAAATTTGTAAAGACTGTTTTTAGGAAACATTTCGTTTCATGCACTTTGAACTTTTTATGTTCAACATGAAATCTTCATATAACAACATATTCAAAATTTGCAACCTTCAAACGGTTTCTCGAAATAACAACATACCAAATGAAATTTAAAAAAGTATATATCAATTAAGAAACGTTACTGAATCCATTTCATGAGATGAAAAAATAAGTTCGAAAATTTGTCAAACTTTTTACTTTCTCATCACATACAAAGCATGTAAGAGAGAAAGTATTGCAATCAAAAAAAAAATTCGACCCTCAAATTTTGATGGAAATACATGTTTTGAGTGTTCTAGATTCCAAAAAACACATTTACTCATTTCTGTCTGTCTGTCTGGCGTCTGTATGTACCGTCCGAAACCACAATAACTTTTGAAAAAAATCTATGAACTGCAATGACATTTTTTGTGTGCCTTTTGTATTCCAATCCTGGTTTTGGTATTGAAATCCAAACCAAAATCTTCACTGCTTCTGATACTTTACCTTAAATACAAAAAAAAAAAATTAATTTATTTTCGTACCGCAAGCTAATATAAAAGATATTATGCTTCAATGTGATACATACAAATAGTATTACCAGCAAATAAGCAGTGACCAACAAAAGATTTAGTATATAGAAGATATTGTCTTTTCAATCACTCACATAAAACATCTGAAACTGTTGTAAAAAATTTATATTGCCTGAAATATGTTACTTTCTTGTGTTATTGTGTTACAAATTCACTAAAAAAAAAGAACTGCAACGATCTTGAGCAGTTTCCAATGAGAACATACTATGAATATTCACACTCATTTTAAATTTATTTTATCACTCGTATAGCATTTTATACCAATTCCAAATGCTGCTCATACACACCATAATATTCGAAACTTTTGAAATATGAAATAAAATGTAAATCCGACTGTCAAACTATCGCAATACCGACCATAATATCATCGAAACGAAAGAAAGATGTGAAGGCGCGGGCAATCGCGCGATGTCACGCTCGCTTTCTCGCGCGCGCGAAATTCGAATTTACAAACGCGTTCTTGATAAATTATAGCGAAAAATGTAGATTACAATTAATGTGCGAAATTTACACACTATTAGTCACTATAACCCAGTAAATTCACGATAAAAATTTGACACCAGTAACAAATATTTACTTTTTCATCACATACAAAGTATGTAAAATAATATAATAACTTCACAAACTAACTTCACGACAATAACGTGACGCCAGTAGCAATCGTGATGAGAAAGTCACATCTTGCGATCACGCCAGTAGCAAGTTTTTTTCAAACTGATTTTTTTAAAGAAAAATCTATTTTAAGAAAAGGTTATTGATATAAAAATATCATCGCTCTCGAAAGCTCGTGGCGGGAGCGGGCTTCTCGTCATAGCCAGCATATAGCTATAGGCATTTATTTTTTTCACCTGTATATTGTAACGACCAACCGGAGAGTTTGGGGGATTGTGCCCTGGTAAAAATAAATGATAGAAAATTATTTTTTAAAAATCTTAGCATTCCGAATAAGGACTTTGGTTTGCGAATTTACGAAGTAAAAATTAAATAAATTTACGATCGAGGTCCTATATGTTTCTTCCATATCCTATAATATTATTATAAATAATATAATTTTTGTAATAAATATAATAGATTTGATTCTTTCCATGGTACGGCTTGATGGTATCGCCCTTCCCACCCTTCCTTCCATGGAGACTAGAGAAAATGAGAAGTTTCTAAAATTCGCCACAAGCGTCAATCCAGGCACGAGCGAACTCAAGTGAAGTTGCCAATTTGTAGTAGAGTGAAGAGCGCGACGAACGGTATGACAAACAAAAACAGCTGTTTATCAGCATCCAGTATTGAGCGAGTACCCATTAAGGTATGAAAGTATATTATTATTATCCGTTTATTGCCGAAAATATATATTTAACTACATCAAAACAATTATTCGAAGCTAATCTTAGTCATCGTTTCGTGACCACATCCAAAGTACTACGTTCGGCCTCCTTTACCCTAGACTTCGTGCTTCCTTCTATCACTCCTTACCCGCACTTCACAAAGCTAACCTAACACTCAATGCGTCCGCAGCCGACTTAACTACAGTGTATCGTATTCGTCATAAGTACGAGGAAACTGTGGAAAACCCGGGCTGGTACAGACGGCCGTATATTGTCCTGATTTCTGGGTGTATATACAAAAGTAACAGGCTTATGTGTAGACACCGAGGTCTAAGAAAAACTGACCTCCTGCTCACTGATTGATGTGCCAGCCGGTGCACGGCTAAACGCTCACCAATCCAAGTTATGACCGCAAACAATGCTGCTTAATTCGCGGGATCGCCAGAGCAGTGTTGCCAGATGGTCAGTGCAGCGTACCCCTAGACTAATTTTATTTCTCCCTAGTACTAAAAAGTTGGTGGCAATCAGCTATGTTCAAATATTGAAAATATATCGCAATGCGAGATGGCCATTGTTGCCTTTTTATTCGTCCTGAGACCGGGGCCAGATTCGAAACGCGAATGTAATAAAATGACAGTTGTGTCAGAATCGAAGGACAAAGGTCACAGCGCCCGTGGTCCGCCTAACCCTAGTTTCTCCCTAAAAATCACCTAAACAGCACCCACCAATCAACGTTGAATAACCGCGTCTTTTTAAGTGTCGGTCAATTGACGATCATTTTAAGAAACTTGGCGGTGGGTTTTGTTATTCAATTAAGCCGTTGAACCAATTGTTTGTAGAATGGGTCATTCAATTCAGCGAACATGTTTTCTCACGTCTTGGTTTATACTAACAATTTGTAGTTCAACTTTGGAACGCACAAGCACCACGAGCCACTGGCTATCCGCTTGGCGTATAAATTACAGGTTTCAGATTCGTAATTTACTTGGAAATATTAACGCTTGTTTGGGCTCGTTTGTTTTATTTGTGTTGAGATCAGAGCTGTGGATTTTGAGTTTTTAAATTCATATAAAGTCTGAATTTCGAAAAATCCTAAATATATTTTTCCCCTGTTTGCGCCCTGACGTGACGGAAAAAATCCTAAATCTAGGGGGAATTAATCTGGCAACACTACGCCAGAGCTACACACCGACCGCACAACTACCAGTGTCGGTTTATTAAATTTACTAATGAAAATATACGATCGTAAGAGTAATATTAATAATATTACATTTTTCATAAAAAAGAAAAGTTCCATCGACTAATCTTTGGATTCAAATATTTATCATACTCAAGATTCATTATGATAGACTTCCCATGGCTATGAAACGATGAGACGAGAAACGAGTCGATCAATATGAAATTATTGTATAAGTGATAGACAACTGTTGCGAAAGCTGCGAATTAGAGATGGCGTTGATCACTCAACCAGCGGCTGTCCGACGGGCACTCGGACAATCGCCTAGCACACCGGTTATCACTCCTTGGCGTAGCAAATACGTGCTTGCGCATCTTCGTATTTCACTCCACTAACGGCCGCGCGACGATTGGTATCGTTCTTATCTCACCACTCTCAAGTGTTCAGTTCCGTTCATAATCAGGTATTAATTAATCCTCTTAAGTGGCATACATCTCATTCGGTATTCTCATTAAGTGCGGGACAACATGCGGGTTGGGGTTTCTTTTAATACGTGCTTCGACCGTCGTTTTTCCACAGCAACGCGTATTCGCGCTGTTCTGATACTCAACGGATAAGCTTCTCGCAGGTGCCGGAATAATATAATCAAGCCCCGTCGGCTTTCTCAAACTATTTTTCATCTGACAGCTCACTGTGGCTTTATTTTTGTTGTTATTATTTTCCTGAGTTTATTATGTTTAAATGTGTACCATCTTTATTAGCAAAGCATTCCGACGCCATCTTTATTATGCAACCACGTTCCACCATCGTTTCTTCTCATCGTCTTATCTCAACCAACGACTGTTTCATTTATATCTGGGTTATATGATAAATTGTGATAATTCTTTCAGTCTAAACACATACGATTTATTCCGATATACTTTCTATAATTGTGAGACGATTAAAAAAATGGTAGGAGCCCGTGAACAAATCCGGTTTCACGGAGAGAAATAATTGGTTGCCCCAACCATTGGCGTAGCTAAATACACTCCAAGTGACTAAGTTCGCTAGATTAACCAATTTTTTGGACATGCGGCGTCTCTGGCGACAAACAAATTTCGCACGACCGGATAGTGTACAACACATCCGTGTCCACATCCGTATGATAGTACACAACACATCCGTGTCCACATGCGTATCCGGCCGTGCACAATTGGTTTATGGCCAGATGGAACCCGTTCAATTTTTTTTATTAGACCAATAAACTTGTTGGTTGTGACACCCAATTCTTTAGTTGCCAACCAATTAATTTGCTGGTCCATTCAACTGGTTCATCGCCCCAACTAACTGATTTGTTTCTGTAACCAACTGGTTTATTGTCCCAACTAATTTTATCGCTTGGAGCCTATTCAAACAATTATTTTTTGTCCGTGTGAGCGACCATGAATGAGTATAGGGCGTTGTTTCTCAGAGCTTCCATAATAGGGATTCCATACTAGGGTTTTGTTACACTGAGAGAAAAATATATCATTTATTGGAAAATATTCGAATGCATGGGTTTATTTAAACCAATTATATATTTAATTGCTTCTTTTGTTGAATGAAATCAAAATTTTATTGACTCAACGAAATATTCAAGCTTTTTAACTAAAATAAATTAAGGTTGTTGATCAGGCGGGAACTGCGGAGTGAGGCGGCGGGGTGACTAGGGGGCGCGCGGCGTGCGGTGCGGTCGTTGTGCGAGAGAGACAGCTGCGTATTCAGTTCCCAAGCGAAGCGGCCAAGTCGCTTAGTTTTTGCGCGAAATCTCCGTTAAATAAATTATAACCCCATAATTTTTTCGTCGAATCTTTACTCTCGTCCTTTTTTCTATATAGTGTGTGTTTTTCATAAGGCTGACATTTCACCTTTGGAAAATATCGTTCGATAAATGTGATCGGCGATATACCGTATGCATTTTAGAGGGGATTTGTGTTAACTTTGACCTTTAATTCCTCGAAAACAAATGTTATTACCTAGGTCAATCTTTCTGCAGTCGATGCGGAGACTCTTTATCTACGTGCTGGAAAATTTTTAAGGAGCTGGCATTACTTTTACTTTATATATCAACAACCTTAATATTTAGCTTGATAACTTGAAATTTGCGAGGTCCAGAGCATTTACACACTTTTTCAAAAAAATGTAAAGTCCCATCATTATATGGGGCTTTACATTTTTAGTAAAGCAGTATGACCTTTTTACTGAAAAAAATATACATATATAGGGGTTCCAATTCTGGAACTGCCATGGATTTTGCTAAAAGTAACAGCATGAACAAAGAGGTTGTACCGATTTACTTCACTGCAGAATTTCAATTCACCCTGATCTCTTCGTTTATCGTTTATCGTATTTGATGGTCTCTGAACAAATTTCGCTATGCGACACATTGAAAAAAGTTTGTATTTGCTGTACAATTATTGTCGTTCCGTCACACTTAAAAAAATGTGATTTCCTACACCACTTTTTTTACTGATACAAAAACAACACTATACTTAAAATCAACCTAGAATCGATAAAAAATGTTCGCCGTCCATTACTATCACGCGTCGAAGAGAGATCGAAGCGATTGATAATATGAGTTTATTGAATTAAGCTTTTTAAAAGCTTCATCGAATATTTAGGTCGACATTTAAATAAATAAATACAATGGTATGATTATATGATCTGAATTACCGAGCGAGTTAAAGCGCAACGCAACAATACCATCCGGAGAGTCCCAGGTTCGATCCCCAGCAATGTAAAAAAAATGTTAATATGTTTTTTCTGTGATTAATACGTACCACCATGGAGATGAAGACGGTAATATCTAATAAAAATGCAGGATTACTGGATTGAATAAGCGCAAATTAATATTTTTCAATTAATTTTCTTTATTATTTTAGTAGGGGCTTGATACCTCTATAGGCCCTAACAGGGAAATCTATACAGGCTCCGTACTTTGAAACGTGACTAGTCTAGTAGGGCTGTGCTCAGATTCACATATTGGGCCCCTAATGGAATTGAGGCAAACTATAAAGGGCCAAGGAGGAGCCCCAACTATTTTACTGCACAGGAGCACTCTATTGATGCCTCTTTGATTGGAAACGATTAATGTTGAATCATATATTTACAACATAACACGATTCACCACAAACGGATAAAAATTTAGAAGTGACTAAACGTAAATTCAATGTTATAAATCCGTTGGTGCACCATTCGTACCAATAACGTATCTATCGTATTTAACCAATAGAAAACGAAAACTATAGGAGTAGTACGTGGTGCACTATGGCGACCAATCACTCCTATCCCCACTCCAGCGCACAATCGGCTCGCCAAGAGCTCGAGCTGAGGTGTATGGGGTAAGAGGGGAACCCGAGCGTCGGATCGTCATAATGTACCACTTTTACATTTCTTTATTTTTATTTATATTCTTTAATTCTTTATTGAATTTATATTCTTTTACATTTCTTGATTTTTATTTATACGGAACGAAAAATGTAGTTATAAAAACTGATTCATCGGTCCCGACACCAACGGAAATAGTTACAATAGTGCCAACTACTAGGTCAGTTGAAGAAACTATAATCCCGTTGGTGGAGTATCGATAGTAACAATGGCCAGCTGATATCATAACCTCAACTCACCGGTTGGTTAGCGCAATGAATCATTTTGATCGGACAGCAGCCGTGATAGTTATAGGAACCAAGCGTTGGGCGTACGAACAATTTTTCGCTACCAGCCGAAAAAAAGTTGAGACTATGTTTCCGATTTAGTTTCAGTGACTAACACGCGGCACAGCATATGCTGTAATTGGTCGCTAAAACTACTTTTTTCTTTCCGTGTATAATTATTTTTTTATTTATCATTATTTTATTCTACTCACTATGTTGCTGTTGCTGCCTTTGCTTTCCTGGGAAGGTGGTTGGCTGTTGCTGTTCGCACTAAATGTCAGCACAAACGAAATGTCGCTGTACCCTCTAAATGTCAGACTTTTGGACTTATTATCTATTTAATTATTTAATCGAATTTAATGAGTTTATTTTTATTCAATACATTTTTTTCATTTTATAGATCTCTGAATGACGCCGCGAACAGCGTATCCGTTTTACACGACGCACCCGCAAGACTTTTTATCTCAAAGATATTTAGGCTTGGAGACCCGCAAATACACGATATTCAGCATCCACTGGATTTGTTGGCGCATGCATTTGGTTCGTGTGTATGTACGGATCCCGCGACAATACTGAGCGCTCCCTACAAAACTATGGCAGATCATACCATCCGTGCTTGTATTTTTAATCTTTTACGAACGGCAAAATTGCACAGTATTCATCTCCGCCGAAAGTGCGACGACAAATGGTGTAATGAACTAAGGAGCCTAACAGGCAAAAGGCTCGTCAAACGGTTAAAATATGTTCTTTGGTGGACGCCTTTACGCTGTATTGCAACAGCTTACAACCGGAGAATGATATACGGACAACATGTGTTAATGTGTGTGTTCAAAGAACTACAGCATCGAAGGCTTGAGCAGAGCCCGTGTATACGAGGAATTGTGGATGAAATCAAAGGTAAGCAGATTTGTCAATAAAATGATATTGGAAAAGTAATTAACGAGTTATTATAGGTTATCGGAAATTACTGGATGCAACAAGTGATGAAGAAGTAGCTCTAGTAGAAACGACACGTGCTACTGAGGAGGCTGAATTGGAGCGTCAAGCACGATCGGTTAGAGAAGATCCTCACATGTCCGACGAGGGTGATGGAATATCGACAATATTCAGCGATCCGCGTAAGTAAAAAAGAAATAATGAGCATATTATGAGCTGTGAGGAGGAATGTTTGTTATTATCTTATTTGGAAATGCAATTGTCGGTTAATGATAGGGTATCGACAATTACTGGATGCAACGGGGGATGAAGAAGTCGCTCTCGTAGAAATGACTTATGCTGCTGAGCAGGTTGAATTGGAGCGTCAAGCACGATCGGTTAGAGAAGATCCTCAAACGTCCGACGAGGGTGATGGAATATCGACAATATTCAGCGATCCGCGTAAGTAAAAAAGAGAAAAACGAACATTTTATGATAGCTATGAGCAATGTTTGTTATTGCTTGTTTAGAAGATGAGAAAGAGGAAAACGTGCCACAACCGTCGGGAATAAGGAACGAGGGAATCGAGGAATACATCGAACTACCCTCCTCCCCAACCCCATCAATGGCTGTTTCAGCACCTTCAGAACGGCCACAAGAAATAAGCAACATGTGTAAATATATAAAAATTTGAATTGCTATCCCTAGTGAGTAAAATATTAATAAAAATTTAATTCTCGTATCTAGCACCTCATCGTCGTAATATTCAACCGGGCAGCGAGGATCAGGAAAAAGAATATGAAGAAGAACATGCGGACACGTTTCCTGAAAATCAATTAGGAATCGCCAATTGGATTGATCTCCTGTATTCAAATGATTTAGGTAAATAGGAAGCTAGTATATTTTTGCAACAGCTTGTGGATTAACAGAAGATTCCTCATAGAGATGTATCAGATTTAGTGAGGTACACATAATTCCAAACTTTTAATGTGCTTACAATACTATATATTTTTTAAATATTAAATGTTTTCTCTTTGCAGAAATGCAGACGTGTACGGACAGGCCACCACATGTTACCACAAATGAAGTTTTTGGCTCTATACATCCTTCAGGCGTACGTTTCGAGGTTTTTCAAGACAGTGTAAGATACTTCAAGCGCTTCAAACTCAGAGGCCGTGAAACGACACTGCGAATACGACAGCCACCACCAGGGGTGTGTGTGATGGACTGGCTCGAGGGTGCATTCCGCGACTTATTAACGCATATTACCAGCTCGTGCGAGGGCAGTGATTACGCGGGTATTTCGTTTACAGCATCTAGTTTCGTACATGGCCCCATGTGGCTCTCTTTTCGCTCCATCAGGGACTACACTTTTCAAGATATATGGCAACTAATAAATAAAGTTGCCCAAAGCGCATCTTCCTTTAACATCGACGATTCGTGTAATATAACAACATACATTGTTAAGGGAGTAGAGGGTCACGGTAGAAAAGGCTTAACGCACGAGGGTGTAGCGAAAAAATCTATTCTTACTATTCAAAATACCGATAATCTCTGTTTGCCGCGCTCACTGGTAGCAGCTCGCGTATACGCCGAAAGGGGTGAAATACGAATGGGTACTCTGCACACCAAATGGCAGCGTATCAGACAAACAAAGGGGAGATTTCAAAGAGAAGCGGCGCTCGAACTTACAAAGGCCGCGGGTGTCAATATACCAAGAAATGGTTGCGGAGTACACGAAATCAAGCGTTACCAGGACTATCTGGCTAAAGACGGTATCGCAGTAGTAGTTTACGAATTTCAGACCTTCGGGCGTCGTGTACCACCGTTGTTTAACGGCACGCAGACCGTTCTAAATGTCGGGAGAACGCTTCACCATACATTATATATTCTGTATTACGAACGTTCGCATCACTTTCAACCAATTCTAAATCTTCCCGGTGCTATAGGTAGTTTAAAGTTTTGTGCTACTTGTAATTCTCAGTATCGTCGAGAGGACCATAGATGCTTAAAAAAAAAATGCCCACGCTGCTTCCGAACACCTCCGTGTGTCCCTCTCACACTCGATACGATCAAATGCCCGGCCTGTAATCGTGATTTTTTCGGTGAGGCGTGCTTACAGTATCATAGATATCTCACAACGCCTGGAAAAAAACGTAAAGCAAGCAGTGTTTGCGAATCCCTGAAGCGTTGTCAGAACTGCTTTCGGTCTATAAGGCCTCTCGAGCAAAAAAAACACAAATGTGGTATAGGCTTTTGCAAAACGTGCAAATCGCATCAACCTTATAATCACTTTTGTTTCATGAGGCCTGTCACAACCACTGAGGCAAAAAAGAACATCTTTATTTTTTATGATTTCGAAACACAGCAGTGTACGCCCGTGAAAGGCGCTCCCAGTGTCTCTGCGCATAGGCCAAATCTCTGCGTGGCTCAGCGCATCTGTACGCTATGCTGCGATAAAGACTCTATAGCTGAACCATGTGAGCGTTGTGGCACTCACGAGTTTATATTCAGGAAGGACCCTGTAGGGCAGCTTGTGGAATTAGGTATGCAGAATATCGAGGGGTTTTCAAGAACAATTTTGATTGCTCATAACGCCGGAGCGTTTGACGCACAATTCATTCTGCGGTATTTGATTGAGGAGAAAAAAACGCGACATCCGTCGCTAATAATGAATGGAACAAAGATCATAACAATGAGACTGGGAAATCTTGTCTTTCTCGATAGTCTACATTACTTCCACATGCCTCTGAGTGCTCTACCTAAAGCATTTGGCTTAACGAGCGCCATCGTTAAGGGATTTTTTCCCCATCTGTTCAATAAGCCTGAGAATCAAGATTATGTAGGAGAGCTGCCTTCTATTGATTATTACTCGCCTGATACGATGTTCAAGAAAGATCGGGAACGCTTTTTCGCTTGGCACAGCGAGCTCAAGACAGCCAATTATGTGTTTGATTTTTCGAAAGAGATGATCAGCTACTGTAGGATGGACGTCATCATACTAAGACAGGCGTGTATGGTTTTTCGAAATATGTTCATGAAGTGCGGTCGTGTTTGTCCGTTTAGCGAGAGCACAACAATTGCATCAGCGTGCTTTCAAATCTTTCGTAAAAACTTTTTGAAAAACGATATGATCGGTATTGTACCAAACGGCGGCTATCGATGGGCGCACAATCAATCAAAAAAAGCGATCGCCTGGCTCGTGTGGATGGAGTATTCTTTAGACCAGCGTATTATTCATGCGGGGCGTTCACGCGAATTTAAGCTACCTCAAAATCTATTGGTAGACGGCTATTATGAAGCCGCAGGCAAGGAGCACGTATTACAGTTCCACGGCTGCTACTGGCATGGCTGCTTGCGATGCTTTCCTATTAATAGAGATCACAAATCTAGTGACGGGCTATCGATGAACGAGCGCCTCGAGAATACTAACGCCATATCACACAGAATACGGTCTGGTGGTTACATACTAACGGAAATTTGGGAATGTGAATATAACCGTATGCTAGAAGCACGTGCGGAAATGCGAGCTTTTGTGCGTGATCACCCCCTAGTCAAAGCGGCTCCTCTCAATCCGCGCGATGCTTTTTTCGGAGGCCGTACTGAAAATATGGTTAGCCTCTACGATATAAAAGACGGGGAGCAAATACGCTATGTTGACGTCTGCTCCCTGTATCCATACATATGCAAGTACGGAAAATATCCCGTAGGGCATCCGCGCGTCTATGTAGGCGATGAGTGTACAGAATTAACAGGTCCTGATAATAACGATCTATCGCGTGTTGAAGGCCTTGTTAAATGCACCGTGTTAGCCCCGCGAAATCTTTATCATCCCGTGCTGCCTGTGCGAATGCATCAGCGGTTGCTGTTTGGCCTTTGTCGTAGTTGCTGTGAAATTATGAATAAAGAAACGTGCTGTCACGAGGACCCTGCCGAACGCTCGTTTGAAGGTACATGGGTGGCCGATGAGTTGCGTAAAGCTATCTCGTGCGGATACACCATAATAAGTATATCCGAGATTTGGCAATATGAAATAACGCAGTACAACAGGAATACAAAAAAGGGCGGGCTTTTTGTCGAATACATAAATACATTTCTTGCAATTAAGCAGGAGGCCAGCGGTTGGCCTGAGAGTTGTTTGCAAGACGAGCAGGCCCGAGAACGATACATTACTTCCTTCGAGAACGCCGAGGGTGTTAATCTTAACCATGAAGCAATAGGAAAAAACCCCGGATTGCGATCTCTAGCAAAGTTATGTCTAAACTCGTTTTGGGGAAAATTTGGGCAGCGCGAAAATTTACCACAAACTGTAATAGTGTCAACGCGAAAGGAGCTGATGGAAATGTTATGTAACCGAGACTACGAGATCACCGGTATACTACCTGTAAATAACCAAGTGCTATATGTATGTTATACAAAAGTCGATGACGCTGTAACACCCTCTAGTATAGCAAACGTTGTGATAGCAGCGTACACAACAGCTCAGGCACGCTTAAAGCTTTATAGCTACCTCGAACCTCTAGACCGGCGCGCTCTGTACTGTGACACTGACTCAGTTATTTACGTCTCGAGGAAAGACTCAAGAGAATACGAGCCGCCAAAAGGCCAACTCCTGGGAGATCTAGTAGACGAACTAGTTAGTGATTATGGCGAAGGTAGTTACATTAAATCGTTCGTTTCGGGGGGTCCTAAATTTTATTCTTTCATAGTGCAAGATGCAAATGGCTCGAATTATGAGATTTGTAAAGTGAAGGGTATAACACTCAATTTCGCGAACAGTGCCCTGATAAATTATAGGTCAATACGATCGTTTATAATAGGGGAGAAAAACGAGTCTATTGTATTAAATTATAACGCGATTCGGAGGACAGCATTTCACCAAGTTGTCACGCGTCCTGAAAAAAAGACATGTATACCCGCGAGTGTCAAGCGAAGACCCGAGGTCGAGTACGGCTCACTGCCTTACGGTTACTTGTAGTACCCGTATGGAAATATATGTATGTGGAATATATGCCAAAAATATATGCAACATATATTTTATATGGGTGGCATATATGTCGCCAAAATGTTGTATAATTATTATATATGTCGCCTAACTGTAAAATGTATGTAACAACCAAATTTTATATAATTCGTATGTATTATGCAAATATTTCGTTAATATATGAAACATATATTGTAAAATATATATTGCTGGACTACAAAATATATTTCGAAAATAAGAAATATATAATTTATGTATGCTATGCATAGTATATCGAATGTATGATGTATGTATGTCCCGTATATCTAATTTGACTGCAAAGTATATTTTAAACATCAGTGTCATATATTTCGGAGTAACGACTGAGATGGGTGACCGCCCATACCTTTATTTTTCTAAGTTCCTCGAGGGTCAGTACATGGATGGGTGACCGACCCTCGACTAAATTTTTCAGTATCCCTCAAAGCTCATTACATTTTAATCCTTCAGGACAATCGGCCCACGGTGTTTGCATTTTGAATATTTCTGTCTCAATAATATAAATGAATGTAGTCTTGACGTCTTTTTACTTTTAATATACTTCAAATAGACAATGAAAATATCAGTCTTTCAAGATATCAATGGCCGAGTGAGCTAAAGCACCCATTAGATACCCAGACGATCCAGGTTCGATTCCCATCCACGGCAAAAAAATGTGCCAGCGATTAATATTTTATAATTAACAAAAGAACTCCGAATGTCCAATTGGAAGTCCAAGATAAGCGGAATTCAATTACTGCAATTAATTATTTTATAATTATTGGTTTTGTATATATGCTTTCCATATATAATGGATATATCCTGAAGTATAAAAGTGATATATCCATTATATATCTTTTGTATAGTTTAAGATGTACAAAGAATATATTTAATTTATATTTTTTGCATATATAACACATACAACTTACATATATGCCTTATGTAGGAAATGCGCCAAAATGTTGCATATTGGACATATATGTTTCGTATATTTTTCATTTACGGCATATATCCAGAATGTATATAACTTATAAATTTTATAGTTTTCCTATCTATTTTCGACGTATATTTCACCCTCATTTATTTCCATACGGGTAACCATACAAAATATATAATGTAAGATAATGTAATCTTAAAATAAATGGTTTATGTTATAATTCGTACGGTTTCCTCCGATCATTGCCTTTATTATAGGTATAGACACTATAGACTCGTTCATTTGCTTAACTGGATACGCGATGGAAGCATCCCTGGACCTCAACGATTTGCGGCCCTACCAGCTGCGCTAAGACATACTTTATGAAGAAGTTTTTACAGTTTCTCTCGCATGTGAATAGCAAACCATTCGAAAGAATTCTTTTTTATTATTCCGTGTGGCAGTCGGCGTATGTGGAGTATGGTACATTAATAGAGTTTCAATAATCATAATAATTCAATAATCAATAATTTACGATTTAATGTGTGAGGCCCTGATCAACAGTGTTGTCGATCTATTTACCAAAGGCAGTTATCATAAAAATTAAAACGTTATACCTATAACGCAAAATTTAACGAGATATTTCCTTGAATGCCAATTATATATTTATTTTTTTTAATCCTCGTGATTGCGCACAAGTGCAACACCTAGCATTCCAGGTGTGCCCCGAAAACCCTCATTTTTTTCAAGAGGCTAATTACGATGCAACATCTAAACTACACGGGTATCTACTATTAGATTTGAAACAATCGACAGCTGACGGTAGTAAACTGCACACCTGTATTTCTGCCGATGAACTTTGACACGTCCGATGAGTTACCAGTACTACGCTTGTGTCGGAACGCAAAGGACTGTCATGCAACAAAAAGCAGGCAGCGTACTCTTCAATAACTAAAGAAGATGCAGAGTGAGGCCGATTTGCACAAAGCACTGTTGCCAGATGGTCAGTGCAGCGTACCCCTAGACTAATTTCATTTCCCCCTAAAAATTCTCTAAACAATTCCCACCAAGTCAACAACATTGAATAAACCTCCGTCAAGTCAACAGAGAAAAGTCTCGAAAATCGATTCACTATATATAAAAATAAAGTGCTCATTAGGTGCTAAAATTATAATGCTTGTGCTCTTTAAATTTTTCCAAAAATCAAATTCGAAAATTTGATTCTTCACGCAAAAAAGGCTTAGTTAGAACATCTAAGCACTTAGTTACTATATGCACCAAATGAGTTATTGGTTAGATCAATCAAGTTATTGATTGACTAACCAAGATGATTTAGTTGGTGTAACCGATAACTTAGTTGGCCCATATATGTATAGCCAAGCGCCTTGGTTGATCTAACTAAGCCTCTTTCTCCGTGTTGGAAAGACTAAAAGAGCACAAGAATTATAAACTTAGCAAGCAATTAACACTTAATTTCGGTCCATCGTGAATACATTTTGGAGATTTTTCTCTGCTAACTTGACGGAGGTGTTGAATAACCGCGTTTTTTTAAGTGTCGGTCATTTTAAGAAACTTGGCGGTGGGTTCTGTTATTAAATTGAGCCGTTGAACCAATTGTTTGTAGAATGGACAATTTAATTCGGCGAACGTGTTTTCTCACGTCTTTGTTTATATTAACAATTTGTCGTTCAACTTTGGCATGGACAAGCGCCACGAGCCACTGGCTATCCGCTTGGCGTATATATTAATGCTTGTTTACTTAGGTAAAGTTGGCCGAAAATTTTAACGAATACATTTTGAAATCATCAGAATCGATTGGTGGTCAATTGGTGGTCATTAGTGGCCTAATTAGAGCATTTGGTGGTCAGCCGTTTTCTTAAAATTAATTGATGAAAATTAGACAATGAAGTTAGCCGATTTTTTTTTATACGAATTTGATTTCCGAAACGACGAATCGATGTGTAATCGTTTGGTGGTCAAGAATATCATAATTAACTAGTTTTTACTAGTTTCAGTAGTTTTCGAAACAAACTAGGTCGTATTCTACAACAGTAGGGGAGAACGAGGGAATCGCAGTCACTAAGGAATGTTTGCTTTTTTCTGTAAATAAAACGTCGTGTCTGCCAAAAAGTAATGGTTATTGGATACTTCATCAACTATTATTGAAAATGAACAGCATGAAAATCAGGAAAGCAATCGTATAAATAGATTTTTCATTCTTTTTAAAAATGTGTGCAGTGACTGCCATTATCCGACGATTTGGGTAATCACGGTCGTCTCTTGGGGAACTGCGGTCAATTACGGGGTATCTACAGTCACTGTTGGGGCAATACCATCCGGTCGTTAGCTTTTGTTGTTTAGCTGACAACTATTTTTTATAGAAGGCTGTAACAGTCGGAAAGGACAGAGTATGGAAGATTGTGTGTGAGTAATGCGGATGGTCTGACGAATTATCCAAGAGAGAAAATATATCGTGATCACCGGGATTCGAACTCGGATTGTTCAGATACTGAGTAAGAGCGCTAACCACTGCGCTAATGTCACCTAGTATATTTCTCTCATTCAAATCGTGTTCTTATATGCAATGTAGGGCCGTCACAAGGCGATTTTATAGAAAGCAATATCATATTACGGAAAATATAATTGTTTTTAATTTTTTTTAATTTCCTCGTGAAAATATAACGCTTATGAATATAGCTATTACCTATAAATCACAGTCGTTTGGTACATATTTATCCTCTCTTAAAATGTATTAATATAACTCATTTTATACTGTCTTACGTAAACATTTAATAAAATAACAGTCTCTTTTAAAAAGTATAAGAAAACCTGGGATTAATTTTCTCAGCGCAACTTTAATATACTATCAGTTTCTTTTTTGTTTGGTATGTTTTTTTCAATCTTGAGTATCAGTTTTTTCGGCCTTCCTCTTCGCTTTTTTCAGGGTCTTTAACATTTTCGTCTTCGCTTTGTTTTCGTCCTCGTCTCGACTTTGCCAGCAGGTTTTCCTCCTTGATCATTTTCTTCTGTTTTTTTTGCTTCTAACTCTTCTTTCATCGGTGATCCGGTGATAATTGTTGATTGTTGTCTCTTCCGACCAGCTCGTTTTGGTCCAGAATTTTGTGGTAGCATATTTTTCTCCGGCAATAAGAAAGGTGCAATGATGCTCACGTCCGGTAGCGGGGGAGTAGTAGACTCGACAATCAATGATTGGCCGGGCGTCGATGCAGCCGCCGAGGTTCCAGGTGCTGTGCTAGTCGATGCAGAATCGAATGCAATGTCCTCTCTATCAATGTGAAGATTTCTCGAAGCTTCGTCAATTGAATCTACAAAGATCATGTCGAGCTTGTTTATATCGAATTCTGTGCCTGCGCTAATCAATGGTGTCACCGAGTTATCGTCGTGAACTCCAGTCTCGGGAAGTTGTATTTGGTGCAGAATATTTGTTGCGACATTTTGGGTACTCGGTGGATTCAGATTATTAGGTTCCAGCAGTGAGGCAGCCACGAAATCTTCTGGTGGAATTATATTTGGGTTCAGTGGGCAGATTCCGGTCGAGCTAAATCCAGAAATTCCTTTTTCAATCGAAGCTACTTTCGTGTAAGCTTTGTTGAATAGCGAAGCCAGGTCGTACTCGGTGATTCTTCGCTGCAGCTCAGATTTCATTGCGTTATCAATTTCCATTCGGACCGCAGCTTTGAACGGGCCGAAAAACGTAACATCTTATGGCTGGAGTCGATGTGAAATATGTGGAGGCAACGAAACCATTACTATGCCGTGATCGCGACAGAATTCATACGGTTCCAAGGAAATATGACTCGCGTGGTTATCCAGAACTAATAAGACTGGCTTCTCCTTTGTGCACTGCGCACTCTGCATGAAATGTTTCAGCCATACGAGGAATAGTTCAGCCGTCGTCCAACCGTTTTTCGAGCAATGATAAATTGCTCCAATAGGGCCACCCTTCGTCAATCTAGCTGCCATTCTTTGACGAGGAAAAATGAACATTGGTAGGACGAAATTCCCAGCTGCACTGACAGCACACACAACTGTGACTGTTCTCCCTCGTTCGCCACTGGTGACAGCCCCAAGTCTCATTTGACCTTTCACAGCGACAACGGATTGGGGTTGTTGAACTGTCGTAATACCCGTTTCATCCATATTCCAGATTTGAGATGGCGTGAACATATACTTATCCATTACAAGTGCCAAATTATCGAAGAACACTTTGACAGCCTCTGCGTTGAATGCTATCACGCGGTTAAGACTTGTTGCTTCTGATTTCCTCACACTGATTGAAGGATTGCGAGTCTGGAATCCAGTGAACCAATCGAGCCGGCATACCTTTTTTCTTTATTAAAATTGTTGGGAATGTGGTGGCGCTCAGCAAATTCAAATGCAGCGCAGCGCACTTGAAGAGGTGTCAGTCCATAGAAGAGACTTGCCAACTTCTTTACAATGTCAGCCAATAGTGTTTCTTGTGCTGCTGTTAGTACAGGCTTTCGACCCATTGTTGGCCCCGAAGTATAATTTCCAATTTTGAGTCTCTGCTGAACAGTGCTGAAGGGAATCTTGGACCCCTTCGCAGCCTGACGAATGGGAATTCCAGCTTCCACAGCCCCAATCGCAGCTCTTAATTCTTCTGAGGACCATTTTCCCTTTTGTGTTGTCCTTTTTTTACAGCGAGGCATCTGTAATGCACGTACAAATTTTAATCTATGGTTTACAAAAAAATAAAAAATCTAACCTCAAAAATTCTAGCCTCATGTCAACACCGAAATCACCATCAAATTTAACACATTTCTACGTATATTTTTCAATTCGTTAATTCTTATTAGTTTCTAAGTTATTACTAAGTTATTAGTTGAACTGAATTTCTATTATTAATGCATACATACCGTGATGTTTACGGCGAAAAAATCATTTGCCGTGCGCTGGCGAATTGTGCCGGTAACTCACTGGCGTCCCTCGACTACCATTGCCCCGCGCACGTGATCGTCGTTACCCCGACAACCGCGAAGACTTTTTATATAAAATTTCAATATATTTATTTACGGAATCAACATTTTAACATGGGGAAATTGAAGCTACAAGTCCAAAAAATACATGAAAAACGGTTAGATGTGATTTTAACGTCAATAAGTTACACAAAACCCTTATTTAAAATACTGCTTTTCTTATAAGAAAAGAGTGCATAATCTAAAAATCATTTCATTTATTTATTTTTTTGTAGTATAATTGGCACGGAGTATTGAATTAGTTAATGAGCATATACGTAAGCTGATTGAGCAAAAAAAAGTTTGATATATTCATTAGTTGATGCAAAAATAAGGTGACCGGCATTGCCCGGTGACTGCGATTCCCCCGTTCTCCCCTATACTGTAAAAAATATATGGCTACATATCATATATTTTTCATAGGTGTATTTTAGTCTTTGAGTACAATATTGTTATATCTATAATGCTTTTGAGCTGTCCTATGCTGAATTCCTTTTACATGTATCCCGAGATCTATTTCACTAGAACTTTCGACATTGCAAATTCTACACGAGTAGTATTTTTTATCTTTTATCAGCTTGATAGAAATGCAAGGTAAATTATCGTTTCTCGTATACTTTTCTTCTTTAATGCAATCAGAATTAAGCGCAATCTTGGGCTGTTCTGTGGATTGTGTTATCTTCAGAATCTCTTTAATTAACAGTTGTTCTTTTTCATCAGATTCCTTTACAGTCGTCATATACTTTTTGTCTTTGATATGTTGAAAAGCAAGCTGGCGCCTTGATAATGTGGAATCACAGCATCTACAGTAGTACTGATTGTTGTCTTTGATTACAATATTGTTACATGCATATTCCTTTTGAGCTGTCCTATGCCGAATTCCTTTTACCTGTATCTCCAGCTGTATTACGCTAGAACTCTTGACATCCCGCGCAGAAAAAGGTAGTCCAGAATGGAGTCTCGTATGGAATCTCGGATGGAATCTTGGCAGTCCAGGATGGAGTACCGGATGGAGTCTCAGATGGTGTCCGCCTGGACTGCCAAGATTCCATCCGGGACTCTATCCTGGACTGCTAAGATTCCATCCGGGACTCCATCCTGGACTCCATCCGGGACTCCATCCTGGACTACTTTTTTCTGCACGGGATTGCAAATTCTACAGTGGTACTTTTTATCATTTATCGGCTTGATAGAAATGCAAGGGAAATTATCGTTGATCATAGGCTTTTCTTCTTTAATGCAATCAGAATTCAGCGCAATCGACGGCTTTTCTGTCGATTGTGTTATCTTCGGAACTCCTTCACTTATCAGTTTTTATTTCTCATCGGATTTCCTTAGAGCCGTCAGAAGATTTTTGTCTTTGATATGTTCGAAAGCAAGCTCACGATTTGATAATGTGAGCAAATACACGAGCTGAGAAAAAAGTAGTGTTACATTATACATACTTCATAATGTAGGTCGTACTCTACAACAGTATACTGTAGGCGGCTATTGAGGAATAACGATAATGAAAAATATATGGCTACATATCATATATTTTTCATAGGTGTATTTTAGTATGCTCTGATTTTACCACATTTTAAATATTTTTTGAGTATTTAATTATGGCTTGCTGAGATTTCCATAAACCTGTACTGGCATTGTTTTATGGTACTTCCGAAAGAACTGTGCAATATATGTTCACAAAGCAGTACTACCTACGTAGAAATTTCATTAGGCATGCCTGCTGTCACACGAGGTCCAGATCAGTTTTAGATAGGGTACCCTTATTTGAGGCCGCCGTAAATTCACCTGCTCAGATCCATATAAGGCTGAGATATGACATTCGTACTTAATAATGCCGTCTTTCCACCGCATCAGGCTGATGTCAGGCTAGATATGGAAACCTTATTTAGGGGTCGTCGTAAGTTCACCCGATCAGGTCCATGTAAGCCCGAGATATGGCATTCTAGCTTAAAAATGCTCTTTCCACCGGATCAGGCCCATGTCAGGCTTCACATACGGTAACCTCATATACAGTGAGGTTCAGGTGAAACTAGACACCCGACAGGCGCGTGCGCGTCAAAGCGACGGTTCTCAGCCGCGTCGCTTGCCCGTTCGGCTTCCGGGCTCGGCAAACGGTGGCATGGAAGGAGTGGCTTCGAAGAGAGGGGATCGGCGGGCCCGACCGACTACGGGCCCGACCGACTACGAATTCACCAGCCCAAACACACTCAAGCGTAGCATTAATGCTAAAAATTAGTTTTGTTCATTTCTGATGTCTTATCAATAGTGTAGTACCAATGTGTCAAAGGGCAATCATAGCAACATTACAAATTACCCGTATGGTGGTAATATCACCTGCTTTGAGTTTGATTAAGATTATTACAATATTAGTTAATAATTAATAATAAGCGTTTTTAATAATTAACAACTTGGGATTATCTTTACTTATTTCTTGCATCGTTACTATAATAAAAGGTCCTATGGTATTTCCGTCTAGTTAAAAGTCTTCCATAATAAAAATGACGCGAGGGTTGGCGACACAACTCGCACGGGGATTTCTCGAAAAATCTTGCTCATAAGACAAATTGAAAAAACCTTTTTTAATATAAAAAATGCAAGTAATTAAGATAAACAATTTTTAATTTAATTACTTTTTAATAAGTTTTGTTAAATAATAAATGTTGTTGCCTATTTTCAACAATAATCATTTTATCAGTGGCCATTTATTTTACTGCATTTCCTGCATTGTTTTGAGAAAAAATCTTTTTGCATTCTTCGATAGAAGCAACAGTTTCAACTAATAATAACCCTGAAGAATTATGCACTAGCAAATTTTATAATAACGACAGCCCTAACTTTCTAACTCTGCGTTAAATGAATTAATCTTGAAGGCAGATCTTTTCATTTTTAATTATCTAGTGGAGACTATTTTTTTTTGTTCAATGATCCTGAACAGTTGGAAATCATTTTTCTAATTTTCGCATTATTTCTAATTATTCATTCGCATAATTACTAATTCTCTGAAGCTCATTTTTCATTTTTTATTATCTAGTAATGACTATTTTTATTTTTCCTTCTTCCAATGATCCTGAAAAAAGCAGTCATTTAAAAAAAATAGTGCCAGCTGTACCTTCTCATCTGTTCGCGTAATAAACCTTTTTTTTAGGTTTACGAGTTAAGAACGCTTTTTTTGCGATTCTATCAATGCTACCAAAATTTTGTTAATGCTGCAAAAGTTTTGCAGTCAGCAACAATTTTTCGGAAATAAAAATCTTTAAAATAAGAATAAAAAAAATAATAGATGTTACTAGATAAATAAAAAAATAAAAAAAGTACTTTCACTGCATTCGTTGCATAGTTTAGAGAGCAAAAAGTCCTTCGGTATTTTTTGCTAAAACCTATTAAAAATAAACACATCGGAATCGGTGGCGACACAGCTTCCACGACGATAACTATTAAAATCTTGCCCCTACAAAAAAGTTGAACAGGACCTTTGTCACTTCAAAATGTGCAAGAAATAAAGAAAATCAAGTTACAAGTCAATAAATTGTTAATTGCATTAGCTAAACAACAATTTGTTGCTTAAAAATAATCATTTGATCTGTTGAATTTTATTGAGTAGAAAAGCTCTTGTTGGGGTCAGACGTTTAAGGTAATCCTCGCGGAAGATGGGCTTCCACCGATCTTAAAGTTTATTTTCAAAATTATTGCTTTCAGCAAAACAATACTAAAGGACGTATTCGTCTGTACACAAGTAATCAACGTGGGTGTTGAATCGTAACCGATTTCGACGTGATAATTTTCAAAAGTATTACTTCTAGTAAAAAATACCGAAGCACGTTTTTCTCTTAAAATATTGCAAGGAATGCAGAAAACTAATTTTGCACAGATAAAATGATTTTTGTTGAAAATAGACAACAAATTGTTGTCTAAATAATGCAATTAACAAGTAATTAAGTTTTAACTTGTTTTTCTTTATTCCTTGCATAGTTAAAAGTAAAAAAAGTCCTCTTTAACTTTTTTGTAGGGACAAGACTTTTAGAGTAATCTGCGTAGGTGTTGTGTCGCAACCGATTTCGTCGTGATCATTTTCAGAAGTATTGCTTCTAGTGAAAAATAGCAAAGCACGTTTTCCTCTTAAAATGATACAAGGAATGCCGAATAATCAGTTGCGGATCGATAAAATGTTCGTTCTTGAAAATAAGCAACAAATTGTTGTCTATCTAAAGCAATTAACAGGTTATTCATTTTTAACTTGTTTGCAATAATGTTATCGGTGCGCAATTAATTTCACAACATTTCTTGCACCGTTTTAAGAGGAAAACGTCCTTTAGTATTTTCCGCTAGAAGCAATAGTTTTTAAAATAAATACGTCGAAATCAATGGCGACACAGCTTCCACGCAGGTTACATTAAAAGTCTAACTCCTACAAAAAAGTTTATCACGACATTTTTTACTCTAAACTGTGCAAGGAATAAAGAAAAAACAGTTAAAAGTTAATAACTTTTTAATTGCATTAGTTATACAACAATTTGTTGCTTATTTCCAACAACAATTATTTTATCGGTACGCAATTGATTTTACTGCATTCGTTGCACAATTTCAGGAGAAAAATGTCCTTTAGTATTTTTCACTAGAAGTAATACTTTTGAAAATAATCACGTTGAAATCGGTTGCGACTCAACACCCACGCAGATAACTCTAAAAGTCTTATCCCTACAAAAAAGTTTAACAGGACCTTTTTCACTTTAAGCTATGCAAGGAATAAATAAATATAAGTTAAAAGTTAATAACTTGTTAATTGCTTTAGTTAGACAACAATTTGTTGCTTATTTTCAACAACAATCATTTTATCGGTACGCAATTGATTTTACTATATTCCTTGCACAATATTAAGAGGAAAACGTCTTTTGGTATTTTTCACTAGAAGCAATACTTTCGAAAATAATCACGTCGAAATCCGTTGCGACTCAACACCCACGCAGATAACTCTAAAAGTCTTATCCCTACTCAAAAGTTTAACAGGACCTTTTTCACTTTAAACTATGCAAGGAATAAATAAATATAAGTTAAAAGTTAATAACTTCTTAATTGCATTAGTTAGACAACAATTTGTTGCTTATTTTCAACAACAATCATTTTATCGGTACGCAATTGATTTTACTGCATTTCTTGCACAATATTAAGAGGAAAACGTCTTTTGGTATTTTTCACTAGAAGCAATACTTTCTAAAATAATCACGTCGAAATCCGTTGCGACTCAACACCCACGCAGATAACTCTAAAAGTCTTATCCCTACTCAAAATGTTAACAGGACCTTTTTCACTTTAAACTATGCAAGGAATAAATAAATATAAGTTAAAAGTTAATAACTTGTTAATTGCATTAGTTAGACAACAATTTGTTGCTTATTTTCAACAACAATCATTTTATCGGTACGCAATTGATTTTACTGCATTCCTTGCACAATATTAAGAGGAAAACGTCTTTTGGTATTTTTCACTAGAAGCAATACTTTCGAACATAATCACGTCGAATTCCGTTGCGACTCAACACCCACGCAGATAACTCTAAAAGTCTTATCCCTACTCAAAAGGTTAACAGGACCTTTTTCACTTTAAACTATGCAAGGAATAAATAAATATAAGTTAAAAGTTAATAACTTGTTAATTGCATTAGTTAGACAACAATTTGTTGCTTATTTTCAACAACAATCATTTTATCGGTACGCAATTGATTTTACTGCATTCCTTGCACAATATTAAGAGGAAAACGTCTTTTGGTATTTTTCACTAGAAGCAATACTTTCGAAAATAATCACGTCGAAATCCGTTGCGACTCAACACCCACGCAGATAACTCTAAAAGTCTTATCCCTACAAAAAAGTTTAACAGGACCTTTTTCACTATAAACTATGCAAGGGATAAATAAATATCAGTTAAAAGTTAATAACTTGTTGATTGCATTAGTTAGATAATAATTATCGGCTTCTTTCGTATGCCTTCTTCAGGCTTTTACGTTTCCCCTCTCCACTTTTCCCCGTTCCTTCATAGAGACCCCTCTAGAGTGTTGTCCGCAGCCACTCATCCTAATGCACTACTGTATCGCATTTGCACGAGAGCACAGGGAAACTGCGGAAAACCTGGCCGATACAGTTGGCTTTATTTTTACTGAATTTCTACTGTATGAGAATACATTGGAAACAAAGAAAAACTGCCTCCCGCTCCCCATCCAAGTTATGACCGCAAATAATGCTGCTTAACTCTGGGGACCGCCAAAGCCACACACTGACCGCACGTCCACTGCTGTCGGTTAGTTAGATAATAATTTGTTGCTTATTTTCAGCAACAATTATTTTATCTGTCCGCAATTGATTTTACTACATTCCTTGCATAGTTTAGAGTAAAAAAAAGTCGTAATCAACTTATTTGTAGGAGCAAGACTTTTAGAGTAATCTGCGTGGGTGTTGTGTCGCAACCGATTTCGAAATTATTATTTCCAAAATTATTGCTCCTAGTGAAAAATACCAAAAGACGTTTTCCTCTTAAATGGTGCAAGGAAAGCAGAAAAATCAATTGCGTACCGATAAAATAATTGTTGTTGAAAATAAGCAACAAATTGTTGTCTAACTATTGCAATTAACAAGTTATTAACTCTCAACTTATATTTATTTATTCCTTGCATAGTTTAAAGTGAAAAAGGTCCTGTTAAACTTTTTAGTAGGGATAAGACTTTTAGAGTTATCTGCGTGGGTGTTAAGTCGCAACTGATTTCGACGTGATTATTTTCGAAAGTATTGCTTTTAGTGAAAAATACCAAAAGACATTTTCCTCTTAATATTGTGCAAGGAATGCACTAAAATCAATTGCGTATCCATAAAATGATTGTTGTTGAAAATAAGCAACAAATTGTTGTCTAACTAATGCAATTAACAAGTTATTAACTTTTAACTTATATTTATTTATTCCTTGCATAGTTTAAAGTGAAAAAGGTCCTGTTAAACTTTTTAGTAGGGATAAGACTTTTAGAGTTATCTGCGTGGGTGTTGAGTCGCAACGGATTTCGACGTGATTATTTTCGAAAGTATTGCTTCTAGTGAAAAATACCAAAAGACGTTTTCCTCTTAATATTGTGCAAAGAATGCACCAAAATCAATTGCGTATCCATAAAATGATTGTTGTTGAAAATAAGCAACAAATTGTTGTCTAACTAATGCAATTAACAAGTTATTAACTTTTAACTTATATTTATTTATTCCTTGCATAGTTTAAAGTGAAAAAGGTCCTGTTAAACTTTTTTGTAGGGACAAGACTTTTAGAGTTATCTGCGTGGGTGTTAAGTCGCAACGGATTTCGACGTGATTATTTTCGAAAGTATTGCTTCTAGTGAAAAATACCAAAAGACGTTTTCCTCTTAATATTGTGCAAAGAATGCACCAAAATCAATTGCGTATCCATAAAATGATTGTTGTTGAAAATAAGCAACAAATTGTTGTCTAACTAATGCAATTAACAAGTTATTAACTTTTAACTTATATTTATTTATTCCTTGCATAGTTTAAAGTGAAAAAGGTCCTGTTAAACTTTTTAGTAGGGATAAGACTTTTAGAGTTATCTGCGTGGGTGTTGAGTCGCAACGGATTTCGACGTGATTATTTTAGAAAGTATTGCTTCTAGTGAAAAATACCAAAAGCCATTTTCCTCTTAATATTGTGCAAGGAATGCACTAAAATCAATTGCGTACCGATAAAATGATTGTTGTTGAAAATAAGCAACAAATTGTTGTCTAACTAATGCAATTAACAAGTTATTAACTTTTAACTTATATTTATTTATTCCTTGCATAGTTTAAAGTGAAAAAGGTCCTGTTAAACTTTTTAGTAGGGATAAGACTTTTAGAGTTATCTGCGTGGGTGTTGAGTCGCAACTGATTTCGACGTGATTATTTTCGAAAGTATTGCTTCTAGTGAAAAATATCAAAAGACGTTTTCCTCTTAATATTGTGCAAGGAATGCAGTAAAATCAATTGCGTACCCATAAAATGATTGTTGTTGAAAATAAGCAACAAATTGTTGTCTAACTAATGCAATTAACAAGTTATTAACTTTTAACTTATATTTATTTATTCCTTGCATAGTTTAAAGTGAAAAAGGTCCTGTTAAACTTTTTTGTAGGGATAAGACTTTTAGAGTTATCTGCGTGGGTGTTAAGTCGCAACGGATTTCGACGTGATTATTTTCGAAAGTATTGCTTCTAGCGAAAAATACCAAAAGACGTTTTCCTCTTAATATTGTGCAAGGAATGCACTAAAATGAATTGTGTACCGATAAAATGATTAGTGTTGAAAATAAGCAACAAATTGTTGTATATCTAATGCAATTAACAAGTTATCAACTTTTGACTGATTTTTCTTTATTCCTTGCATAGTTTAGAGTAAAAAATGTCGTGATAAACTTTTTTGTAGGAGTTAGACTTTTAATGTAACCTGCGTGGAAGCTGTGTCGCCATTGATTTCGACGTATTTATTTTAAAAACTATTGCTTCTAGTGGAAAATACTAAAGGACGTTTTCCTTTTAAAACGGTGCAAGGAATGCAGTGAAATTAATTGCGCACCGATAAAATTACTACAATCAAGTTAAAAGTTAATAACGTGTTAATTGCATTTGTTAGACAACAATTTTCTGCTTATTTTTAAGAACAATCATTTCATCGATCCACAACTGATTTTACTGCATTCCTTTTCCATTTTTTAGTGGAAAACGTCGTAAGGTATTTTCCACTAGAAGCAATAGTTTTGAAAATAATTACGTCGAAATTCATGGCAACACAGCTTCTACGTCATGACGTTATTTTTTACTCTAAAGTATGCAATGAATAAAGACAAACAAATTAAAAGTTAATACTTATTTTCAACAACAATAAATTTATCGGTCTGCAATTGATTCCCCTGTATTCCTTGCATCGTTCTGGGAGGAAAACGTCCCTTGGTTCTTTTCGCTGGAAGTACTACTATTGAAAATAATTACGTTGAAATTCAAGGCAAAGTCTTACTCCTACAAAAAAGTTAAACAAGATCTTTTTTACTGCAAAAATAGTAATGAATCGATGCAAACTAGTTGAAAGTTAATTATCGTTAATTGCATTAATAAGGCAAGAATTTTTTGCTTATTTTTAACAACAATTATATTATCGGTGTGAAATGGATTTCACTCTATTCCTTTCACCGTTTTAAGAAGAAAATGCACTTTGGTATTTTCCGCTATACCCAATAGTTTTAGAATAACATGCGTTGAAATCGGTGGTGCCTCAGCCGTCAAGCAGATTACTCTAGAAGTCTTGGTTTTAGAAAACAGTTGATTACGACCTTTCTTAGTCTGAACTATGCAAGGCCAAATAAAAACAATTAAAAAGCTAGTAACTTGTTAATTGCATTAATTAGACAAAAATTTGTTGCTTATTTTTAACAGCAATCATTTTATCGGTGTGCAATTTATTTCACTCCATTCTTTGCACGGTTTTAAGAGAAAAACATTGTTTGGTATTTTTCGATAGAAGCAATACTATTAAAAGTAAAATTGTCGAAATCGCAGATTACTTTTAAAGTCTTACTAGTATAAAAAAGATGATTAAGATCTTTTTTACTTTAAACGAAGCATGGAATAGAGACAAACAAGTTAAAAGCTTATTATTTGTTAATTGCATTAGTTGGACAACAATTCGTCGGTTATTTAAAAAAAACATTTTATTCGTCCACAATTCATTTTATTGCATTCCTTGCACCGTTTTAAGAGGAAAACTTTATTTGATATTTTTCCCTAGAAGCAATAGATTGGAAAAAGTACGTCGAAATCATTTTCGATACAGTTTCCACGCAAATTACTTTAAAAGTCTTGCTTCTACAAAAAAGTTGATCTCGACCTTTCTTACTGTGAACTATGCCAGGAAAAAAGAAAAGTAAGTCAAACGTTAATAACTTGTTACTTGCGTTAATTAGACAACAATTCGTTTCTTATTTTTAACAACTATAACTTTATCGGTGTGTAATTGATTGTAATGCATTACTTGCATCGTTTTGAGAGGAAAAAATCATTATGTTTTTTCGCTAGAAGCATTAGTTTTAAAATAAAACACGTTGAAATCGATGGTAATACTGCTTTTCTATTTAAAAAAAAACACCCGAAAAAATGACTGTTTTTAAGCGACGAATTATTTTGTAACTAATGCAATTAACAAGTCATTGACTTTCTACTTTTTTTTGTGATTCCTTGCATTGTTTACAATAGAAAATGTGTTGTTGAACTTTGTTTTAGGTGCAAAACTTTTGAAGTAATCCTCGTGGAAGCGGTGTCGTCTCCGATTTGAACGTATTTATTTTCAAAACTGTTGCTTCTAGCGAAAAATACTATAGGGCGTTTTTCTCTAAACACGATGCTAGGAATGTAGTGAAATCGATGGCGCACTGACAAAACTATTGTTGTTTAACTGATCCAATTAATAAGTTGTTTTGTTTTATCTCGTTTATTTCGTTTCTTTGTATTCTCATTCGTAAAAGACCCTTTTAGCATTCTTGTTGAAGAAAAGCTTAAAAAAAATCGTGCAGTACTTGCACCGCCACTACGTCGACTTGTTTATTAATGAAAGGTTTGTGCCTAGCCAAGTATAACAGAGGACTTTTATCACGCAGAATGCTGTATTTTTGTCTCACGCACGAAGTAAGTACAAAACTAAATTTTGTGCAAGTGTAGAGCCAGCAGTTGTAATGCGACCAGTTTCAATTGATGACATTTTACAGAAGTACTAAAAGAAAGGGGGCTTACCAGACATTCCGGGACAAGATAGCAGTCCCCAGAAATTTGGTACCGCTAAAATCAGGGCTGCATAGTATACCCAAAAAATATCTAATATTTTCGGTCGTCGAATAAATCTCGGAGCGTTTGAATACTGGTGGAATTAAATAAAAAATGAAAAGCAAGAGAGGAGTTTTCATTTTTTTTTTGCGTGAACGCATAATTTTTCTGCGATAAATAATATGACTAATGTCGACGATGTTAATATTAATTTTTATGGAATATTTTTCTATTGTTTTTTCCTGTATTTTTGCAAAAAGGATCTTGCGGTTCACAAATAAATAATAATAATAAAATTGTAGTTGGATCGTAGACGAACGTAAGGACATAAAAATGTCAAGTATCAGTGAAATTTAACGTTTCCGCGTTTCTTCCTGTACGATTTTTTTTCGAACTTCCATTATCGATCTTACAAATACGATTTCTGTGCGATAAACTATCCAGTTTATTTTGGAACAGAAGTAACTACACATTACGAGGAGCATTGTCGATAATCAAAAAAATGAAAGAAAAAAAAAAGAAAAATTGTAAATCTAAGAATCACGCCTGATTTCCAGATTTACGATTTTTCTTTTTTTATGCCCATTATGCTTCGGACAATCATTTTTTAACTTACAAAATCGTTTACATTTTTTTTGCGATAATTACACTGAAAACAAATTTCATTGATTCAATAAATCCATCGTTTGCGGGCTGCCAAAAACAAGCGGTATCAACTTAATTTGAATTCTAATTCCTCCAATTCCATACGAGATCCAACCATTAACTCTAAAATAAGCAAAATAATATTTTATTATTTCAATGTTGAAAGGGATTGAATGAATAAGAACTAAAGTTAATTCAAAAATACTTTTTTTTGGCAGCCCGCAAACGATGGATTTATTGAATCAATGACATTTTTTTTCAATGTAGTTCAATGTATCTTGGAGAACAAAATCTGGATATTCGGAAAATGGGTATACCATCGGTGCCAGGATACTTTTTTTTTTCAGGTGCGTTAACAACGCACCTGATGACGCGCGAAGACGCATCTTTATAGCGTCCCTATCTCCCTACCATGCCACTCTCCAGCCCCCTCCAACGCTACACGAGGACGTGGGAGCCGCTGCGTTGAGGAGCACTGCCGGTGAAAGGCCGCAGCCAATAAGATTTGAGAGTTCCCAAGCGCGCGCTTCGCTGGGTGTCTAGTTTCACCTGAACCTCACTGTATAACATCTAGGATAGAGAAAGAAAAGATGGATACTGTGAGAGTTAGCGTAATGCTACGGCTCACAGAAGCTGGGCGTGCTCACGGGGAAGACCGATTGGGTTGGTGCAATACCACGGCAATCGTGAGGTGGGCTTGATCAAGGAAATTTTGACAAGGGTCAGAGCAATTCTGCGGCTTGTTAAAATCGGAAATATTAATATTAGGGAGTTCCTTCAGGAATGAAAGATAGTAATCAAGTGAGAGCATCGTAACGTGTGGCCCGCTTATATACTACTCACCCCACTACCAGCGAGCCGCGTAACCGTCATCCACGTGGGCGACAGTTCGGCAGGTGCGACAGTTTGACCCGCGAGATATAGCTATATCGAGAGTTCAACCGTCGCGTACAATCGCGAGGTCGAACGTCTTGCTGAGGGAAACGCGTTCCCGAGTCAAAATTTTAACCCTCGGTTAGCCCTCCGGGAATCCCAAATCCTTTGACGAGACAAAAGCTGACGTCGGTTTCATCCTCCGAAATCCAGATAACCCTACTTAAGCTACAAACGTAGAAAAAAACATCTTATTGATGTGAGTAATATATTTTGAGGAATACAAATCAATTCACGCGTTACGATAAATCTAGAAAAAGTTTTTTACTCATTATAGTACCTACTTAACATGTAATTGTACTGTGATTGTACTGACAAAGCGGTATCTTTCTTGAGGCTTCGAACGAATATCATTTTTTATTTCCATTTTTTCTTTTTTTTCCTTACTTTCTTAGACGATTCATATTTCGGACTAAAATTGATCAGATTCTCATGCAAGAAGATATAGATGGATCTGAACCTAATTTGATTTTGTCTTTAATTTTAACGAAGCGATAATAATAATTTCTAAGAAAATAGGAAACAGCTTTTTTACTTCGTTGACATCTCACATCACCTTCAAATGTTATATGCCTTGAATAGAGATTGTTTCTTTTAACGAAAAAAAAAAATTATATAAAAATATTGTTGATATTAAATACAAATATATTATATCTATGACATTATAAAAAGTTTAATAAACGCTTTTGTTTTTCTGAATTTGTTTCTTATATTCATAACGTAAATAGTTATACTTCCATTGATGTTTGGATTAACGGAGGGTGTAATAGTGTATGTGGAAGGAAATTTCGCGGGATCAATGAAGGGTATGGAGGTTTCTGTGGTAGGCTCAGCGGAAGGTCTGGGAGATTCTGCAGTGGGCTCAACGGGGGGCTGGGAGGTTCTATGGTAGGTTCTATGAAGATTTTTTAGGGTCTGCTTCACCCTCCGTGACCCTCCGTTAAGTCGAGATGTCTACTTTCTGCCATTTGGGGAGTCTGGTAGGCTGAAATTCAAATGTTAATCTATGCGCGATACCCTCCTTTCACCCTGCAGACTGCTTTCTTTCACCCTCCAGACTACGACAGTACACCTCAGTCATTTTAGGTTAAAAGGAGGGTAAAAATTTTGACTCGGGTTCCGTTACAGTATATACGAATTTATGGGGTCGTGACTGATATATATGGGGCATTCCACCGGTTGTCGACAGGGTCGCGACCCTCATATATATACATTTTTTTCCTTTTGAGATATTGTAGAGCAATATAAAAAAAACACTATAGAATTTTTTTTCAGATTTAAAAAAAAAATTGTTTTTCTTTAATTACCTAATATTTGTTTTCTCAAAAAGTACGTCGACAATTTTGTTTCTTTTTTTACAGTAAATTGTGTGTCCAAAAACAAAATTTTTTAGCCTAGACCCAGAGTGGGGCGAGGCCTAGATTAGCAGCTAAAAATAAAACAAAATTTAAAAAAAATGTAAAATAGTACCCCAAACTTGAACCTTTCTACAAGTACGACGATGATTTTTTTTAAGTAAATAATAAATTCTGTGTCCAAAAACAAAATTTTTGAGACTAGAACGAAAATGGGGGTCGAAATTCCTGTAATTTAATTACCAAATAATATTAAAACATGTTTGATATTTTTTAATTTTTTTTTTTTGCTACTATTTTAAGCTGCCCCCCATTCCCGCACTAGTCTCAAAAATTTATTTTTTGGACACAGAATTTACTGTAAAAAATAGCATTACTACGTCCGAGTGAATGAATAAAGCGGATATTTGTTTGCGGGGAGGATATTATTAATTACAAAGGCTTCTATTTATCTTGATCGCTTTCGTTCGAACGTCTGCTCGCAGTCAAAGTCCTGTCAAGACTATCTTCTGTCACTTTTACTGTGAAGTTTATCAAGTATTCGTTTGTCGATCGTCATACCGTATGTTCCTATAAAGCCTAATCTCTATATTCATAACAGTATATTTCGATACAAGAGGCCAAAGAAGCGTTTTGCGCATTGCTCGCATGAAGACAACGTAAAGCCTCGGCGAAGCCAAGGCTTTATACTGTCTTCACACGAGCAGTACGCAGAACGATCCTTTGGCCTCGTGTATCGAACCATATTTTATTTCACTCAGTGCGTCAAACATCGTTTACACACATCGTGAAATAAAATTTTGTACGATACTCATGCGAGAAATGTTTTCTTAACTCGTGTGATTGCAACACTCGCCTTCGGCTCGTGCTGCAAATTCACACTCGTCAGAAAAAGTTTTTTCGCACTCGTATCGTAATGTACTATTTCTTTACGAGTGCAATGCAAAATCCGAGTTCGTCCGCCGTTTACAGACATGCAAAATGAGTTGTAACTTCAAGCAGTGAGCAAAATCCAGGGAACAGTGTGCAAAATGAGGGAGCCAGTGCGCAAAATGTTTTGCGTACTAGTGCGTCAACCGGCCATTTTGCGTCTCTGTGAACGGTGGGCAAACGAGGATTTGCATGCACGAGTAAAGAAAAAAATTTATTTTTTAAATCTAAAAGAAATTGTAGAGTGTTACGACATGGATTTTATTATTTTCCAATAAACGCAACGAAGTTAAGTCGATTTTTCTCCATTTTTGAGCGGAATGTTCCGCCTCAGGGATTGGAGGAGTGATCCGGTGATTGAATATTAAAATAAATAATTTTTTGACACTGAACACTGTCTGTAACACAACAACAATGTAATTTTATTCGCTGATTAAAATACAACTATTTATTTTTCAACGTACAATTACGAAAATTAAAAGATTTTTGCGAGTGTAAATTCCGAAGGTCGGCCGTCGGGTTCGGCCCCCGGAGTAGAACTTTTTAATTTTGGAAATGTTTGGCGACTCGACCACGCTGGTCGACGTTGCACTGATAAGGGCAGCGAAAGCAGTCCTGAGCTCAGAGATATAACTACTGCGTGAGAAAATGTAAAGTATAAAATATAAAATATAAAAATATGATTAGTTTAACAGAGTATGTCCATGTAAGATATAAGATTTGTATAGCAACTGGAATAAACAGGTATCGAACTATATAACTCATAATAAAAAATATAAGAGATTAACAATTTTCAAAGATTTTCGCTATTTAGAGTAAAAAGATTTCTCTAAAAAGAACTTATGTCTTTTGATTTTATATGAATAGCTTAAGCTCTTTTAGTACGTTTTCTGAGTGACTTTTTATCCATTTTGTGACTAGCGCAGTTTGCTTTTTCCTTTGATATTTTGTGTTTATCATAGTGTCCAGTTCATTTTTTATTTCCGCTGGCAGTACGTTATAGATTTTGGAGGCAATGTACTCGAAACATCGACATCCCGCTACTTTTTTCCGTATTGGCGCTGTAATGTTCCTCGCAGTAGCTCTGGTGTTTCTGCAGTGATTTATTCACTAATAGTCTTTCGTTTTGGCTAGATATATTACGGCTTTAACACAGTATGTTTGTCTTAGATTCGATAAATTTAGTTCTTGATATAGCTTGTCTGTTGGGCATCTGCTCGGTTTGTTGTATAATGCTTTTACTGCTTTATTTGTGAGCACTTTTAGTCATGTTATTACGAAGTCATTTGAGGCTCCCCAGGCGAGAATTCCATAGTTCAGTACTGATAGGAACGGTGAGTGCAATACCATAGTTTTGTATCTAGTGTGGAGAATTCTACTTAGTTTTCAGAAGATGAAGAGAATATGGCGAAGTTTTTTGACGACTGTGGCTACTTGGTCCTTCTATTTCACGTGCGAGTCCAATGTGATTCCTAGATATTTGATCGAGGGCACTACCTGGATTTCAAGGTCTTGGGATTTCAAGTTTCTGCTATCAGATTTTCGCAGGATTATGCTTTGCCATTGTGGTATGCTATCCAAATATTAGTCAAAAGTGATTATTTTTGTTTTTTCGGCATTGAGTGTGAGTGTATTTTCTTGAAACCAGATTAAATATTTTTCCATTCCACTGCTTGCTCGTACCAACAGTGAGTCTCAGCCATCTGCTTCGAAGAAAATTGCTGTGTCGTCTGCGTATACTACGTTGCTGCTAGCTATTATGTCGAACATATCATCCATGTAGAGGATGAAGAGAATCGGTCCCAATATTGTTGCTTGCGGAACACCGCATGTTATTAATTCTGGGTGGCTCAGTGTGTTCCCGATTTTTGCCCTCTGTGTCCCATCTGTTAGATAACTATGCAGCGATCTGTGCGAGACCCCTCGGAAGCCTTTATGCTCCAGCTTGTCTAGTAATAGCGGTATGTTCAGAGTGTCAAAGGCCTTTTTCAAGTCTGCGAAGACTGCCAAGCAGGGCCTGGTTTTTTCTAGCCCATATGTTATTTTTTTTAACAAGTTCCGCCATCGCATCATCAACAGAGAGATCTTCTTTAAAATCATATTGTAATGTTGAGTATTGACCGGTCATTCTTAGGAAGCTGTTTATTCTGCGTTTCATACATACTTCTATAATCTTTGCTATATTGGATATTAGTGATATAGGTCTGTAATTGTTGAGCATTCTCCTGTTTCCTTCTTTGTGTATCGGTGTGATGTTCGCCTGTTTCAGTGCTGAGGGGAAGAGGTCCTTAGTTAAAACTGGGTTTACTAGGTATATGAGGGGCTTAGTTATCCATGGCGCCAACTGCTTTAGTATAGTAGCTGTTATTCCGTCCGGTCTCGGCGCAATACCTGATTTTAGGCTTCCTATCATTTGCCTTATTTCGCTGTCAGAGGCGCTTCTGAAAACCATAGAGTTTGGCAGTCCGTTTATCGATGCCAGTTTTTTACCGATTTTTGCGAAGAATTCGACAAAAGCGTCCGCGATTTTGTCGTCTTCTTTGCATAGTTCTCCCGATTCCGTTCCAGTACTACCGATATATTCTTTTATTGTATACCATAGTTTTTTGGGGTTATCTGCATTACGTTCAATACCAGATTTGTAATACTTTTTCTTCATACCTCGGTCGAAAGTACGTTCCTCCTGCATCGATTGTAAAGCAGAAAGTCTCACTTTAAGCATTGATAGAACTAGACTCACGCCCTCTGTAACAGCGGGAGCAAAAACTTACTCGCGCGCACCGTTACTCAATACAAGAGACTCGTTGCTGCCGCCAGCCAGAATCATATAACCTTAAAACTCGCTCGGATTTAATTTGTGTATTTGGCTGTTAGTTAATATAATGTACAAAGTAATATTGACTAAAGATTAATAAACAAAAATCACAAATGAACGAAATGGATTCATTTGACGAAACCACGGACGAGGAAGAGGTTATCAAAGATTTTGATGCCTAAACGCAATTAATAGTACAAACAGAAACGTTACCAAAAAATCTGCTGACAGATATACACTAGTCTACGAGACTTATAAAAAATGGCAAGAAGAACATAAAAGTTCTCTATCGACGTAAAATTATTTCTTTTGAAAATGTGTGATTATACTTCTTTTTGTCGATGTATTTAATGCCTCCCCCCCCTCCCCCCGACCAGCAGCACTCGCTTTGCTCGTGCCGCAAATGTCGGGGCAGGCATCAATACGTGTTAAAACGTACATATATTGATTATAAAAATAAAATTCATCACGGTACTTTCGACCGGCTATGAAGAAAAAGCGTAGACACCACGGGGGCAGAAAGTTGAAATTCCTTCACATGGTGCCCGAGGCGAAGCCGAAGGCATCATATCTCACAGTGCAGGGCTTTCAAACTTGTAGTGTAATATACTATTCCTTTGTTCGTCTGATGACGGCATGCACTTTATTTCTAAAAGTAGTAAAGACTTGACGGAGGCCGATGATTTCAGGATTCCGTGCTATTTCTCCGTGCAGATCGTCTCTTATGCTTATTAGCGAGAGTATGTGGCGCGTTACCCATGGTTTCCTGCAGACTTGTTTCTTTTTAGGCGTAGCAAACTTCGCTATTTCAATGTATCTTTGCAACGTCTTTATAAAGTGCATCGTACATTCGTTCTCATCTTCGGTGTCATAAACAACGTTCCATTTCTCTTTTTTAATGTTCTTCACTAGCGTGTGGAAGTTTATTTGACTCGTTTGATGAATTTAGTCATTTATTCATTTTTTATAAAAATTTAATTTAATTTTTATATTTTCTTTACTGATTCTTTTTTTATAACAAAATATGACTGGACGTAACATAGAGTGTCTTTTTATATTACTCTAGAACATCTCAAAAGGAAAAAAATATATATTGAAACAAATTGAAATTTTGGGTAAGTAGGAAAGTGTATGGAAAGTACTCTACCTTTACGCATTAGACTTCAAAATCTCGGTTATGGTAGGAATTCTTATTATCGGAGGGAGGAATTTCGTGTACTGGACCAGAAAGCAGATAAGTTTGTATGAGGAAATAAACCTCAGATATCCCTTTAAGCAACAAGGCAGGATATTTAGATCATCATCGGTTTGTTGTTGTGAGATGATGAGGAATGAATCGCGAATGCGCGAATGAATTTCAAGAGGATGCCTCGATGAATTCGATGAACATAAGTATGATAGGGTTGATGCGGGAAAATCCCGAGATTAATAAAAAAAAATATGACTCTAAAGTTCACGGAGAAGACTGGCGTCGTCGCGTGGAGCGTCTACGCTCATTGGCAAGTGAATTTACGAGGCGCGTACTAATGCCTAAAGCACGCTAGCTTATAACTAGGGATTTTTATGCGGAAAAATTCCGAAAGATAACAAAAAATGACTCGAAGGTTCGCGTGAGAGGACTGGCGTCTTCACGGAGAGCGTCTACGCTCATAAACAAATGATTTTAATTCTTGCGTACTTTTATGCACGTTACTTTAACCGATGTTTGATAGATTATTCCTCAGACGAGTACACAAGTGCATTCAACGTCATCATAAGAATTGTATTACTATGAAATTACTCAATTTAGGAGGTAGTTGATTGAGGAACTAGGTACTTGAATAGATTTGTTATTATCCAGGGATGTTTATCAAAAGTAGGAGGTTTGCTACAAGGGAAGAGTGAAGGATTCTCAATGCATCAAGTAAACAGAAGCGTCTGTGCTTAAGGGGAACAACACGTCTTGATTCACTATCGGCCTAGCTCTATCTTCTGCCAAACTTTACTCTAATTGCTTGTATAACTATCGTGCAAGTAAATTATTAATGGTCGTGAGTTGGGCTATCTCCAGGAGTTCTCTAAAAGAAACGACGAAAAATAAGACAATTGCCGACTATTATATCAGCAAGAGTTAATTACTAATATGTGACAAATTAATTAATAAATCCCTTTAAATCTATAAAAGCGTGACTCGGTACGTCAGCATATAGCTGACGTGCAAAAGAAAGTTTAAATGCTCGAAGCTCTTAATTACGAAGGCTTCCGTAATTTCGAGACAGATTTATTATAGTTCAAATGCTCAGATTCAAATTTGTTGGTATGTGTGTGTGACAAAGTGCGTGAGCTTGGCGTCCGCCAGGCTCTAGTAGATCATATGCGAGACACGGGCAAGTGTTGGTGCGATACCAAGGCCTGCGCGTATATTCGGGTATGGAGCTGCGTTTACCTCAGTTTTTCTACAGGTACCGACGATAGACACCGACACAGACCGTACTGTCCATTGGACGTCCACGAATGGTCCATTGGTCCGTAAAACGTCCACATCCACGGTGGACGATATATGTATTTCTATTTAACGTCTATAGCAGTCTTTTAGTTGGACACATCACAGTGGATAAAAATGGGACATCCATTAGACATACATAATACGTACTACCTTGATCGGTCCGAATGGATATAAAATGGATGTCCATGGACCATTAAGTAGAATACCTCGATTAGATGAATCTGTAGTACTTTACCGAGACATCTAATAGACGTTCAAAATTCATCTACAAGGAGATGTATTTCATAGATGAAATGTGAACGTCCATTGCATCATTTTTGCATGATGAAAAATGAACGTCATTCAGGGCCATAAGGTGAACGAACCCTAAACTGCCAGAGGACCGCATTGTATGGCTGCACCGTCAATACGTCAACTGGACATCTAATGTATGTCCAAACTTTGTCTTCATGGAAACGTACGTTATGGAGGTAATGGGAATGTCTATTGGATGGCCGCGGCAGGACTCTGAATGAATGTCTCGCAAGATCGTTGAGTGGACATACACCAGACATCCGAAAAACCACATTGAATAGTAGCCTGTTTAGTGCATCAGCTGGACATGTGTATAGCGGACGTTGTTCTCCACATCCATAGAACATCAGTTGCATTTCGAATGAACATCACTCCATGCGGCCGAAATATGTACACATGACACAGTATATACGTAAGCCAGATCGTAGTGTGGCTGGTCATTGTCTTTAAATTATACGTCTAATCTGGATGAAAAGCTAAACATACAGGGGACATCTATATGCATTCACTAAACATCCACAGTAAGTAGTAATCAGCACCAATTCTATGTAATATGGTTATCCCTTGAACATACTCGTAGATGTTTATTGGACATACATTTCACGTCCGCTGAACGTATAATATGAACGTTTAAATGTCATAAAATATATGTTCGTTGAACGTCTTATGGATAGCTGTTTTCACGCAATCGATGACATCCATTAGATATTTGATATACGTCTATTATATACCTACTGGCACGTTCAAAGACCGACCACATTACCTAGAATTCGTGCCGATTGACACTTTCTGTGGTTTTGTGCTGGATGTCCATTGATGTCCCCGGGACGATCGATTCATCCACCATGGATGTTCAAAAGACGTACCATGGTCGATATGTTCTGTGTGGGGCAGTACCGGGCGAATAAATTCGGTAGCGCTCTTAGTAGTGGTCGTGTGGGTGAGATCCCTGACCAGTGCCAAGAAAGTTTACGAAGATGAGGCAAAGGATAGATGGATATAATAGTGTCGTTGCAATAACGAGGCCGGTATTTCAAATAGTGGAGTTAGATTGGGGTTGTAGGTGTCGTTGCAATAACGAGGCCTACAGGAAACGTGGATTAATGCGGTTTTTTGTGTTTTTAACTGGAATAGGTGTCAATGCAATATTGAGGCCTATGTAAACTATTGATTCCGTGGATGTAGGTGTCGATGCAAAATCGAGGCCTACGGGATGTTTTAAAGGTAAAAAAAGGACGATATTCTAACGAATAATGTGACAGAACATTCAGGATAGAAAAGATGAGAAGAAACTGTGCGTGTTAGCGCAATGCTAAGGCACACAGGAGCTGGGCGTGCTCACGGGAAAAACCGAAAGTGTGAGTGCAATACTCAGGCAATCGGGCGAGCTGGGCTGTGCTCAAGGAAACTCTTAACAAGTGTCAATGCAATACTGAGGCCTGTAAGAGTCGAAATATAATAATAAGTCTTAATACTAGAGGGTTCTTTACGCAGGATAGTTGGGTGTCTAATGAGAGAAGATCGTAGCGAGTGGCTGGCTTTTATACTGTTCGCCCCACTACCAGAGAGGCTGGCAACTGCCATCCGTTTGATCGTTGATCGGTTTGAATCCGCGAGTTTCTACGACACGGTGTACGTGCTCGAGCCGTTGTGGTCTAATACTCAACGGTTGAACGGAACGTTATTTTCAAGTTTCTCGCCGGGGGTAAGGCGTTCCGCTACAATATATATGATACTGAAAAAAAATTACAATAAAAGTATATTAAAATGGAATTCATATACCCGTTTCGTAAATCTGATATCGTTTTGTATATTAAATTCACTTGTATTTTTTACAGTGTGAGGGTCGCGACCTTGACGATAACCGGTGGAATGCCTCATATATAGTGTATATAAACCACGTTTTTTTTCAACTTCATTTAATATTCGTCGATTAAAAATAACGTTTTCTTATTATTTTTATACAGTTTTTAAGATAACAACTGATACAAAGAAAGAAACAGGGTTTACATTCAATATCTTACTCAATTTTTTATCGTAACACTTTAGATTGCAAATAACACGTTTTTTAAATACAAACTAAATAAACTGTTAGCGTAACTCAATATACTGAGATATAATTTATGTTTTTAATTCATTTTCAGAAATTATTACCCGGTGTTGGTAAGCTTGAGGCATCGTGTTAAAACGCTTTTAGCCAGACAGCGGCCGCTGTAAAAACTGCTGATTGGCTCACGTTATTATAACATGGAATAATGAATGTTGCCATCAAAAGTAGAACTTCGGACCGAGAATTCAAACACAGAACACAGCATATTAGTTGCATTTACCCGTCTAAAGTCACCTGTTCCAAACAAAGATATCAAGCATACCGAATTACTTCCGAACGAAGTCGCTGAAGTTAACGGAGTGCGCAACGAATATGCACTCCACGGAGCAATTGAAGATAACAGAACGGAAACCATCGATGCACTTCTAAATCGGGGATATAATGTTAATGCCAAAGACAGTGAAGATATAACACCACTTCACATAGCTTCTGCGAAAGAACTATTGATTGTCGCTGAGAAACATTTGAACAAAGGAGCTTGCGTCAATATCGCGATTACCGAGACTAACAGGCTTTCGGGTTACACACCGCTTCATTGTGCCATCAAAGTATGTAGTCAAGAAATCACAAAGTTACTTCTGAAGAAAAATGCTTGTGTCGATGCCAAAACAGGAAATGGCTGGATACCACTCGCCATCTCCGTTAACAACGGAAACGTGAAAATCGCCGAAATGCTTCTAGATAGAGACGCCGATATCAACCCTTTGTCCCATCAACATCCACTTCACGTGGCTATTCAAAGCAATACACCAGAATTCGTCGATTACCTTGTAAATCGGGGAGCTGATGTTAACGCAAGAGATAGTGAAGATATGACGCCTATCCATCTAGCTTGAATTAAAGGACATTTGGTTATTTTCGAGAAACTTTTGAATGCAGAGGCTTCCGTCAATTCCGTTGTTGCCGACACAAACAGGTGGCAAGGCTACACACCACTTCATTGTCCCATTGAGGCAGACAGTCAAGACATCGCAGAGCTGCTTCTGAAGAACAAAGCTTGTATTGATACCAAAACAAAGAAACAATTGACTCCACTCGATATTGCCATTATCAGAATACACTAACGGCTATGGAGGCCGGGAAATGTAGAACTTGTATAATTACTTCTGAAACACGGAGCCAACATTTACACTGAAATTATCTCGAAGAAATTGTTTAATAATCTAAGCGTATGAAAGATTGTCGTTGCACAAATCCTTGTGTCCCTTTTCAGTGATCATAAAAAGGCTAACAGAAGTTTTCTCCTCGACACTGTTGACACTTCAAAAGCGGTATACGTCGATATCTTGAACAATATTCCCGCATTACACATGAACTTCACAGTGAATTCCGAAAATACCAACAAATTTAACGCATTTATTCAAGTATTTTTATTCACTGCTGTTGCACAAGGACATCTCCGAGTCATTGACGATTTCTTGAAGGTTGGTGTCGACATCAATGCCTTCTACGACAATGACCGGCATGGAACGTCCTTTACACTCTTGCACAGTGCAGTGGAACATAAGTGTCACGACATAGTCCAGTTATTATTAAGTCACGGCGCCGATATAAACGCAAAATCCACAATAAACTATTACGGGAGAATGGAAACATACAAGACACAAATCATGTACGCTATTGATAACAATGATGAAGCAATGACAAAGATTCTGATAAGCAGGGGAGCTTCCGTAAAAGATAAACCCTATCTTCTTCACATGGCTGCTTTGATTGCAACCGTAGGAACCGCACTAATTGTAGAAATTGTCGAAATTCTGTTGCAACAAGTCGAAATTGACGTCAACGCTAAACACGAAGATGGATATACTGCTTTGCATTTATTGACTCTAGGGGGAAATGGTCAGTGCTCTAAAGAACGTTGCCCTGGTGTACAACTAGAGAAAGCAAATATTGCCAAAAGGCTTTGGAGTAAAGGAGCTTCTATAATAATTTGCAATAACGAAAATTTAAAGTCAGTTCATGCGGCTGTTAGACGGCTCTGTCGGGGTGCTCAAAGCTATCCAACAGTACAAGGTAAACGGGGATTTGGCAATCAACGACAGTTTCCTTTATCCATTCAATTCCACACTTTATTCGGGAAGTGAAATGATTTTAAATAAGCAATTTTTAATCAACATTAAAAATGTACTAAGCCAGACTCCCCTTCATATGGCAATTGAACATAATTGGGGGATAGACAGTTTACGGCTTTTGATTGCTCACGGAGCTGACATTGATTGTAAAAATCATTTTGGACAAATGATTTGGACTTTGCCTTTAGTCTGCGCGCCGAATTTTTATTCCTATTTCTCCTTGAAAATGGCGCAGACTTTTGTACCTTCAGTTCTACTGCAATTTCGCACTATAGTTGGGATTCGACCTTTCGCATAAGATTCAGTTCATACTATTTAAAACACATCAGGGAACACATAATAAAAATGAAAACTGCTGGTCGGTACGTAAGTGAAGGGCGGTTGACTTTAGTTGACAATACTGACCCGACTATGAGAAAATTTCGTGATCAGTGCGAGTAAGAAACTGGAGAAATGATAAAGGAACAAATTAGCGGCAATGTTTTTCTTTGGAATATCGTGTCGGCCAACGTGCACGAATTGGCAATGTACGTGAGAAACAAAAGTGTTGTGCGAGCTCTAGAATCAAACAATTACGCAGACAAATTCCCAATATACTGCAATTGGACTGAACGTCAGTTCAGAAGAGGACAAGGAAGAAAAAATTTGTTGGATCTGAGTTTCAGTTGTTTTAACTGTACAATGGAGTATTCGCTGCCACCGGAGATTTTGACTGCAGAGATTTTTATTTATTTGCAAAATAGCGATGTGGAGAATTTTATTGAAGCTTGTGACGGTTGAATGTGAAATGCGGCAAAAGAAGAATAAGTTAAAAGTTACTAAAATATGATAAAATGTGTCGGTACGAAGACAAAATGTTCGTCGAAAATTTCTGAGTCCATGTTAAACTAAACTTAGAGTTTCAGTGGCGCCACCAGCGACGGTGCTAATCCGAGCGACCGTAACTGGCGTATTAGTATTAATAAAAATGCAGATTTAATTTATTTCCCCATTTAAGTAACAGAAAATACTACATTTCACTGTAAAAAAATGTACTTGACATTAAATGGAATAGTAGTGGAAGTTTTTATAAATACTATACTGATATAAGTAAAAACTTAATTAAAACGATTTAAAAAAGTATATCGCATACTTTTTAACATTTTCCTTGTATATTAATTTTGATTTACAAGTTTATGTATAAAAATTGTCAGTACAGATAAACCATATTTTGAAATATTTGTAACAGTGTTAATGGCACACCGAAACGTAAGGTGGCTTTTTTGTATGTGTTAGAGAATGAATAATAGAAAATAATTAACCAATGGCCTTTCAGAATTTGGAATCAGCCCTTATATGATTACTGTAATGTTTGGAAAAAAAGTATACATAAATTTAGATTTTATGTAATCATTAATTAATTTTTTTAAAAAGCGAGTGGACACTCCCACTTGTGTAAAATTTTTGACATTTCGCTCAACAGTTCTTCATAAGTATAGGTGCACTCAATGTTGTTTGGTATTAAATTTGGCTGAAATCTCTCTGAAATGCGAATAATAATACTTGGACTTGAGTGAACTTGTTATTGATATTTATTAATTCCAATTATTTCTGGACTTATTTATAATTTCTTTTGACAAAATCCACTACAATCGCGAACACTAACCACTTATTTTTAATGAATATAAAAGTTAGGGTTACGGGTGATTTCTTAAACAATTTTTGTTCGTGGATTTATTAGTAACATTTAAACATTATTTTTATGCAAAATCAATCTATTCAGCACCTTGTACATGCTTGATTGTTTTCAGATTTTTATCCCATCGAGATGTGTTCGAAATTTTCTCTGTAACTCACGTTTGGCGGGACTGTACGGCTTGTATATCCTTAAAGATCTTCCATAATCAAAATCGACTTGCTCATCATAATTGAACTATTATTGTAGTTCTTGAAATAAACTCTGCACGAAAAAACATGATATTGAAGATTTGCAGTTGATTTTCCGTTCAAATTACGGTTATGAATGTATAATATAAGTTATGATTTAGTGTAGCATTTTGACGTCGTGTATATACAGAAGCACATACGCACGAGCCGCTCTCCCTCCACGCACAAGAGGCGGAGCTAAAAGCGGGTTTTATAAATATCGTTATTAATTGAAATCTGAAACATTTAAAATTATTCGGTTTGCCATTTTGCATTACTTTTTTATTTTTTCAAATGAATTTTAAGCTTTACTTTATTTTTCTATCATTATTGACAGTGAAGATCGTGAAGTTGTGTATTTTGTTAATGATAAAATCAAAAGCATAATAATTAAAAATGTCTTATACACCATTGCATAGATGAGATCTCAAAGTATTTTGAGGATTTTTTTCAGATTTTTTGGCAAAATTTAGTAGTCAAATATGATTTTAAAAAAACCATAGCTTTTAATATATTGATAGAAAAAAATGGTCTATGCTACGAATTAAAGTCTTGATATCACACTTCAAGTAGAATTAATTTTTATTTAAATTGAAAATTCGTTTAGTTATAGCAACTATAAAATGTTACCTCGTCACACGGCCGGATGGACAAGATTCGTATGACGCGTCTACACGTCACCCGTAAGCGAAGGGTTAAACTACGTGAAAAAACAGGGGCTTATCGAGACTTAGTTAAAACAACGATTAAAAAGTCGGTAACATTGCTCGCCAAGGCACTGATTTGACTAGTGAGAAACGCCCTCACATTTCGATAACCCCAACATATATGACACTCCCCCCCTGGGCATATCGGGCCTTTGATTAAGGGGTCACACACCACCTTGGCGCTCGGAAAAATAGGTATAAAAGTTAACATCTGTATTTACGGAGCTATTAAGTATATAAAATAATTTTTATTTTATACATATACATGGTAGTTTTATGAATTGTTTGAAATAATAACGAATAAAAAAAATGTTATGAAGGGAATATGAGCCAATAAGTAAGATTCTTGTGAAAATCCTTGCTGATGGTGTACTTATGTTCTCTGTCAGGCATTGTCTGAAAATTTAAAAAAATGTTCTTATTTAGAAAGATAGTAGCTAAGACGTAAAGTCGGAATTTTCTTTTTATGTTTTTATTTTGAAAGGTAATAGCTAAGACGTAACGAAGGGAAAAATGTTTACAATTTTTTTTTGTAGAAATGTCAGCTATTTGAAAAAAAAACTCTAACTTTTATTGAAATTTTGAGATTAAAAGATTTATAACTTATGAACATGGAACCCAATCAAAAAAATCCTATGTCACGTCTTAGATAATATTATAAAGAATATGTGTTGTAAATTTTAACAAAATCGGTTGAGTAGATCTCGAGATATCTTGTACACCAGTTTGAAAAAAGTAGTTTCGAAAAAAACGCAAAAGGAAAAAACAATGCATCAGCGTCTTAAAACCAAATATTTTTTTAATTACCTTCAATCTACGATTCCTGGACCGTACATGACAACGAGTGTACCCGAAATATTTTTAGCTTCTGTAAATCCCCAAAGGAATTATTATTAGGTATAAAGGACTGATTAAAAGAACAATATCCTTTGACAAGGCTTTGAGTTCTCGTGCACTCAGAGAAATTTTGGGTTGTGGCCACTACGAATTCAGGGTTAAATATGAATCCAGTTATTTTTTTAGGTTGTTCGAACTAATCGCGAAAAGTTATGTCAACTGAATAAAATAGTTGTGAGAACTAAAAGTTGTGGTTAGCACAACTATTCGTAACTAACCCAGCTGCATTAGTTGCAGTGACGAAGATCCGTAGGTAGCACAACTATTTTTTTTTATTACGGCAATTACAAATTGTGGATAACATACACTAATTTTTCTTACTGCAGTAACTATTATTTGATGTTAATATTAACCTTTCGCTGTAGTTCAAGGAACAATTAATATTGATTCATTGAACTACGATAATGTTCCATAGTCAACTACAAAAAATTGTTTCAGCAGCCTCATTTTGTAGGTAGTCCTAACTTCAGTTTTAAGTGTTACTCGTGGGGTTTTGTATTAGTTAAATCAACTGAAATATGCAATTTGTGGTTACCACAAATCATCAGTTGCAGCTAAAACAGATTTCTAGTATTTCTAACTGTTTTCGGTATGTTACGTTAACTATATATCATCATTTGTACTTACCTAAGGATGTCCTTCCAATACTAACAACGTTTTTAGTTGATAGTACTAGTGCAATACAGTTGTGGGAACTTAACAGTGCAATCTGCAACACACTGCGTATTCCTTGTTACGGGAACTACAATAATTGAGTTCAACTAACGTCATTTCGTCGTATTGTGGGCACCGCATTATATCATTACTGTCAACTGTGGAAAAAGGTTGTGATAACCATTTTTTTCTTTTGTTTCGACTATCGTTGATTGTTCAACTGTACGTACATTTAACTCTAACCCTCTTAACTACTATAATGTTACGGTTAACAATGTTCATTATTGGCAGTACTAGTGTTACATAGTACGGTGAACTCCTCACTGAAATCTGTATCTGTTAAAAATGCTTCGAAAGACGGAACAACGGGTCTATTAAAATAGACGCGTAACCTTGTGAATTTTTTACACACACTCCCCGCTTCCTGTAAGTTTATCAAGGTTTTAATATGTAGACGACTGGTAACATTTGGTTAAAATCACTCAATTTATATTCAAAATACATCAACAAAGCTTTATTATCAAAGAAAAAAATAGAATCATATTAAGTTACATATTTGCGTACGAAATAAAAACATGAACAAGTATTAAATTGAAGAAACTCATTATTGGTAAGGAACATCGTTTATAATTCTCGTAAAAATATCTTTGGACAAATCGAACTTCGTTTGACAAACGATATCTAAGAACGGGCTTAATACTACCAGTAACGTAACTACCGTTGGACGGTATTGATAAAAAGGAACTCTTGAGACACATTAACAATAAGTTACGAACAAAAATATATAAACCGGTTCCTGTCGAGTCACAGGCGATCTGTAAGCGCGAATCTTAAATGATCGAAAGAATGCATGATAGAATGTATCATTTAGATTCACACAGATGGAAAAAATACTTTCTTGTAATTACGAACAGAAACTTAACACTAACACTTAACATTAATACTATTATACGCTCTTAGTACAAAGGAAATCTTGGCATACATTGCACAAAATTATTAACGAAAACATAGAATTCTGTGCCTGTCGAGTCGTAGAGGGTGGTTGGGCGATCGCGATTCGTGAACGAACCGAAGAATTCATGGCAGAATATCGCGCGCGAACCCTTCGTTTTAAGACAAGCCTTTGAAAGTTATTGTTAAAACAAACTTAAAACTATTATACTGAACCGTGGAAACAACGTATCACAGGCTTCTTTTACGTACACGCATTTAAATTATAAAACTTCGTGCACTTGTAAATATTTTTTCCGTCTGCTTGTTCTTATCTACTACCACAACGTTACAAGATTAATAGCTTTAGAAAGGGCAGGTTCGTTCGATATCATTAGGAACTCGAGACCGTTTTCGGAGACTAATAACATCATTGAAGTGGAACTTTACATCGTTTATGATGAAGTACACTGCTGTCACTTTGTTTGGAGGTCCGACGGCACCGTTAAACGGTTGAAGAGTCAGTTTGAAGTTTTCCGCAATGCGTCGATGCGTTGTCAATACTTCCTCTAACTGAGAAACCTCCTGTTCAAAACAAATTGAAAATTTCTTTCAAATTTTTATTTCCGATAACATTCTCCGCGCAGTTTGCAGACCACAAAAAAATAGTTAAAAGATTCTCTAACAATAATCAACTTCGTTCACACTGAGCGATCATGTTACGGTAGAGCTGCTGCTTATTTGTTAACTAATCAGTATTAACTAATCAGATTTTCGGTACTGAGAAACTGAACATTTCAGTATGTACTTTGCAGGCCCCGTAATCAATTAGATTAAGCAGGCAGGAAAACTTACGTTGATCCAGCTGATGAACGAGTCAGCCTGTTCTTTGTGAGACGGTCGCACGTTTTTTTTTTCAGTCCGGTTCAGTCATGTTAGTAGGCCGAAACAGGTACGGCAATGCACGAAGAGCGAGAATCTCTGGAGGAACGTCGTCTGAAAATGTATGGGTTGACTTGAATTCCCGAATCATTTATTCGCTTAAACTAACTTCTACAAAAGCAGTAACGTAACCATTAGTAGCAACTACATTGAAGATTCCACTGAAATGTGCAAGGACAATACTATGATCTAACGTGGTTACGATTTCTTAATTTAGTCTCGACGGTACAAATTTTTAATAGAAAAGCATGCGAGGAGCATAGCAGATATAAATGAACGCAAACTTGGAAGAGGACTGCTGCTGAGGTTCTTTCGACGCATGCCAACTGACTGACGAACTAACCCGAAAAGTCTGTTAAAATTTTTTACATCACTTTTTAGCAATTTAATCGAAAACCAACCTCAAAACTTTTGTATGGCAACAAGAAGGTCTTTCATTACAATCTTAAAAAATTGAAACCCTTAACGTTCAGAAAGGTAAGGCTAACGGCTTAGTTTGCAACCCTTCAGTGCACGTCTCCCATTCTACTTGTCTGAGATCATAAGAATAAACAAAGAGTCTCAAGTGTCATTTAGCGCCATTGATTGGCTATCTACTAAACAGAGCCAGGGTAAAATATACGGCCGTTTAAATTATATTCGAAAGAACCTCATTAAACATGAAGCTAGAACAAATTGGCGATCTACAACAAAAGGATTAGCGGGGGTTAGTTCTTTGTATCGACAAACAGTATTTCTACTTTCTAAGATGCACATAGATCGAGATTCCGCAGATGATGGAGTAATTCCTACACGGACCGAAAGAAATAGAAGAACGATTGCGAATTCTGCGTATTGCTCTGATTTTTCTTAAGCAACGGTGAAGTTATAAACAAGAGCATCGTTAAACACACAACATTTTAAAGTAGTACAAGACATTAACCAACGTTTTCAAGGATCTTTCTAGAAGCGATCGTCTTGCGTGCCACATGAAGTATTTTCCGTGAGAGAGCAGGCCATTTTACCGGCACATTATCTTCTCTCGCCCTGTAATCATTTTCAAAATCCACCTCGAGCTAAACATAGGAAACATCTCATTTGCTATATATGCGCAACGTTGTAAAACGTTGCTACAAATTTAAAAAAATGAAAATTGTACGACAATGAAACGAATTTATCGCGATTTTCACCGAAACCAACTTATATGTTTTGTTTATTTTTATTTAATTCGTTTTTGTCAATTTTATTTAATTATTTAAACAATTTATCGACAAACAACATTTAATTATCAAAAGTAAACTGAACCAGCTTACGCGGGTCCTTCTAAGAAGGTTATTCGATAAACATTCGACACAACGTTGAACGTTAAAAAAAAAGAAAACAATGTTTGAAAATGAAATGAATTTATCACGAATCACCTGGATTTTTACCGAAACCAACTTGTATGTTTTGTTCATTTAAATTGAATTCGTTTTTGTCAATTCTATTTAATTAATTTAAAAAATTATCGACAAATAACATTTAATTATCAAAAGAAAACTGTAAGCCAGTTAACGCGGATTCTTTTAGAATCGTTATCCAAAAAACGCGTGGACTCAACGTTGAAAAATGTTGCTACAAATAGAATAATAAGTAAATGAAACAATGTACGAAAATGAAATGAATTTACTACGAATCACCTCGATTTTTACCGAAACCAACTTATATGTTTTTCTCCATTTTTATTTAATTCACTTTTGTCAATTCTATTCAATTAATTAAATGTTTTATTCAATAACATTCAATTAGAAAAAGAAAACTGCAAGCCAGTTAACGCGGATTCTTCTAGAAACGTTATCCAAAAAACGCGTGGACGCAACTTTGAAAAGCGTTGCTCCAAATAGAATAATAAGTAAATGAAACAATGTACGAAAATACAATGAATTTACTACGAATCACCTCGATTTTCTCCGAAACCAACATGTATGTTTTGTTTATTTTAATTGCATTCGTTTTTGTCAATTCTGTTTAATGAATTAAAAAAGTTATCGACAAATAACATTTAATTATCAAAAGAAAACTGTCAGCCACTTAACGCGGATTCTTCTAGAAACATTATCCAAAAAACATGTGGTGAACATTAATAATCGTTGTTACAAATAAAAAGAATAAAAAAATAAAAATTATCGATTTTCACCGAAATGAACTTCTATGTCGCTTTCGTTAATTGAATGTAATGAAATATATATAATGTATTCGAAAGCAACATAATACATGTTGTCGTTGTGAAGAAAGCCGTATCCGTAGAAATGGTGAATATATATTTCTTTGTTACTGAGGCAGTGAGAGAACACGCGTTGAGTCTGTTGCACGCTGAACGACGCACGGTTACACATATACACGTTTGCACGCTGCCGCTGCTTGGACGTGCTCACTCGCGTCGACTTAACGTTGAATCTGCCTATCTCTCTCGCTCTCACACACTCTGTATAACCGCTTCTTCGGAACTGAAGCGATTTTTCTCGAAGCTTTACTTTTATTAGCACAATTAAAACGAATCTACTCTTCTGATTACGTTAAATGGAAAACATCTCGAGCACATTGCAGATTTAGCATGCTAAATATTTTTATTTTAGTTATCCAGTGTGCTATAATATTCAAGTGAAACGGATATTAATGCTACGATTTCGAATTTTTGACACTTGAAGACGAACAACCAGCAGCAATTGAGAATGGACGGCGCCATGAGGCTACTCGGTTCATCTCAGTTTCATTTTTAAAAACGAATATCCATGTATTCTACACGAAAACCGATTCTTCGGAACTGAAGCGATTTTTCTGGAAGCTTTACTTTTATTAGCACAATAAAAACAAATCTACTCTTCTGATTACGTTAAATTGAAAACATCTCGAGCACATTGCAGATTTAGCACGCCAAATATTTTTATTTTACTTATTAAACGTATATTCGGAACATTGTTTAAGTAAATGTACTTACCACTAGTATCTTTGTCCTGATTCTCCATAGTTGTCCTTGATGTAACTTATTTCATTCATTGAACGATTGTCGTTGTGTTGTCACTCGTCGTGCCCCTTCGTATAGTCGTCACACTACTGCTCGCACTGCTCGCATCTCACCCGTTGATGTAGCGTGGCGAAATGCCGGTGCCGTTGCGACGAAGGAAAAGGCACGTGACTCCTTGCGTGGCTCTTGCCGGCAACCAGCACGCGTCTGTTTGGTCGGCCCCTGATTGGTTAGTGAGTGTTGTTGCTACGCGAGCATAGCAACGACGCTAATGTAGTTGGTTTAACTACGAAAATAGTTGTGCCAACTTGGCGGGGAGGAATTCAAGAGGCTGTCGCAACATTTTGCGTACAGTTATCGTGACAGCAGTCGTACAGTTGGTGGAACTTACTAGCCAAGTTACATCAACTGCGATTCTATAGCTGCCTCCATATTTAATTATGGTCTTCGAGCTCGGTCAACCAATTGAAATAGTTCCGCCAACTGTGACGCAACAGTAAAAGTTCACAGCAAAATGTAGTTGGTTTAACTACGAAAATAGTTGCGCCAACTAGGCCGGAGGAATTTAAGAGGCTGTCGCAACATTTTGCGTACAGTTGCCGTAACAGCGGTCGTATAGTTGGTGGAACTTACTAGCCGAGTTGCACCAACTCCGATTGTGTAACTGTCCCCGTATTTAATTATGATTTTTAAGTTCGGTCAACTAATTGAAATAGTTTCGGCAACTGTGACGCAACAGTAAAAGTTTACAGCAAAATGTAGTTGGTTTAACTACAAAAATATTTGCGCCAACTCGGCGGGAGGAATTTAAGAGGCTGTCGCAACATTCCGTGTACAGTTGTCGTGACAGCAGTCGTATAGTTGGTGGAACTTACTAGCCGAGTTGCACCAACTGCGATTTTGTAACTGTCCCCGTATTTAATTATGATTTTTAAGTTCGGTCAACTAATTGAAATATTTCTGTCAACTGTTTTGGGTTTAATTACCGTAACAACAATTCCGTAGTTGCTTGTGCAGTTTATGTAGTTAGCGCAACAACAAAGATGTAGTTGATCTGTAATGATTACCGTAACTATACGGCGAAGTTACGATAACAATCATTACGTTGACATAACCAAAAAAAATAGTTCTATTAACTACAGACTCACAGTTGTCCCCAAATAGTTGCCACGACTACGCATATTTCTCTCAGTGTGAGGGTCCGATCGCTACCTGCGTTTCGGGCCGACTCTCTGACGCACTCACTTCTAATTGCTATAACTTAGGAAATAGTTTGAATTTTGAAAGGGTTAAACGTTTAAAATATTCTTAAAAGTATACATTTTTTTAAAATTTTATCTAGCCAAAAAAAAAAAGATTTTTTTTAAATCTCAAAGTGGTTTAACCCCTCAAAGGGATATGGGGTTAGAAGTATCATAACTTGCAAATAAAAATCAATTTTTCATTAATCATGAAAATTTATGAGTCCTTGGGGGACTTCTAAATATTTTGCAGGGCCTAAATTTTTGAGAGCTTCAATTCTGGGTTCAGTCTAAGAAGAAAAAAAATATAGCTCAAAATATTGTCACTAATGAGATTGTAACGACTTGCTGAGACTCTGTAAAAATGCGCGAGAGCTTTTAAATCGTTAAGCATTCAATTATGAAGGACCAACCTGCTTGAAAAATCCTGAAGATCCTGTAACTTATCGATAATAAAATCACAGAACTTTTAACTGCTGATAACTTCCAAAACTGATCAGTTTTCCATTTGATTCCAGCGATTATACATCAGAAACATCGACGATTGTCAACAGCTATTATTCGACATTCAGAAGCATAAAAAATTATAAAAAATGACTAACGGCATCTATTATTGTTTATCTACGAGAAAAAAAATCACTTTGACAATTTCTCAAATTCATGTAAGAATTTTATCAATTTAAATTTCGTTTTCATTTTTAATAAAATAAAAATATTGAACAAAATCAAATAGTGCTGCATAATTATGAAATGCTGTTAGAAATTCTCATTAATTGTGAATGACATTTTAATGACGCTCCGACTGTCAAAGTTTAGTATTTGGGAAATTGAATAATCGCTAAAGTGTATGTCTTCGGCGTAGCCGCCAGAAAAAAAATCTGTTTCTTTTCACCATCACAAAGCATTTTCTCTGAAAAAGAAATATATATGTGCAAATACCAAACGACATTATGAGAAAAATTACAAGCATTACAAATTTTCTTTTAATACTTGGCGTCGAGACGCTACCGCGTCTCGTGAAAGGAAGAAGAAATACATTTTCTATAGATTCCCATAGCGTCCAATAGGGGCAGCACCATCGAATTAGTTACTTAAACCTTTCGAGCGTCCATCCAGGTAAACAGTCTTGGAAGAAACGGGATCGACGTCATAACAAGTCGAACGGAGTCCAAGAAAAGTCCAAACCAAAGGACAACTTTTCATCGAGCGTTCGGAAAATTTTACACCATAAGTAAGTAATTATCCATATTGACTTTCGAATTTTGTAACTCCACATTCTATTTTCGGGCGCCACAACACTTTAGTAGTGAGATTTCCATCGTAACCATTGCAGTTGCAATTCTCATTTTTTAATTCTGGAATTAACTAAAAAGAAGCGATTTGCAAAATTTTTATCATTTTTTAAAACTATATTGCAGTAAAGAATTGTTTCTTGTAGTTGAAAATTCTTAAGTATGTTGACATGTTAATATAGATTATTCTTGCTTGTGAAACGAACTGGTTGTGTGAGAAAGTGAAAGGTTGAACGCGTCTTATCGAACACTGCAGTTTCGTGCATGGTCGTAAGTCCTTAATCCGTTATTTTACGAAATACTGGCGCAAAAGTTATAAACAAAACCAAAAGCTGTTTTGCAAATTGAATTTCGTAGAAATTTATTCCGAAGTTAATTTAGCCTTAGGTTATAGTACAATTTAAACTTAAAAAACGGCTTAAAAGCTCCGGAAAGGTTTTTAAAAATATTTCAAAAGTACTCACACAAACGAACATAATTTTGAAAATTCAATTTAAAGCCGCCCTTGCAATTTATAACAGTCAACTGACGAAGTGAACCAAAAATGTTGTAAATCGTACATTAAAAAAAATTGCATTTAATTATTCACTATGGGCATAAATATGTATTTCTAGATAATTCGTATTATTAAACAATAGCGAGTATATCGGCAATAGTGGAATGAAATTCGTGCATTTCTACGGGAACCGCAGTACGTTTCATGTGATATAATAGTACAGTTTAGATACGTTAATTTTTGTTCCGAAATGTGAGTTCGACCATTAAATTAAAAGACCAAAATGGCTGGGTATTTAACCGCAAATTAATAATTAACAAAAGTCGAAAAAAAAGTTCGGTTTTATTTTGGTTATATGCAAACCGATGACGGATGGAACTAAATATCGAAAAAAAACCGCTGACTTCAATTTTGGTCACGGACACACGGAGCGAAAAATTTTGTGGCATTAACAAATCAGTGCTAATATAGTGACAGCAAAGCCTTATTTCTTAGCCTAACAAAAATTATTTACTAGGCTTGTCAAAAAAATTGCTAGACCAGCAAAATGATTTGCTAGGCCAACAAAAAGATTTGCTAGGCCAGAAAAATTATTTGTTAGGCCAGCAAAAAAGTTTGCTCTCATTATGCTAGCAAATGATTTTTCTCCGTGCAGCGAAAAAAGACCAAGCGCCAATACAAAGGATCGGTTCATTTTGTCGATTTCTACGGTTCGATTCGTATTCCAATGTACACGTCGGTTTTTTTTTTTTGGTTCTTCTCTTAAAAGCAGTGATCGCCCAATTTTCTTGCAGTATATCCGACATAGTTCTATACAGATCCATCTCTACACCATGTAAAACTGTGCCGTGTAAAACTTTTGTCATATCCACATTTGGCCATGTCGAACTATTCCACGGAAAGAAATTTTTGGTTGTGGCAACTACGTTTTCGATTTGCTGTACACGATGTCTAAAAAATTAGTTGCCTCAACCATATCGAATAGTAACATCAACTATTCACGATTAGTTCTCGTGAGATTAGTTAGGTTAACTAATCCAATCGTTGAGACTACCACTCGAATAGTTGGGACTGCCATTCGAATCGTCGGTATTATCATTCGAATCGTCGGTATTACCATTCGAATCGTTGGTATTACCAATTGAGTTGTAAGATAATCGAATAATCGATTGGTTGTCTTAACTCATTTCTTGGTTATGGCAACTAATCTTTTTTTTCCGTGTCGTGTCGAGTTTGATGCGTGTAGGATCTAGTCTGTGTAGAATGACTTGTGTAGAATCTGGTATGTGTAGAACGACTTGTGTAGAATGTCTTCCCTGGTAAAAATAAATTATAGAAAACGATTATAAAGAATTCTATCGTTCCGAATACGGACTTTGGTTCGTGAATTTACGACGTACTATCATAAATTTACGATCGAAATCCTATATGTTTCGTCCATATCCTATAATATTATTATAAATTATATAATTTTTGTATTTAATTTAATAATAAAAATATACGATTGTACGTATTTACCCATGATGTACTATTCCAAGCAAAAAAAAAAAAAGAAATCGACCGGATAATTACGTTTTTTTCTGGTCACCCATCTTTGTGGTGACTGCGGCCCAAGCTGCTTAACTTTCATGATATCTGATAGACTGCCTAACTATTCCATCCAAACTCGTTCTTGTAAGATAATATACATCAATAATATATAAGCCGCTTAACGTACTTATGAGTAACAACAGTAAATTGAGCAGTTTTTTAGTGTCTTTCTTACTAAATTATTTATGTTAATTAACTCTGTAAGAATGCTTCATGTATATATTCCTTACCGAAAGTTTTATTTTATCTGTATTTGAGTACTTTGCGATACGAGAAAATCTAATAAATAATCAAGCATATCAAGATACCAATAAGAGCATTGACTTCGGATAATAAGAGGTTTAAGAATTTATTAAAAAATCAGTTTAAAAAAAATTATAAAATATTATAAATCCGTTAGTGTACCATACATCCCGATACCATACATCCCGATACATTCTAGTCTGTGCAGATTTATTGGTATGTAATCTAATCTGTGTAGGTTTACTTGTGTAGAAGCTAGTCTGTGCAGTTTAACTTGTGTCGAATCTCGTCTGTGTATATTTACTTGTGTAGAATCTATTCTGTATAGATTTACTTGCGTAGAATCTAGTCTGTACAGAATAACTTATGTGGAATCTAGTTTGGGTAGAATTACTTATGTAGAGGTTCATCTTGTACCTACAATGTTTCGCCCAAAAATTAAACACGTTTTTTCTTCAAAGCTCTTTGTAAAAATTTACGAAAAAAATCGGAGAAATGTTTAAACTTCTTGTTCATTGAAATCCTTATTTGAAGTAGTAAATGCAGAGTGTTACTTGAACAAGTGATAACTCCATTTAGTAAATATTTTATTAGGCATATTTCAATAAACTGGAACGTCATTAGTGCGACTCCTCTGACTTTAGTTATACTGGTCAACTACTTTAAGTCTATTCAGTTATTTCAGTTGAAAATAAACCACAATTCTGTTTATTATTTTACAGGCATTGATACCCATCAGAGGACTACAGGTCTGCCGTCATCACGGGCAACTCCCCGAAGCGCCTTGGGCCTTTCGGACCGCTTGGGACCGCTTGGGACCCCCCCGCTGGCCGTGCTAATCCTTCGCAGCAATACTTGAATCTTGAAGCGGACAAACCCCAAGCAATAAACCATCACTATAGTAATGTCGGACCAAACAAAGCAAATCGTTTCCCTTGCTGAAACTCTTAAAGGGAATCCAGAAAGACTAAAATCTTTCCTACACCGTTTTTGTCTCGCTAATCCGTTGCCACATACAAAAGAATTTCTATTGCTCTCTGAAGCTATTCGGAATAATCGAACAGAATTCGCTAAAGTAGTTTCCGAAAAAATTGTTGAATTCGACACTAAGAGTCAAAATCCAAAAAAGACAATCGACAAAAGTGATGATTTTAACAATGTTTGCAGCTCCGAAGACTCTTTTGTAGACGCTAAAACAAAGTCTGATCTTCTTGAATCAACTATGTTAAGTGGTGACTTGAAACTTTTGGAAATGCCTGTAGACAAGGGCTGCAATTTAAATTCATTCTTTGGCAACCGTCTTCTTCACATTGCCGTGGAAAACAACGCAATGGAATTTGTCGAATTGCTGTTGAATCAGGGAGCAGATATTAACGTCAGAAACAGTGAAGACATGACGCCGCTTCACGTTGCTACTATGAAGGGTTTCTTCGCCATTGCTGAGAAGCTTTTGGACAAAGGAGCCAATGTCCATTCTTCAATTTACGATCTCAAAAGACACAATAGAAAAATCTGTGATAATTCGGGAAACACAAACATACAGATCATCGAGGGACTCTTGAAGACACGAACAATTGCTGAGGAAGTAACAAGCCCACTCCAAGTTTCGGGCGAAGACAGCGTGGATTTTGCTTATGAAAAAACCAAAACTCGTGAAAACTATGAAGGATCTTCGATATTCTTTGCTGTCCAAAACGTCGACGTGGCGATGACAAAACTTTTGCTTAGCAGAGGGGCTGATGTCGCACACAATGCTAATCTCCTGAACGCTGCGGTGAACTCGGGAAATTTGGATATAATTGAGTGTTTTACAAAGCGTGACATAGATATCAATGGCAAAGGAGAGGAAGAGGACACGGCGTTGCATCGCGCTGTCCTTGTTCCTTATTCTGAAGACCTCAAGGTCAAGATTATTAAACTGCTCCTTAGGAGAGGCGCTAGCGTTCATTCTAGAAACAAAAGTGGACAAATCCCACTTCATTTGGCTGCTCAGAAAGGTTACGCTAAATTAGTCGAAACTCTCTTACAATATAATCCGGATGAACACGACTTACCAAATTCTGAAGACACTTTATCCGAATTTTTAATCTCAGAAGAAAGTGACTTTAGCTCAAAAACCAAAGGAACTCAGTTTGATGCTAAGAGTAAAATTGATGTAACACAACTTCGCTTAGCTGCCCAAAAAGATTATGCGAAATCGATCAAAACTCTCCCAGAATTTAGATCTGATGAAGAAAATTCAACAAATTCTGAAGACTATTCTGTCGGTTATTCGATTTTGCAAGGGAGTGAATTCGGTTTTGTGAACCAAACAGCTCAGTTGTATGCTAAGAATAGTATTGGGGGGACAGCTCTTCATATGGCAAGCTCGAGGAATCATCCGGAAGTTGTGGAGATCTTGTTGAAGCATGGCATTGATATCAACTGCAGAACAATTTTTGGAAAAACGGCTCTTGACGTGGCTTTTGAAAATGGATGCAGACAAGCCTTCATGGTTCTTCTGAAGTATGGCTCTGAAATCGACGTCGCTTATACTGCTAATATTCCTCATCGGAATCGTCCCAGTTTTTGTCTCATCAAATCACATCGCGGAGAATTTATAATATCGAATAAATATTGCGCGGAGAGCATAAAAAAGCATATTATTAGAATGAAGACTGCCGGGCGATTTGTCAAGAAAGGGAATTTGAAGTGTGTGGCCAACCGTGGCGAATCGTTACAGTCCTATCATCAAGAATGTGATGAAGAAATGAGAAAATTAAAAAATGAAAAACTCGGTGGAAACGTTTCTCTCTATGACATTTTGCGAAAAAATGGCAACCACTTGGCAGTTTACGCAAGAAATGAACGTATACTTCATGCTCTTGAATCAAAGGACTTAAAGGAAAGATTTCCTATTTACAGGGACATGATTTGCTACAATTTAAAGAAGGGACAAATGAGGGAACTTTTAATGAACATCAGTCTGAATTCGTTCAATTCCTCGATCGAATATTATCTACCTCCGGAAGTTGTGGTTGCACATATTTTTAGATATCTGAGAAACGAGGACCTGGTAAATTTTATAGAAGCTTGTCATACTCCAAGAATTTGATATAACAAATTTTTCTTGATATCGTTTTGACAATCTAAGAATATAATCGATCTCACATTGCTCATAATAGTAGCTTCATAGAATCTCGAATAACGGTACTCTACGGTTATAGTAGTGGGGAGGTATCGTTTAGCCCTAGACCGATAGTACTACCATTAGAGAGATTTGGCAGAACGTTTCGGGCGATCGCCGAGACGACATCGTATTAATTTATTCTATTTTGAAACTGTTATATATATACATATCAATCATAAAGTTATGAATTATCTTTTCACTTTCTACAAAACCTTGGCCAAGGATACGCATATGGAGTTCAACCAATATCTATAGAAAAGATAAGTAAAATATAAGAAGTAGACATTGATGAATGTAACTAAAAATTGTCGTGGTATTTACATTTACAATTGTAAATAACCCATATTTTGTTTTTCTTGATGACATCACACAATTTGTGAGATTCAATAACTTGTATTAAATGTATGAATGTATGTGAGTGTGTATGTATTTATTATATGGGAAGGAATTATTATAAAATTATGGCCATTTACACCGGAAAATGATAATAATTTATATGTATTACAAATTTTAATTTTTGAATGAATAATTATAAATAAAACTTTCATTGGCCAAAATTGATGTTTTTGTTCCTTTTTTTTACTCTTATTTATTAATATGCCAGGATCCTTCTATATTAATGTGCCACCATTGTTATTTTGTTTTTAATCTATTCGATGTGCTACTATTTAAATTTGTCTATATTGTGTTATTTTAATTTACATTTTAATCTGACTTATGTCCATTAATTTCGTAATTGAGTTTAAATAATTATTCACAGATTGATTCGGACAAATTTTTCATTTCTGATAAAGTAACTGTTGTATAATAAAATTAAAACTAAAATCAAACAAAAAAATCATTATAACAACAACAAAGAACGACAATCCTCTTTTAAAAAAGACATGCTACATCGAAACTCGAATTATATCGAAATACTGAATTGTTTATAAGTCTCCGGATTGGTCAATGATGATGGCGATGTCGTAGAGCCAACTTCATTCATATATCAAATCGTTCGTATATCAATCATGACACACCTAACCGAAAAGCGCACGCAGTTGTAGACAAGCCATACAGATAGAAATATTTGGTTTGATAACAAGAGAAGACAAATGAAAAGAACTTAAAGGAGCAAGCGAAGCGAGCGCAGTGTTTTTAATAATAATCTAAATCGGAGGAACTTTTAGAACTCAAATCAGATTTATTTGCGGAATTTTTTAAATAATTTTAACAAACATGCTGTTTGTTGCTTTAGAAATGATAACCAATTAATGTGTAAGCTAACTTTGTAGTTTTAAGATGAAAAACAATATGTTTAAGATATGACGGTCACCTTAAGTGTAATATTGACGAATAAATTGTACTTTATTTCAGTATAATTCTGTTCAGTTCCGCACATGTAATATTTTTTCCTACAGGCTGATAAGTCATCAAACATACTTTTTATCTAATTAAGACAGACTAATATCAACATTTTTCCTCTCTGCAAGTAAAGCATGTGGTAATTTTTAGAAAACTCGAGAAAACTTTGTACTCAGGGAAATTCACGTACTTTCCTCCCTTCTAGCATAATATACTATGGCTTAATTTCGGATACCCGGATTTTTCGTATTGAATAACGTACAAACATAATTTCGAAGTAAAGTAACGCAATCGTTAAGAAATTCACCTTGTTTGTATGAAAATCAATTTTTAGATCACTTATCGAGAATCTGGAAAAGCAAGGTATAGTTTAGGAATATATTTTTTGCTCTGTAACTGAATATTTAGTTTAATGATTAATTGCACACTTTAAGCTTTCACCGTCTGTAAGAAAACAAACTAATGAAAGAATGTGCAACTTTGGTGGAAAATAGTTACCCAGGGTAGTAAGATCCAAAGACACTATAGTCTCCTTGAAGCAAAATCGCAACTTATGAGTGCGAGCGAGAGAATCTTTCGCATCTCCTTAAGATATTCTAACTTTATTTCATTTTTATAATTTTAGCTTAATGTAACAATAAAATATGTTAACAACCTTATTAAAGATCCTTTTTTTATACCTTAATACCGCTCTTATACATAATATAAGTAATATGAAGATGTACTAAAATTTTAGAAAAATTGACGTTATTGCATTAACTTGTGCCGAACATAAACCAGCAAGCTAAATTTTGTACGTAAACGGAATAATATTCAGTGATGCTAATAATATGGTGGAGACCTTGTAGTTTTTTTAAAATATACTTTATCCTACTAATACCTTTTCGGCATTATTACTATTTAAAATCGGTATTCCTAGTATTTCTATTGACGTTAATTATTTTGCAGATTTTTTTTGTCACCAAATATTCAATTTCTAATCAAAAGTTGGTTTGTGTGAAAAATTTATAAGGATTGAAAGATACGGTAAAATTATTATATTCTGAAATTATAGTCGTTTTGATAACACATTGCGCCTAGGAAGATGATAAAAATGGACGTCAATTGCAATGCATTTTGTTTCGACCTGTAAAATGTTCGACCACAATAAGATGAGTTTCGGCCTAGTCGGACGGCTCTCGCCGGTGTTCCGGCAATATATTCAGCCAGTACAACGCACAACTGTTGGGACAGTATTACCGCAGTACTTAGTCGCATGTCACGCTAGTGCCGGTAAAGTTTGCTCGTCGACGTTAAGACGAATTTCGTTCAAGCCCACGCCCAGTACTTGGACGAACCCCGGCTGAGTGCCGTCCATGTTATCATGGAAGTACTGGCGACAAGTACTGGTGCAGCATGGTGCCAATTGTTAATCAGTACCTGTAACAACACTGCCCAACGACACTTGGCGGCCAATTCCGTTTTAGTACTGGACCGTATTGGTAACTCTGGCAGTATACCAGAATTCGTACATGGGTCCCTATTGCATTTCTAAAATATTATATTTCAGGCCATTTATCGAAAGGCCAAATCGCTTGGTCTCCAAAATATTATAAGAACGGATAACGAAGCCAAAGGATTTTTTTTTAAATTTTGCCCTCGCTTACTTGCCGGCGACAATGGTGCAGGAGCAATACGAAATCACTCGGAATCTTTCTCAGGCGATGAGCAGGCGATTTGCGAACTTTCGCTCGTACTATGCGAGGTATTGGCTGCGTACGGTGACACTGGCTGGCTTTAGCGTTTATAGTCTCGGGAGAAGAACAAACAATATTATAGAATCTTACCACAGCCGACTAATCCACAGGATGGAAAATCGCCCCACTCCCTGGGATTTCCTTTGTAATTATCGATTGCAGTATAGTAACGCCCTTTCAATCCACTACTAAAATATGAGTTCTAGGAATTTTGGCTTTTTTGTATTTCCCCCAATAGGCAAGCTCCAGAAACTTCAATACGACGTGCGGGGCGATATTCCAAGTCTCCGTAATAATCGGGCAATAGGCAGACATGCAAGATACAGCACGGTCTTCAAACAAAAAGAGCTTGTGAAAGGTTAGGTAGTGATATATTGTTAAAGTTCCCGAATACAAAACATACTTAAAATACGTTTAGAAAAAGAGGTTTAATACACCGAGCTACATTATAGGGAACGGTACTTCTTTGAATAGCAATAATGATTACACACTAGGAACTCATTAAAAATAGAAAATGAGCTCGGTTTGATTTTGAATGAAAATAATTTATATTTACTATAGCGTGGAGGGAACTCCACATGCTGCTCATCAGGCCAGTGGAGTTTTTGGAGAAAGCGGTACCCCTCAAAGAAAATGTCGATTTTCTAATTGCTCAAGAATTTGAGGAACGACAGGGCAACGAATTCGAGCTTCAGCAGCCCCCAATTGTAGTACCGTTAGCTAATGTCAACTGTTAGCGAACAGGGCCATAAATATTTTAGACAGATTTCTTTGAAAAAACATTATTTTTGTTCGTATTTTTCAAATCATTACTACTTTAGGTTATTGATTTCCGAAATTATAAGACCATTTATTTTTTCCCTATTCATTATATTATTCTTTACCAGACCAAGATCCGGATTACGAAATAGATCTTTTTCAAGACGCGCCACCCCACTGGTTAATTGATAACGCCGTTGCAGCTCCACGTCGTCCCGAAAATGGTATTTTAAATATAGTACTTTTCAGTACTTTGTCAAGAAAAGTGTACTTTTCGCAAGCTGTCGCTTGCGAAAACTGCCGTTTACAGACATCGTACTGAAAGGTTTCGTTCCAATAAATAAAATTTCTCCTACAGTTAGAATTTCTAGTAAAGTTAATCAAACTTAAACTTCACATTATGTTATTCATCAGAGAATGATCCAGACGAAAATGGAATTTTGTCGGACGGTGAGTCGGTCGCCGATGAAGTACCGGAAGATGGGATAGATGGTAATTTTAATAAGTTTACTTTTATATACCTGACCCGACATAAACATGAAACAGTATATTATGACACAGGGGACTTCCTAGAATACCTATAACCTAAATAACCTATTTGAAAAAAATGGCATTCTTTGCATTCCTGAAATTAAACTCTTAAGGATGTTATACAGGTACTGGTAAGTCGTTGAACAACTGTATGTTAAATATCTTAAAATGGCATATATAGGCTATAAAATATATTTCCGATATGCAGTTCTATAAACTACGATGTTTCATGCTACGAAGTAACAGAAACATTTCGAAAAAATTAAGTATATCTATTATTTACTCCCTATTGCATTGCTGATTTGATTCTTATTCATCCTGACAATAACTGGTAATATGAAATAGATTATTAGAAAGAAAGGTAATGTTTATAAAAATGTTAAGAAATTGGTCGTAGTTTTCTTTACAACATAAAAAAAAATCAGGACACATCTTCAAAACTGTTAACCTGTATAACATCCTTAAACGCTCCATTCGGTTTTTTATCAGAGCAAGATCCGGACGAAATAAGAAATCTATCGGACGTAGAGTCCGTAAATAACGCTGACGAGATCCAGGGAGCTCTGGATGATGGTAATTTTAATAAGTTATGTTGGAGGCAACGACACTTTAAAACCACCGCGTGAGCGCACACAGCGCTACTGCGTTCCGCCACCGACAATTTCACACTATTATTATTATTGAAAAAGCGTGACTTGCAGGAAGGAATTTCCTGCAAGTCACGCACCTCAATTTTTTCTGTATCTGAAATTTCTATTAAATAACCTTTTGTTTTTCTAAACCCCGTGTCTCTGAGATTATTCTAAAACCCAGTTCGCAACAAGTTAATTAATAAGTCATTGATTTGTATATTATAAGTCGTAAGCGGTCACCAATCCAAGTTACGACCGCAATCAATGTTCACTCGGGGGACTGTCAGAGATTTCATATTTTAGATTATTTTATAATTTTTTTGGTGCGACAGCAAACACATCAGCTTATTATTTGTTCACTTCGATTGAAAAAAAAATGTAGTTGATTGAAAATGTGTTTAGACATTCCCGATAATGTATCAGACATTTCGAGGGGTGGTAATTCGGACAACAAATCGTTGGACACAGAGATCCTGGATGCCATAGGTGATGATTTTACGTATTTATCTGCAACGTAATACGTTCTCAATTATCACTTACAATGTATTTAATATAGATGATATGCCTGCTTTTGAAGAGGTCAGAGCCCTTCCACCAATCGAAAACATTGGTAATTTTCATTCAAATACACAAGTGATCATTTATATACAAATTAAGGGTGCAAAAATATCACAACTATAATACGTGAATTATTGTATTGGAAACCAGTACGTGGGCTCATGGACGTCTCTGTGATCCACTAACAACCCTATAAACAAAATTCGATTATTAAAGCCCAGTAGGAGTCCTTGTGGGAGGTCGTGGGATCCACTGACTTTCCTGAAAATAAAATAAAATTATTAACGCCCAGTACGCGTCGTTATAGACATCCCTGGGATCCACTAACTACCCTGGAAATAAATTAAAATTATTACGGGGATGCTGGAGTAGATTTTTTTACCGCCTTAGGTCGGTAAGTTTTTCGATCAGGACACCGGTGGCGCCGACGTAGTCTGTATACTTTTGGCAAAATTAAGATACTGAATCTGCCGAAAAGCAATATGGCCGCACACGATATGTCAGCTGACCTTTGCCGTAAGATTTAATTGTTTCTGGAAATTAGATGTGTAAAATCAGACCGGACGTCAATTCTGTGATGATTTCTGAATATTCGAAAACCATCAGAATGTCAAATACACAAGCCAAATTCATGTATAGTGTTATACTACGGTCGCGTTGCAAAGGTTCGGAGCTTTTGCCAAAAGAAAACAGACTACATTGGCGCCACTCGTGTTCTAATTGGGAAACTTCATTCGCGCTCTTCTTCTCTGATCGCGAACAGACTACATGAACGTAGTCTCGGTTTTGCGTGGATTCCTTTTGTGTAATTGACTTTTCGACGCTCGTAGAATATTCGTAGAACGCTAAAGAATGGACGTACATTTCGATTTAACGTATGTGAGTTCCAGAATCTTTTATATCTTACCAAACAGGCGATCCTGTCAAACCCTGGCAGCCATGTTGATTTTGGGAGGTTTAGTAATATACGATTTTTGTCATTTATTGTACGTTTTCACCAAATATTCGAATGTACGTCCACTCGTTTATGTTGACATTACAATCGTGTACATTTTGAAGCATGTGTATAGAGTATTAACGAAGAATAATCAAAACTACGAAAAAGCCTGTTTTTACCGATCAAAGTCGGTAATAAAATCTACTCCAGCATCCCCTTAAGGCTCAGTACGCGTCCTTATGGACGTCCCTGGGATCCACAGACTACCCTGAAAATAAACAAATAAAAATGTATTTATCTGTAACGTAATACGTTCCCAGTTGATCATTTACAATTTATTTAATATAGATGATATGCCTGATATAGAAGAGTTCAGAGCCCCACCATCAATCGAAAACATTGGTCATTTTCATTCAAATACACAAAAAATCATTATATATAATCATAATTTGGTACATTTAATGCTGTACAGACGTCATTATCATACGGGCAGACATCCCTTCGGTTGATGGAGACGATCGGGAATTAGAACGGCGAGATGGTAATTTTTATTAAGGAACACTCAAAAACACTAGTTTTTTATTATAGTCAAATTATATTTAAAAAAATAGAAATAATTCATTACTACATTCTGAAAGTAACATTGCATTCGAATCGTCAAATTCGTACTGCACAGAAGAAGCCATTCGTCCACCGATGATCGCGACTGTCAGCGGCGCTGTTCCGGTACCGCCTCAAGTGCCATCTCAAGCGGTCAGGGAACAACCTCAAATCGTGAGCGGTAATAGTTCACTGCTCCTCATAATTGACAAATTATTATTTTTCTGAAATATGCGAAACGTATTCGTTTTTTTACATGCCATGCAATTTAGATGTCATGGATCGTCTTATTTATAGTTTGTAAAAATAATGATTATTTCATTATATCATACTAATTGAATCATACATTTTTCATTTATTAATTATAATTATTATAATACACCATAATGATTGCATATAAGTAAGCATACGATAATTAACTAATTATTAATTATACAAAATAAACATAAAATTATCTATGGCATTCAAACGTGATTTCAAAACATTCAATTAAAAACAATTATGATAATTTACCCAAAAAACAAATATCAATATTATTTTTTCAAAATACATAAATCCTTTATTAATAACTACGGGTTGTCACAAAATTGCTATCGATTTAGTATGGTTCTATTTTTTCACCATGCTAGACCAAATGGAATGCCTCCTATATATAATATAATTCACTATTCCACAACAATTCAGCCACCAGATTTTTCAATGTTTCAATGTTATATTTTGTTTGGTTTGGTGATATCTCGATAACCCCAAAGCGTATTGTAATTTTAGAAGAACCTGCAAAGTAGAACTTTGCAATTCGCTTCCTCAATAATTTGTTGCTTATTACAAAACTAACTCTATGAGAAAGTATGTTCATCGCTTTTGGCTTCCTTCAGTGGAGGGTGGCCCTTAGCAAAGTTAGATTAAATGAAAAAAAAATAATAATAATAATTAAATCATATCTCATACATTATTGCTTTTGCCGCCTTTCTCTTCTGCATACTTCTTCGTAATGGATCAGTAAAAATAGAAAAAAAATCAGTTCAATAAAGGATATCCGATACTTAGAAAACTTATATTAAAAGAAAAAAAACTGCAATCTTAATTGACGCGATTTAAAAAATTTGGAAAATAATTTTATTAAGGATACGTTAAAAAACGCGAATTGTCGTATTTTTGAAGTAACAATACAATTTGGGGTTATCGAGATATCACTAAAGCAAACGATTCATCTCGAAAACGGAACACCACAAGCTCTTGTAATTTAGTCCGTTTTCTCGGGGGATTATAGTATTACAATATCGCAAAACTAGAACATTTCTTGAGAACAGTGAAAATCCGGGTTGCTGAATTGGTGTGGAATGTCTCACATGTACTTTTTTTATGTGCAAATATGTTTTCTCTCGGTTGTGTTAAAAATTTGACCGCCATCTCGTCACATAAATCGATGAGGCTCGCGTGAGTTTGTGCATCGCTTCAGCAACCAGGACTTGTTTACATTATATATCAGAGGTTATCGATCGAATTATTCATACACAGATATGCGTATATTTATATAACGTTAAACGTAAAACGTTTGCTTGTATAATTTCAAATGGGTTTCATATATCTTAGCTGTAACAAAGATATATTAAAAAAGCTTGATTTCACTTTCCAAAGCTTCGTAGAGGAAGCTTCGTAAAATGGGAAAACTAATGAAAAAATAATATGCAAAGTATTATTTTGATTCGTTTACGTACAAAATTTAAGCACGGCATTTCCATAAAATATGAATCGCTTTACCGATTTTAACCAAAGTTCCCTAAGCTAACCACTACCGATATATTCGCAGCTGACACTATATCGCATTCATTAATGGCACGGCTAAACTGGTAAAACTCGTACCGATAAAGATGGCCGTACATTCTTCCGATTCCTCGGTGTATGTCCGAAAGTGAAAGTTAATTAAGTGCAGACACAAGCAGTCTAGGATCGGTGCACGTCGGCGGGTGCCACGGCTAGATTAGTTGCCATAACCAAAAAATGAGTTGACACAACCAATCGATTATTTTGTTTCCCACATAACTCAAAAGGTAGTGCCGATGATTCGAATGGTAGTCCCAAAGATTGGATTGGTTATAATATTTGTTATAATATAAATGATACTGAAATCTTCAGATTATCAAAACCAACTGAACTGTGTTAAAATCTGTGACTTTACGAAACCACAGGGTTATGAGCTTACATGTTTACACATCGGATCTTGTGAGTGCCGTGTCACTCATACCTTTATTCTTGTAACTGATCTGTCATCGAAAATTGCAGAAATGAAAAAAAGAGCTCTCGAGCGACAGCGACACGACGCAGCCCTTGCGGCTGAAGCCTTACAGCTTCGTGCAGAGTTGGAGGCGGCGCGCGAAAGATTACAGTTGGCCGAAAACCAACTGGAGGAGGTGCACGATAATGGTAACAACTTTAAAGAAATTGCTTTCTTTTAATAAATTTCTTGTATATAACTAAGCTTCACAACGTTTCAAGCAACGAAATTTAAATCGAAAAACGGTGAGGACTGTAAATTTGTTATTAAGATAGTTCGATGATGAACAACTTTCACAAAAAAAAAAAAATTATTTTAATTTTTTATATCAAAAGACCGATCTTTTCTGCGTCGATTCATACCCGAAAAATTGAATTTGATCGTCCTGTTTCCCAAATATCAATTATTGAAGTCCACTGATTTTACATGAGTAAGAAGACATTCAACACCAATTCAGACCCGCCATTTTTTAATGTTCCCTAAAAAAGTTGTACTTTTGCGGTATTGTAATACTATATACCCTTAAAAACAAAAAAACTAAATTTCAAGATCCTACGGTGTTCCGATATCTTGTATATTATTGCACTTGCGACGTTGCCCTTCTGCATACGCTCTCATAATGGGTCAGTGAAAAAAGAAACAAAAATCAGTTCAATAGAGGAAGACCATTACTTACAAAATGTAGATTAAACGAACAAAACCTATAATCAAATTATATCTCGTATATTATTGAGTTTGCCACTTAACCCTTCTGCATACTTATTCATAATTGGTCTGTGAAATAAAAAAAAAAATCGGGTCAATAGAGAATAGTGCTTACTTAGAAAAAGGATTAAAAATAATAATAAAAATGTATACTCAAATTTGACGTAAGTCAATAAATTTGGAAAGTAAATATGTAAAGAGTACGGAAAAAAATAGAATTTTCTTATTTTTGATGACGTAATAATACGCTTTGGGGTTATCGAGATATTTGTGTCTTTTTTCCTCTCGTACGGCGCGTCTATTTGCACGCTACCCACTCTTCGACATCGCCGCACTACCCCCCCCCCCCCCCCCTCCTTGCCGCTGTCTACCTTCAGCATCGAAACACCTTAAGGTGATGTGTTTCATATCGTCTGTCTCTCTCAAATCGTCATAAGTGCGGGTGAGACAACCGAATAATGTACGGGTGAGACAACAAAAACCACCGCAGTGTTTTCCTCACAGCAATTTACCGCAAAACCACTGAGAGTTTTTTTTTTGTAGCGTCCGATGGTGTTTGACGCACGAGTATTACTACGACTACGGCACTGACCGGCATGACGCGGTAGGGCTGCATGGGGGGAAAAAAGTGAGAATCGTCCGCATAATCGAGGTCTGTAAGATCGAGATCTGACTGTATATTTCATTGTAATAAGGATTATATCGATAGTATTTAAATACCAGGATACAGCGACGAGGTTAGAAAGCGAATTGTTTGGAAATGATAAGTGATATGCACGTTTAATTGTAGAATTTTTATTCAATTAATTTATTATACATTTTACAAATAATACACTATATGCACTAAAATCCACTTTAATGCACTGAAATATCCATAAAACCGAACGCGAATAACAAGCGTAACGTACAGTGAAAAAAAAACGGAGTTGGGGCGCCGCCGCCGAGCGGGCGTGAGCGAATGCCGATAGCGGAGGTCCTAGAGCTCCACCGGCGGAAACGAGCAGCTCCGAAATGTCGTGTGTCTACTCCGCGGCGGAGTTCTGGGACCTCCGCTCGGCGTAAAGGACGATCTCCGTCGCATGGGGGGGAACGGTACGCTCCACGGCGGAGTTGCCCGATCACCGAAGCGGCAGCGCCACTTTCCACGGCGGAGTAAACAGAAATCCGACTTTCGGCGTTCGCTCACGCCAGCTCGGCGGCGGCGCCCCAGCTCCGTTTTTTTTTCAGTGTACGAGACCGAAATGTAACAGTCGACAGCTGAGGTGACGCATCTACAGGTCTACAGGTTACGCGAAATTTTTTTTTTAATGCTTATTTGCGCTTTATTTATTCACATTACTTTCTTACAGATATAATTGTATCTACACGAGTATCAATAAAAATTAATTTCACTGTCAAATGATCCCCGGAAACGAAACGCGAGCGTTATCCCGAGTAGAAATTTCATCAGGCATGTCTGCTGTCACACGAGGTCCAGATCAGTTTTAGGTACGGTAACCTTATTTGGGGCCGCCGTAAATTCACCTGCTCGGGTCCATGTAAGGCTGAGATATGGCATTCGTACTTAATAATGCCGTCTTTCCACCGGATCAGGCTGATGTCAGGCTAGATATGGTAACATTATTTAGGGCTCGTCGTAAGTCGACCTGATTAGGTCCATGTAAGGCCAAGATATGGCATTCTACCTTAAAAATGCCGTCTTTCCACCGGATCAGGCCCATGTCCGGCTTTACATACGGAAACCTCATATAGATATGCCATTCATCGACCTTACCAGTTTCGCATAAGGTCTTCTTGTGGCATTTGGACCAAGATTTTGTCCAATTTACCTTTACTTTCCCTGGTCAGATCCGCATACGGTCTTCGTATGGCATAGTTTTTTTTAATAGGCCCTAAATTTAGATTATCAGGTTCGTGTAACGGCTAGATACGGCATTAGTCAAAAACATTTAAAAATTTTTGTTATGCAAAATCAATCTTTTCAGCACCTTGCGTGTGCTGGATTTTTTCACATCTTTATCCCATCGAAAAGTATTCGAAATTTTCGCTGAAACTCACGTTTTACGGGACTATCCAGGTATTGACCGTCAAAGAGCAGTACCTGGATGGGTGACCGCTCCATCATGTTTGAATTTTGAATATTTCGGTCGACAATAAATGGATGTGCAGTTTTGACGTGTTTTCATTTTTAGTATACTTCAAATATTCAATAAGTATATAAAATTTCTAAAATGTCAATGGCCGAGTGGGCTAAGGCGCAGAACTGTCACCCAGAGGATCAAGGTTCGATTCCCACCAACGGCAAATAAATTTACATGTGTTTTTTTCAGCAATCAATATGTACTGAAAACTAAATAAGCTCGAATATCCAATAGAAAGTGCAAAATAAATCGAATTCGATGAGCGCAGATAATTATTTTGCAATTTATTTGCCGTTTTTATATGTAGGGGCTTAGTAGGGCAGCCTCTATCCCGTCCTTATCTGGAAAACTTAATCTGGCCCTGGTCATGCGCTGCGTTACTTTCCTGCAAGGCCCGTATAAGATTTTCCAGGCAGGGGCCTTAGATTTAAATCCGGCTACCACGCTAGGGCCTGATATTCCCCGTAGCTGAATTTCTACTCGGGTATATAAGGTTGATCGTGAACGACACCTCGGTCTATAGGTCTACACTGAATCCATTTATAATAAATCGAATAAATTGACAGAACGGATACCGAGATCTCAGTATCGGTAAAACCTACCGGAACACAAATAGGGGCACTCGAAAGAATATATCAGAATTATATTGTAAACGTGTCATTGGAAATTCGTTTCGTAGCTTAGATTGCGAGTTATATTCATCTAAATTTTCGGGACGAGCATTCTCGAGTATACTTACTAGTAGCTTCGCGCCAATTCTTTTAACGTTTAGGCATCGAGCCTCTACCGCGTCTCTTGATATCAATTTATTTAAAAAAATTTTTAACTCCTCCGAAGCATTGATTTTCCATTGATAAACATAAAAACTCATTTTTCAAAAATTTGGAAATTGTTAATTTTTTTCCGAAAAAATCTCTGAGATAGTACTTCAAAATGAAAAGCTTTTATATACGATTTTTTACGATACGACTTATATCCAAGAAGATATGATAAATTCACAAGTACGCTAATTATGCGATGAAAAATTTGAAAAAAATTGAGCATGCTCCAACCATTCGGATGAATGACTATAAAAATAATCAACTATATCAACGACGGTCGTGATAAGAGGTGGCCCGATCGGTGTACAATAACCCTTAAACAAATTACAAAATATTACGAAATTTCGAAAATTTTCGAAATTGACATCGGTGTTTTTGCGGTGATTGGAACAGCAAAACTAGATAAACCAATGCTAGATTCAAAAAACGCTTAGTGGTTTTACGGTAAAATGCTGTGCGGAAAAGTGCAGAAAACACTGAGGTGGTTTTTGCGTTTTTTTTTTTGCGGTGACAGAACCCACTGGGGCAGTACATTTCGGGTTTTTCCTAGAACATCAATTGTGAACAAGAACAACGATTTACAGTTTTTGTATCCGACCGAGCAATGGCACATTACGTTAAGCTAACGGTCCCTTGACTAAATATATGAAAAAAAATCTAATATACATCATATTTAAGTGTTTTCGAAATACACTTGCGACAAATTAATTCCTCCACCCCTTTGATTAAAAGAGCAACCTAATCACAAAAAAACGGTAGAAAAGTTTCTTCTTTTAGCGTAGATAGACAGGATAGATATTTTTTGTACACAAATTTATAAACGTTCGCAATTTTATTAACTGGTTTGTTAACACATACATACACCATACTCTCCATGCCGTAACTACTAATCTCATCAATTATGGATAACGGTATATTTCAATTGAAATAAAAACTCGAAAATGCGTAAATCGTACGCTCTTTCTGAGCCAGGCGAAAACAATATACTAGATGTGCCTGCAACGGGGCTTCTGAAAACTTGTTTTGTTCGTCATTTTATGAAAAATATTTGTATAAAATTTGAATCCGGTAGAAGCATGCGTGGATAAGTGGAGCTTAATAGAATACGTGCGCGCGTGTGATGTTCTAGTTAAAAAATTCCGCGAAATATAAACAATATCTGCAGCGGGACTTGTAATACGTAGTTTTGTTCGCCATTGTGTCTGAAATTTTGGTGTAAACCCCTTAAACCCCTTAGCACCATGCGTCTATAAGTGGGACTTAATTCGACTACGTGCGCGCAAGGAACATACGGGTTCAAGAATTTCTAGCCGTGTTTTTTTATATTAAAATACTACTGTATTAAAGTACGTCAGGGCTGGTACATTGGAATAAGACATACAAAATAATGTCCCGCAAAAAATAGTTATGAATAAAAGAGGCGAAAATAAAGTGTTAAGTATGACAAATTTGACTGAAAAATACTAGGGAATGAATAGTTTTCAGGATCCCGGTTGATATCAACATGGCTTTCAGTGTCTGGTTTGAAATTTGCATGGTTTTCAGTGTCCAGGTCGATATCTCCATAATTTTAGGTGTGCAGATAAATATCTACGGATTTTGATTGGCCTAGGTCTATTGCTCCATAGTTTTGGGTGTCCAGCTCCACGTTTTTACCAAGGCTTGAAACGAAACCGAAAACCGATGATATATTCGGTTGAATATATGCCCGGTTTGACCGAAACGATCGACGGGTTTCCAACACAAATTAACGAAATCATGATATTTATAATTCTTCATACTGAACTTGGAACAAATCATCTTTTATTTATGCGGTCCCGTTCGCGGTTGGGAACGATAGGAGACGGTTTCCATATGGTTTTGTTTTTGGTTCATATGGTTTTGTTTTTGGTTCATTTCATTGTCAGATTGACAGGCAAAATGCCACCAGCGAAGAAGAATCCTTCGCACAAATATTTCGAGAAAGATTCAGTGACAAAAAATGTCAAGTGCCTAATTGACGATTGCGGAATGATTATGAAGGTTAGTGATTTTATGCGCAGAATATTATTCGTTATCCATAGATCTGCTTTGACATGGTGTATAAATTAAAAACGACTGATATCATTTGAATTATTATTGTGATTCAAAAAGCCACTTTCTATCTCGACAACTGCTACTGTACTTCTCCATCCGATCATTGGAGAGCTGCACTTCGGCTTCAAAGCGAAGCACAATTGCAAATTTTTGTACAGCATTTTTATTGCAGCGATTTTTTTCCTACGACGTAGAGTAATTGATATCCTTTGTAAAATATTTGAGTTAATCCTTGAGTGACGACCTCTCATATGTAGTTCACCATTTTTAATGTTATCGTTTTAACGTTGTAAAGCACTTAGCTTTGTATTCGAATTTTTTTAGAAACATTTTTTTTATCTATAATTTTTTAATATATTTTTGTTTTTAAATCGTTCTTCAAGAAAACGAATATACCTAATCTATAAATAATAGATTGTCACTATGATCTGTGTCTAAAGGGCTATGATTACGTCTGAGGTTACACAAAATGCCGAAACTTTCCGCAACAGCTTCAACCGAATTTTCATTTGTTTATTCGTTTTCTAATCGCTTCACGAACGAAACGCTGAAAGGAGATGATATGGTCGGTCTTGATCGAAACCGATATGAACACAGCACGATTGCATTTGTTTGTGGAAAAAACAATACCGGAGCCACATGTTTCGTTTCAAGCCCTGGTTTTTACAGCTTTCGGGGTTCAGATTGATATCTCCATCATTTTTGGTGTCCAGGGCAATGTCTCCATAGTTTGCAGTGACAGATCGATATCTAAATATCTTTCGATGTTTAAGGATATTTTCCTACAGCCTTTGACGTACAGGTGTATTATAGATTAGATCATACTTAAGACTTTTTAAATTTTATAATGTTTTAATACATACTCTCATTTTCTTACGAGCGATATTATTTGGTATATCTTAGGCCAATACTCCAGCCATCGCAGACTTTAATCCAAGAATTTTCTAATATTACATGAATAACGTTTTCGCATTTACGTTTTTTCGCGCGTATGATTGAAATAAATAAATATAGTTAGAATAAATATACGGTTTTTACACCATTGTCATTCCGATGAAATACATATATGTTTCGTGGGAATATTTTTTTAAAGAAATAATACAAATTAAATATATAAATATAGACATTAACTATACTTTTTTCTGGGTGTAGCTGTAATATAGTATTGTTCAGAAAGACCATTGGTTAAAATAGATAAATACAAGACTGTTGTACGATTTCCTAAAAACAAACCAAACAACAAAAATGAATCACTGGAGGGAAATATCACGTACGAACTTCTGTAGACTGATTTAAAAAATTATAATCAGAATAATGAAGTTGATTTCCGATCATAGAGTAATAATTGACTTTGATAAGAAAATAAAATTTTCAGTGAATTTTAGCGTTCATTCTATACCGAATCCGTAAGGGCCGCTGCTCTTCGAAGTTCACGTGACCCGCGGTGAGACCGGCATTTGTTTCAAATCGTGGTAATCCGTTTGGGCCGCTTCTCTTCGGAGTCAATGTGACCGGCGGTGGCGCCATTATTTGGTTGAAGTACTGGGAGGGAAATATAGCGTTCGATCTTCTCTGGACTCATTTTTGTGTTATAATCGGAATTACGAAATGGATTTGCGGTGTGACTTTGAATTGACTTTGATAAGAAAATAACATTTTCAGTGAATTTTAGTGTCCGTACTATACCGAATCCATAAGGGCCGCTGCTCTTCGGAGTTCACGTGACCCGCGGTGAGACTGGCATTTGTATCAAATCGTGCGAATCCGTTTAGGCCGCTTCTTTTCGGAGTCAATGTGACCGGCGGTGGCGCCATTATTTGATTCAAGTACTGGGAGGGAAATATGGCGTTCAAACTTCTCTGGACTTATTTTTGTGTTATAATCAGAATTACGAAATGGAATGGCGGTATTAAAATGAAAATAAGCTCTTAGAACAAATAATATGGGGCTCGAATTTATGTGGGCTGATGTCAAATATCGGGCTGACATTAAACAATTAAATTAATTAAACGCAATTAAACGGAAGGGCTCACCATTTACTTCCTTACTATTCTATATATTAAACTATTTCTATGTATCGGAGCTCTAGCACTGATGATGCAGACATAACGCTTGCATAATAACGTCGGCATAATGCTGAACATCGACGCGGCAACCATCCGGAAGCCTTAAATTTTAATAACATTTCTATGTACTTTGCACTAAACAGCACACCCAGAAAAATATCTAGTCAACAAATAATAATAAATACACAACTTAAATATATATTTAGTTTATACAAATAAAGACAAATTAATAGATAAATTTAGTCACGTTAATTATAATTTTTTGTAGGTGCATGGTGTAAAATTATAATTACTGCTTTTATAAAATTTATGTTACAGCTTTGTGCAAGATATGTTATCTTCAGCCATCGACGCACACATTTTTGCCATGCGGGCACCGGATCGCTTGCCCAGACTGTGCGAAGAGGCTGTGGGAGGTTCCTCCGCCAAAAAAATGTCCCCTTTGCCGGACAATATTGACTGAGGCTCCGCGAAGAATTTTTCTCGGAAACGAATGATTTACTTCTTATTTTTTATTTTATTTTTTGTACTTTTAATTAAATGTTAATGAAATAAATTAAATAAAAAAATTTCAAAAAACATTTCACCACTTTAGTCATACACTCACACATTTACAGAGTATACGCATAATATAATTTACTTGAAAAATATGATAAATGGTTGCTGATTTGTTTCAATTTCGATGAAACCCGAACAGGCTGTTTTGGAACGAGGAGGGTGAGAGTGCACGACTTAGCAACACAGCTAATTATATTATTTTATTAAATTATATTATTATTATAAAATAATAATTCGCAATCTTTATAACCTCAAAATTCACCTGCTACGGTTGCATGTGAATTTTGAGAATGAATTGGCACAGCGTTCGCGCTGATCATGGCATTTGTACGTAATGAAAATAACGTACATTTGGGATATATACTTCGGCCTCACTTGATGTCAAAGAAGCTAGGACATCCACATGCGATTTTTTACTTAAAACCTATATAGCAATTAAAGGCTATTCAAGTGCCAACAAAAAATTTCGCCGCTCCATCCTTTATACACAACTGAAAAAGTGTTAAATATAAGGGGCGCCGAATTAAAATGTGCATTGTGACGTGATTTTTCGCCGCGCCACCTGCGCGAAGTGTAAACGACGAGGAGTGTCGGATTTACGACCCTTGAGTCGGTGCACGTTCGTTTTACCATGGACGGGTCATCACCGGAAGTCGCTCTCTGTCTCGCTCTCTTTATTATTTTCGTTTTAGCTACCTCGAGATTGTATTTATCCGCGTTTCATTAATTAGAGAATTATTGTTAGTTTATTTTCATATTATGTTTCAACCATCTTGTTCCCTTATCTTCGGAGTCTCACCCCATCAGCCAGCTACCACCGAGGGTTTGACACTCCGCCTGCAAACGCCCACGCACTCGTCGCTTTCGCATGTCGTTTTCTGTTGCTCTCTTCGATGTTTCCATTCGCTCTCTACATCGAGGGTCTTCGAGTATTTGTTGGAGTTATTTGGATTTTTGGATTTTGGAGGCTGGAGGTTCGCTCGAGACTTCAGTTTTGGACTTTTAGACACTGGTTATCAGAGTCGCAGACGGACACCGAACACCCGTGTCCGTGGATTATGGATGCCAAGGGAGCGCGCTGGAAAAAGGGCCAAAATATTAACGCGCCACCCGCCTCCCTACGACTTCCCAGCCTGGCGCTGGACCATCCCCTGGAGTTCGGACTGTCGCGGTCCGGCCACCCCGGTGCCCCACTAAGAAAGGGTCTAGGAGCAACGGAGGAAGAGTTAATTGCAGTGTTGCACCTTTTATATTGTGGGTCCAATATCGTTGAAGCATCGCGGCTACGATTTCCGGGCGTGAGGGACCCCCTCTAACGCAGCCACCGGATCCGAGGGGAAGACACCCGCACTCCAGCATTAATTGCTGCCTGAAGAAACTGGAGGGAAACAAGGATAGGGACGACATACGTTCACGCGACACTGCGAGATGCACACAATTCAATTTGAATTGCGCGCCAAGCACGAGACTCGCAACGCATACGCGGAGCTCAGCAGCCACGCAGTTACAACACCCGAGCGCGTGCGCCAGCGATAGCCGGCAAGTGGGCGGAGTGGGGTAAAATCGATCGACGGCACGCACCATCTCGGAGAAAACACTTCCGGGTGAACTATCGAACGAGATTTTTCCACCACGTGCCATCGAAGACCACGAGACGACGGAGATTCCGGTGAGACGCAGCCCTCCCATCTACTACTGTGAGTCGAGGATTCTCCTTATGATTGATTGATTCAGCCCCGTGAGTAAGTTTTGTTCTATTTTATTGTATTTTCATTTCCATTTCGCGTTAAAACTCACGAAGGGCGCGAGTCGTTCGATCACCTAGAGTCCTCGACCTAAAATTGGTCGATTGGTTCTGTTTTTCTTTTCTTTCTATATTTTATCGTGTTCCGGGAGATATTGTTTGAGTTTATTTATTTTTGTATTGAAGCAATTATTTGAGATATCTCTTATTATATTTAATGTTCGGGTTCAGTAATCTCCCGGTGCGACGTCTCTCTTACATTCGCTATCTTTAGTAAATTCGAGTTATTAGTTAATTGATCAGTTTGGTTCTCTGAATATTTTATACTTGTGGCATTACGAGTGAATATTTCACATCGTAAGATAAATTTTGGTAGTTCTCTGTTAGCCGGCCGGTGTGTGGCTCGCTGAAGGTCGCGCGGTAAGCCGTTGTTTACTTCGCGCGCGTATTGTTCGGATTAACGCTACCTCGCTCGCTACTCGTTACTATCTTTTCTTAGAGCCTTCGGACCATTCACATATTTTATTTTTCATTGTATTGAATTCCCGTATGACTTTATATTTCCGATACTATATCTACCTTTCGGCTGGGCTACCTACCCTATATATTATATTACGCTTATTGTTTTGGCTCGCTCTCTCGCGGTAAGCCTTATAGTTATGAATTGTTGCGTTTCTAACCATACGATGACTCGAGATTTATCTGTCGCTCCCTTCCTTCAGATGATTGACGGTCTCTCTTAAATTATATTTTTCATTTGTTATATAATTTCGTTTTCCGCTTCGAAGTTGCCTACTCGCGGTGATTACTTTTATTAACCTGTGCTTTCTGTTGCGATTATTATTATGTCCGATTTGTCCGCCTTCTTATTATTAGGAGTTTACATTTCGCGACTATCATGGTCAACCTTAGTTACTTTCTTTGACAATTATGCTGCCTCCGATATATTATCATTATTATTATTATTTTCTCTTTCGCGACTACCATCGTAAAAATTATTTAATTTCTTTTACCATTTAGGCTACCTCCGATCGCTTATTACTATTATCATTATTGTTTATACTTCGTGATCCACATTGGTACAATCATTAATTCCTTTTACCATTTAGGCTACCTCGGATCTATTATTATTATTATCATTAATTTTATACTTCGCGATCCAAATTGGTAAAATCATTAATTCCTTTTACCATTTAGGCTACCTTGGATCTATTATTATTATTATCAGGAATTTTGTACTTCGCGATTCACATGGTTACCATCATTAATTGCTCTTGCACTTTATGCTACCTCCGATTGATTTTCATGATCATGATTATTCTTATACTTCGCGATTATCTTGGTCAAGATCTCTCGTTTCACTAAGTAAAGGTTAACGATTGTTCGCTTCGCTACTTTTCTTTAGATTATATCGAGTCCCTGCTATCTTATGTTACTTAGTAAGGTTCATCCAAAATTATAAACGAGTTTGCGCCTCGAGTAACATCAAGTGCAGCCCGGGAAAATTTACAATAAACCAAACAGTTCCCTGAAATTATCATTTTTTGTCACCTCGCTTATTTCGACCAGCCCCTCTACCATATTTCAGCTCGCGGAGCCCGAGTTAGTCGTGTGCCTTGTGGCTTTTCACCGCATCCTCGCTCGACCACGCATAGGAATCTATCGTACCGACGACAATATAGGTTGATTGTGATTCGGCGGTATTTCGATACCTGGCGTCCAGTTGTCGGTGGGATGGTTCCACGGTTAAGCTAACGTTATGTTTTAGATTTTGAGGTGTCTTGTATTATATATTGAGCATTGCTTCGAGTTGCGGGGTCTTGGCTGAGGATGAAGCGCCGGGGTTGTGAGTCCCAGTAGGGAAATTCCTCACAGCATATGATTTAAAGGCTCTTTAAAGGCTTTCGAATGAGACTAGTTTCGATAAGATCGGATCATCCCCTCAGAAGATATCACGCCCTGGAGGGAAAAATTGATTTTTTTAAATATCTCGACCAAAAACAAAGCTAGGACCTTCCTATTGATCTTAAAATTCATCTAAATTTAACTACTTAATATTTCGATACCCACCGATTTTTTTACCACTCCATCCCTTACCGTTAAAAAACCACCCCCATATCCTATATTATTATCACGCGGCGTACAATGTAGCTAGAGCATTGTGATTAGTCTCAAAAATCACCTTAATTTAACAGCTCAACATTTCCGTACCAAACGATTTTATCGCGTCATCTCATTCCGCTAAAAAAACAACCGCCTTACCCAATATTATTTTAACGTTGCGTACAATATAGCGAGAGCATTGTGACTAGCCTTAAAATTCATCTTAATTTAATACCTCAACATTTCCGTAACAAAGGATTTTACCGCTCCATCTCTTTCCGCTAAAAAAACAACCTCCTTATCCGATATTATTATAACGCGGCGTACAATATAGCTAGAGCATTGTGATTAGTCTTAAAATTCATTTTGAATTAACAGCTCAACATTTCCACTCCTTCCGATTTTACCGCCCCATCCCGTACGTCGAGATACTTGGAAAAATCCATTTATGGACCACAGGGGATGGTATTTCCTGAAGGGGGTTTCGATTTGATCGAAAACAGTCTTAATCGAAAGCCTTTAAATAGCCGTTAAATAGCATGTACATTTTAATTCAGTGCTCCTTAAGTTAATTTTTTTTTTCAATTGTAGATGTTTCAGCTTCGCCGTCACTCAGAACATCCACAGCTGAAAAACGAAGTAAAATGTAAGGGGTACCAAATTAAAAACTGCATGTGATTTAACGGCTATTTAAAAGTTTTCGATTAAGACTATTTTCGATCAAATCGGTTCATCCTTTCAGGAAATACCATCCTCTGAGCTCCGCAACTGATTCACAAGATAGCACTTGGAGCCTAGGGGGTGATATCTCGTGAAGGGATGTTCCGATTTTATCGAAACTAGTCTTAATCAAGAGCCTTTAAATAGCCGTTAAATCACATGCAGTTTTTAATTTGGCACCCCTTACATTCAACTTTTTTTCAGCTGTGGATGTTCTGAGTGACGGCGAAGCTGAAACATCCACAATTTATAAAAAGTAGAACCTTGCACATTGCTTCCTCATTATTTTTCGCTTTTTACAAAGCTACCTCTATGAGGAAGTATGGTATTCAATTTTGGCTTCCTCATAGAGGAATCTTTGTAAAAAGCGAAAAATAATGAGAAAGCAATGTGCAAGGTTCTACTTTGCATCCTTGTTTTAATTATATAAATAAACATGTTGTGAATTCCCTTTTTCTATTTCGTTATTCCGTTATTTCGTTATTATTAGAGCGTTTCCGAAAGTAAATGTGATAACGGATATTTTTAAAAATAATTCAACATTCCATAAAATCCAAAATACCGTTCATACCGTTCGTCACTAAATTATACATATATAATGGCTGAATATTGTTTCATTTATATACAAAATTTGAGCTCGCTATCTCAAGTTTTGCAAAAGTTATAATAGAGTGATAATGTCAATTTTTTAAAAAATTCAAAATTCCATAAAATCTGAACCATTTTGCCGATTCGACCCAAATTCAATACCAAACAACATTGAGTGCACCTGCTCTTATAAACAACTATTTAGCAAAATAGACTAAATTTTACGAAAGTTAAAGCGATCACCTCCTTTTTTCAAAAAATTCAAAACGGCATAAAATCGAAATTTTCGGCTTTTGTCGAAAATTGCTACAGTTGAAGAGGGTCTGCTGCTACACTTGTGTGCTAAATTTGAGCGCGATATACTAAACGGTTCTTGAGTTATCGGCGTTCGAATTTTCGGAGTTGTATACATACACACCCGCGCAAAAATCGAAGTATGAAAACAGTATTTCCCAAATATTAAAAGTGTTTTGAATAATAGTATGTCAAGGCTGGCGTAGTGGAATAAGACATACGGAATAAGATTTCGCCCAAATAAAGAAGGTATTAAAACAGTATTGGAAATCTTTTTGAAATTGTGATCTATTGGACTGAATAATAGTAAATAATATTGCACCGTTTTATTAGTTTTTATGGTTCAGGTCGATATCTACATGGCTTCCGGTGTCCAGATCGATATTTCCATGGCTTTCGGTGTCCAGGTCGATATCTCCATGGCTTTCGGTGTCCAGGTAGGTATTTCCATGGCTTTCGGTATCTAGGTCGATATCTCCATGGCTTACGGTGTCCAGGTCGATATTTCCATGGCTTTCGGTGTCCAGGTAGGTATCTCCATGGCTTTCGGTGTCCAGATTGATATCTCCATGATATCGACCTGGACACCGAAAGCCATGGAGATATCTACCTGGTACCGCAAGTGGTTTGAAGCCTCAGTGTTTATATAAGACTGGAAAGGTTTTCTGAGTTCCACTACATACGATTACCTTTCGTTGATGTACCGAAATATACTGTCTCGACACCAAGGGGAAGCAACAACAGGTTTTGATCGATTCCTTTGAAGAATTTCATTGAAATTCTTTCAACGATTTTTCTGTTTAATGGATGGAATCTTTTCACGATTCTTTCGGAGATTCTTTGAAAGATTCTCAGAACGCTTTCGGATAGAAAGAATCTTGAAAAAAATCCTGGAAAGAATCGTGCTCCGGATCCTGTACGTGATTCTTTTCAAGATTCTTTCAAGACTTTTTTTAAGATTCTTTAAAAGATTCTTCACAAGATTCTTTTTTTCTACGCGGGATCGGTTAAGGGGGTTGATTTTTTAGCGGAAAGAGATGGAGCGGTAAAATCGTTTGGTACGGAAATGTTGAGCTATTAAATTAAGATGAATTTTAAGACTAGTCACAATGCTCTAACTATATTGTACGCAACGTTATAATAATATTGGGTAAGGGGGTTGTTTTTTTTAGTTGTGGATGTTCTAGCTTCACCGGAAGCTAGAACATCCACAATGGATGGAGCGGCAACATTTTTTTTTGGCACTTAAATAGCCTTTAAATAACCGTTAATTCCTATATAGGTTTTAAGTAAAAAATCGCATGTGGATGTCCTAGCTTCTTTGACATTTTCACTTGCACATTCTTTGTCATTTTCTAAGCAACTGTGCGATGTTCCCAAGCGTCACGGGGGTCTGTGAGCGGGAGTTTTTTTCGTCGGTCTGCCTCGATTTTGTCATATTTAACTGAATAATTCGTGCAAAAATTCCGTTAAAGTACTTTTTTATAATCTCGTTAGAAACTTGAAAGCATAATGCACAAGCACGGAGCTATCTAGTCGCCAAGTATTTTTAAAAATGGTATGAAGTGCTCAATAAGCGCCCGACCCATAAGAGCTTGTGTTAAATTCTTGGATTTTTGTATTAGATTACTTGCAAATAATTTCGGTAATCAGTCCTAGCATTTAGCCATCGTATGTATGTATGTATGTATAGTTTATTGCTCTCAGGGGTACATTGTTACTCCTATAGCAAGGGGGAGGCGCTTATTATTTTCTATGTTGTTTCGTTTAGTTCGTTATATGTTTAGAGAAAAGGCTCTTAGCATTATACTCCGACTTACGTAATTAAATATTTTTTTGAAAACCTTTTGGTCGCGAGTGTACATTAGTTCGATTAAGTCGCCGTCGGTTCTTTCCGAGGATAACAATTCGCTGATGTAATGTATACGGTACGGCTCATAGATCGGACATCGTAGCATAAGGTGGTTTATAGCTTCGTTTTCTTGTAAATTGCAGTTTTGACAGATTTGGTTCGGATCTAGTTTCGCTTTACAGTGTTTGTAGCTTATAGTATAGTAGATTTTATTTGCTAGTCTGACTTGGGATATAATTCTCTTGAGCGGTAACGGTAGAATTAAAGTGAGGTGTTTGGCTGGAGCGTCGTCCGTCGACCTAGGTAACTCGAGCTGACAAGGCGATGACAATTGCCATGCCTCGAGGTCGGATGATTTCAGACTGGATTTGTATCTGGCGAATACTTCGCTTGTTCTGCTTGTCCAAACGGCCGGATCATAGTTTTGCCATAGGTCTAGTGACTCAGCTTCAGCCAAAAAAACCTTGAATTGTGTGACCCAGTTGTACTTGTTTATCTCTGTCTGGTTAGCAGCAAGGCTGATTAGTCTGTGTTACGTCAAACCATGCAGTTTTGTGATCAACCGACGATTTACACGCTTTGTGTGCGATTCAGCTTCAGGTTTCCCGTGCTCTGGTCAAGAAGAATAAATTCTCCCTATTACCACACCTGCCGGTCAACACTGAATACGCAAGCTCCTTTTCGAGTCTAACCTTGCGGAAAATTACTCAGGACAGAGCTAAGAATGCGGTCCTAGCTCGAGAGAGGGAAAAATTAGGGGAAAAGGAGGGGTTTGATGGCTCTTTATAATTGAAAGAGGGACAAAAACGGATTTCATCAAAAGGGGAATTTCACTTAAGAAAAATTGTGGTTAAACACTGATTTAAAATGTTTTACGTGTATAAAGAAAAAGTATCGTACTTACTGCGTTTTAAACGTTTTCCGTACTTGAAATGTTCTTCCAAGTTTCAATTGAAACGATTAATATCCCATGAGTAATAAATCGAAAGTAAGATTTTCGATTGTTCGTAGTATGAAGCTCCTCCGAATTCCAATCAGAAATAATGAAAATCCAAAATGTTGTAGCTAGAAGATTAGCTTCCGCGTGGAATCTCTGGTGGAGGGTAAGATGGCGGTTAATACGTTGAAATAATTATCACACTAGTTTTCGTCGGAGTACGGGTCCAGATGTTTATTCAAAAATAAAGTTTAATCAACTGAAATCGGGTGATTCCAAACCGCGTAAACTTTCGATATACTTGCGTTCAATACCCCTTACATGGAAACTTAAAAGTAATAATCGCAACGTTTAATTAAATGTAAATTCCGTTATTCTATAAAAATTGTAGTGATCGGGTTTTAAAATTGTTCTTCAAATAAAATGTCGATATGTTGCAGAATAAGTTTTCTAATGTCGGATGAATTCTCAAATAAATTATTAATTGCGAATTAAACTGTTCAAAGGACTGACTCGAAGGCCCCGCCCGTATCCTGAATTTAATTCACTGAACAATGAATGATTTATTAACTCCACTGAGAAACGCTGAATCACTATTCAGTCCGACAAAATTATGTTTATTTAAACTGGGAATTTGAATTTGTAAAAATGGAAAATCAATACGTTACGAAATAAGATTCCAGATGTCGGATGAATTCTCAAATAAATTGTTAATTCCGAATTAAACTGTTCAGACGAAGGACTGACTCGAAAGCCACGCCCGTATCCTAAATTTAACTCGTTGAACAATGAAAGAGTTATTAACTCCACCAAGGAACGCTGAATCACTATTCGGTCCGACAAAATTATGTTTCTGTAAAACGTGAATTTAAATTTCGTAAAGTCTTTTATGAACCGATTCTGCAAGATATACTTCCGTCGTTACTTTTTCTTTATACCCGGTGCTTCTAATTCTACTCAATTCGGTGGCTAATTGCCAGTCGTACACCCGCAAAAAGTTCGCTAAAAATTCGTCTGCGCTCCGGCAAAATCGCCGCCTTTTATAGGAGTGACCACCCCCCTTTCTTTCGCCCACTCCTTCTTTTTAGGTATTAGACTAAATCTCCTTATAAGGGATCGCAAGAGTAGATCGCGCGATGATGCTTTGTAATTGGGGGGGGGCATAAATGGCGTGATTTTTCGGTCGCTATCCGCGGTGTTCATTATTTCGCCTAGCCACCGAGCTCCCGTTCGTCCGCCCGTAATTACAAGAAGATGTCGTCTCAAGGCCGTTACCTCTTACTTCGATTGCTCGGTCAGCAACTAGCATCTTCGCGAACTCCTTAATTCTAACTCGTTCGTTGCATCGCCGACGCTATCGTTTTCCCGGAATTCTTAATATAGATCTCTGGAGTCTCGAGCGTCTCCAAGCAATGAATTGAACAGCCTGTTGTTGATACAAAGCACGCTTTGGTTACCAATATCCCTGCCGCTTAGTACTTTACATGAAAATATTCGTTACGTTTATTACGTGTCGCGTTAATCAACTACCTTATTTTGTATAATTACTATGTGTGTATTACGACAAAACCAATAAATATAAGATTTTCGTTAATATAATCCAATACGAAGTTTTCTGATAACGATCCCAATATAATTATTGGAAGTAATTTTGAATTAAGAATGGTCGTAATTCTTGTTGTTATTTTGTCGTACTTATGTATTAATATTTTATCATTATGAACCATTATGGTTTATGTAGAATAACTGTTGTTAATATAATTTTCCTAAGTCTTTAACGTGGTGACCTAAATCCGCATCACGCCTTTATAATATTCGGTCTCGTGATTTACAAATTCCAATGTTTAATTACCTCGTTTCTGCATAGTTAACTTTTATTATTTCGTTATAAATGTATTTCTTGTCAAATTTTACTTAACATATATTTCGTGTTTTTAATCCTTTTTCATTATATCAAAATATTTCTCTCTCTTTAGTGTTTCTTTGGTATTTTGTATTTTCTTCCGAGTCTCGATTTATAACAGTATTAATGAAAGGAACGGAATCTGCGACCTTTAATAATTTGATTTAGACATCTACGTGACATCAGCATTTATTGGGATTTCGTTTCGATCTCGATACAAGGTCGCAAGTATGGGAAATACTTGCGACAATGGATCTTTGATCCCTAACGGCAGTCGGTAATTTATCTTGATTAGTAATGAGAAACCGTTCTTTAATTTTAAGAGGGCGTGGAGGAAGATTTCTTAAAGCAACATAGTTACTCCAGGGGTACCCATTTGAGTGGGGAATGTGTCCTGCCAACTCCGGGTCCCCTCTTTATCTAGTCGGTAAGACAGTATTTATGCCTGTCCGTTCTCCTTTTGTCGCCCTCTCGCGTCTTCAGTCACGTAGGCGCAGTGTTCCCTTTCTTCAACTATTTCTCATATTGGGAGAAGAAAAAAATGGCGTAGCCATGCGAGCGCCTCTATGACGATGCGGGCCCACCGCACCCCGTGAGACCTCCCGAATGCCCGTCTTCTCCGATCGTGGCCGAGTGCTTGCGGCAGACAACCAACGCTCGGCGCGAAGCGAGGCGCGCGCGGCCGCGAGACCGCATCCCAGCTACAGATATCCCTCGCATATGAGAACTTTAGGTCATGCAGCAAAATTTCGCTCCGTTCATATCAACTATTCGTACCGAATATTATTAGCCGCGAGAATTTATTCTATTCTCGACCGATATTGTAAAAATTGATCTTGCATTTATTTATTTTAATTATTAGAGAGAGAAATAAAATGAAGTTGCGTCAGGACGTAACACCTCCCCCCCTAAAATGATTATTAGGGGAAGCCTAATAATCAAATAACAGTTATTTCTAGATCATAGCCTCAATGTATAAACTTTGGTATATAACTTTCGTTTAATCACAATATTTTTCGTTACTTGTCTTTGGAATTTGTAAATGACTTTCTTTGGTCACGCGTAACTGGTAGTATTCTATAACTCCGCGTAAAAATTTTTTCTTTTTTTTTTTCATGTAATTACTTATTTCATTAAATTATCAATTCTTCCCCTTTTTTGTCTTTTTTTTCATAGGGTTGTTTCCTCTATTTCCTACCTTAACGGGATATATCTATATATATGTTCCCCTCGTTTTTTTTTCTTCTCTCTTTTTTTTGATAGTTATATTTAATATAAAATAATAATGTAAAAGAAAAATAAAGCCCTGGGTAATATTGAACGCTTAATTCAAGATTACATGCTTTCTTAATCCTATCAATACTCGCCTAAGTGTTGTCCGATGTCGAATTCGTACGTATTCCTTGTTGTTTTGATGAACAGAGAGGTTGCTTCCAACGATCTTTAATTGTCGTCTGTCGATGTGTCTTCCTCTTTCGCGTGTTCTCTTTTGGGTCGCCAATCTTCGAGTTGTTCCTCATCGTCAGAATCGATAGGACTATCAGATTCTGTGTCTTCTTCGGAGCCAAGCACAGACGGATCGGTGCGATAACTTCCATAGATCACAGTGGGGTCCTGACCATCTGGTAGCAATAGGTCGTATTCGACCAGCGTATGACGGGTCCCTCCAAAGTGACGGCTTGTCCGATATTTCTAGGCAGGTATGGATGTATCTCTCTCCATACCGCTGAGAGTATCCAGTTCCATTCTCTAGGTGCGTAAACATGCTCGAATGGTGCGGGTAGAGTGTGGTAGCGGTGCCTTCGACCTTCCTGGTGCGTTAAACATTTCTTTCCGTGTGACCACATCCCGGTTTCCTGTGGGTGATAGTTCCTTGCACGATCGATCATTCTTGCAACTGAAACTAAAGATCAAATTAAAAATAGCAAGAAATCAGTTTTTATTTTTTTTAAATTAATTAATTTATTTATTTATTTATTTATTTATTTTATTATTATTATTTGGCACAAGATGTAAAAGAAATATATATATATATCTATATGTTTTCTTCTTGCAACCTTTGAATATAATTCAACGTATTTTTGTTAGTAGAGTAAGTGATAGTTCCTTTAAAATGCATATTTCTCATCCTCTTCATTAGTTTTTATTTTCCTCTTTTTTTTTTTGATTTTTAGTTAAATGTTGTAAAATGCTGTCCTCTCATTTTACCTGTAGTTTGATATACTTCAACCTTTATTACGTAGCTCCCTGCACTTCTCCTTTCGTTGAGAAAATGATGTCTCCTTTTGGTCGCAAGGTGTATCGACTCTTTCGCAGGACTTTTGATGTTCCATATTGACGTCTGTTCTGGAGGTCCTAAGATTTTTTTTTTCTTTTTCACATGTGAATATCATCCTATGGTTGCTGTTTTGATAATTAATAAAATCATTATTATGGTTCATAACGTAAAAAAAAAAAAAAAAAAAAAGTCATATTATTATTATTATTTTTGTGTTATCATTGTTATTGTTTTTTTTTTCTATATGCACTTACTAAACGTTGATTGGTTTATTACCAAGTCAAATGATTAACATAGTACGTGATTGGTAAAACCATCTGCAAAATATTATTTTCTTTTTGCGGGTCTAGGTACCTGTAATAGTTGATGTTTCCACAATATTCTTTGGGTTACATACGAAAAACATAGGCCTTCTCTAAGGTGGTAAAAATAAATAAAAAATACAAGGAGTAAAATAATGAGGTGGGATTTGGTCTCTAAGGAAAGGATTTATTTCAGGAGTTACTTGATCTGTGACAGTTCCTCTACGCTCCAATTCTTCAAAATCGCGAGCACGTTCTTCCAACTCGAATTTCACTCTTCCAAACGGATATTTATAGTATTGCGCTGAAAGTTCGTCAAGATCTTTTCGAGGAATTACATATCCAAAAAAAAAATTCAAATTGTTTACAACTATAAAATCTGGTATCATAAACGGTTTTTCCTTTTCAACTTCTTTGATAAGTAGTTTTAGGTGATCTATGTATGTCGAAGTGTTTCCGCAAATCACTTTCCGTCATTGAATATTTGAATTATTCAAAATGTTTTTGTACGTCTTTCGTTTGGTCACTTGCCTATCACTATCTTAAGCATTTGCTCTAGAGTAGTCTCGACTTATCTTGTTCGTCAAACTCACGAAAACCCTGTTATCTAGTTCTACGAATAAGCAGCGATACGGTCCACTTTTAATTATTTTATAATTCATGTTTAGTTAATTTATTTACTTGAATTTTATTTGCAAAATTTATATATTTTTTTCTTTGCTTTTTATTTTCGTTTTAGTTATTTTTTTTTGTTTATATATATTTTTTATTTTTGTTACCTTGTTCAGTGGAGATAGAGAATCATTGTTAAAATTAATCTATGTAGATCCCGCATTTCCAAAATGGATAAATGGGTCATCAAGAGAAGAAAACTCGAATGGTTGTGCTGACAGGTTGCCGGCATAGAGCACAAGTTGTCATATTAGGAGCGCATTTAACACAGGCGACCTGTTACGTCCTGACGCAACTTCATTTTATTTCTCTCTCTAATAATTAAAATAAATAAATGCAAGATCAATTTTTACAATATCGGTCGAGAATAGAATAAATTCTCGCGGCTAATAATATTCGGTACGAATAGTTTATATGAACGGAGCGAAATTTTGCTGCATGACCTAAAGTTCTCATATGCGAGGGATATCTGTAGCTGGGATGCGGTCCCGCGGCCGCGCGCGCCTCGCTTCGCGCCGAGCGTTGGTTGTCTGCCGCAAGCACTCGGCCACGATCGGAGAAGACGGGCGTTCGGGAGGTCTCGCGGGGTGCGGTGGGCCCGCATCGTCATAGAGGCGCTCGCCTGGCTACGCCAATTTTTTCTTCTCCCAATATGAGAAATAGTTGAAGAAAGGGAACACTGCGCCTACGTGACTGAAGACGCAAGAGGGCGACAAAAGGAGAACGGACAGGCATAAATACTGTCTTACCGGCTAGATAAAGAGGGGACCCGGAGTTGGCAGGACAGATTCCCCACTCAAATGGGTACCCCTGGAGTAACTATGTTGCTTTAAGAAATCTTACTCCACGCCCTCTTAAAAATTAAAGAACGGCTCCTCATTACTAATCAAGAGAAATTACCGACTGCCGTTGGGATCGAAGATCCATTGTGGGAAATACTTGCGACCTTGTATCGAGATCGAAACGAAATCCCAATCAATGCTGATGTCACGTAGATGTCTAAATCAAATTATTAAAGGTCGCAGATTCCGTTTCTTTCATTAATGCTGTTATAAATCGAGACTCGGAAGAAAATACAAACCAAAGAAACACTAGAGAGAGAGAAATATTTTGACATAATGAAGAAGGACTAAAAACACGAAATATATGGTAAGTAAAATTTGACAAGAGATACATTTATAACAAAATAATAAAAGTTAACTATGCAGAAACGAGGTAATTAAACATTGGAATTTGTAAAACGCGAGACCAAATATTATAAAAGCGTGATGCGGATTTGGGTCACCACGTTAATGACTTAGGAAAATTATATTAACAAAAGAAATTCTACAAACCCATAATGATTCATGATCATAAAATAATAGCACATAAGTACGACAAAATAACAACAAGAATTACGACCATTCTTAATTCAAAATCACCTCCACTAATTATATTGGGATTGTGATCAGAAAACTTCGTATTGGACTATATTAACGAAAATCTTGTATTTATTTGTTTTGTCGTAATGCATACAGAGAAACTTAGTAATTATAAAAACAATTGCGACCTTATATCGAGATTGAAACGAAATCCCAATAAATACTGATGTCACGTAGATGTTTAAATCAAGGTCACGGATTTAGTTCTCTCCGTCAAAGCTGCTACAGCTCGCGATTCAAAAGAGAAGATAAATCGACGAAACGCTAGAGAGAAGGAGAGAGAGAGACAGAGAGAAACATTTCGACGATGAATAAGGATTAAAAACACGAAAAATAGGCCAAATACAATTTGAAAAAATTACATTCTTAACGAAATAATAAAAGGTCAATTATACGGTAATTAAAACCTTGAAATTTGTAAATCACGGGACCAAATATTATATAGGCGTAATGCGAATTTAGTCGCCAGGTAAAAAGACCTAGGAAAATATATTAACGAAAGCTATTCTGCAACGCTATAATGATTTGTAACTATAAACAATAACACATAATTACGACAAAATAACGACAAGAATTATTACCGTTATTAATTCAAAATCACTTCCAACAATTATATTGCGATCATGATCAGAAAATATCGTATTGAATTATACTAACGAAAACCTCGTATTTAGTTATTTTGTCGTAATACATAAATAGTAATTATACAAAATAAGGTAGTTGATTAACGCGACACGTAATAAACGTAACGAATATTTTCATGTAAAGTACTAAGCGGCAGGGATATTGGTAACCAAAGCGTGCTTTGTATCAACAACAGGCTGTTCAATTCATTGGTTGGAGACGCTCGAGACTCCAGAGATCTATATTAAGAATTCCGGGAAAACGATAGCGTCGGCGATGCAACGAACGAGTTAGAATTAAGGAGTTCGCGAAGATGCTAGTTGCTGACCGAGCAATCGAAGTAAGAGGTAACGGCCTTGAGACGACATCTTCTTGGAATTACGGGCGGACGAACGGGAGCTCGGTCGCTAGGCGAAATAATGAACACCGCGGATAGCGACCGAAAAATCACGCCATTTATTCTCCGCCCCCCCCCCCCCCCCCCCAAATTACAAAGCATCATCGCGCGATCTACTCTTGCGATCCCTTATAAGGAGATTTAGTCTAATACCTAAAAAGAAGGAGTGGGCGAAAGAAAGGGGGGTGGTCACTCCTATAAAAGGCGGCGATTTTGCCGGAGCGCAGACGAATTTTTAGCGAACTTTTTGCGGGTGTACGACTGGCAATTAGCCACCGAATTGAGTAGAATTAGAAGCACCGGGTATAAAGAAAAAGTAACGACGGAAGTATATCTTGCAGAATCGGTTCATAAAAGATTTTACGAAATTTAAATTCTCGTTTTAAAGAAACATAATTTTGTCGGACCGAATAGTGATTCAGCGTTGCTTGGTGGAGTTAATAACTCTTTCATTGTTCAACGAGTTAAATTCAGGATACGGGCGTGGCTTTCGAGTCAGTCCTTCGTCTGAACAGTTTAATTCGGAATTAACAATTTATTTGAGAATTCATCCGACATCTGGAATCTTATTTCGTAACGTATTGATTTTCCATTTTTACAAATTCAAATTCCCAGTTTAAATAAACATAATTTTGTCGGACTGAATAGTGATTCAGCGTTTCTCAGTGGAGTTAATAAATCATTCATTGTTCAGCGAATTAAATTCAGGATACGGGCGGGGCCTTCGAGTCAGTCCTTTGTCTGAACAGTTTAATTCGCAATTAACAATTTATTTGAGAATTCATCCGACATTAGAAAACTTATTCTGCAACATATCGACATTTTATTTGAAGAACAATTTTAAAACCCGATAACTACAATTTTTATAGAATAACAGAATTTACATTTAATTAAACGTTGCGATTATTACTTTTAAGTTTCCATGTAAGGGGTATTGAACGCAAGTATATCTAAAGTTTACGCGGTTTGGAATCACCCGATTTCAGTTGATTAAACTTTATTTTTTTGGAATAAACATCTGGACCCGTACTCCGACGAAAACTAGTGTGATAATTATTTCAACGTATTAACCGCCATCTTATTCTCCACCAGAAATTCCACGCAGAAGCTAATCTTCTAGCTACAACATTTTGGATTTTCATTATTTCTGATTGGAATTCGGAGGAGCTTCATACTACGAACAATCGAGAATCTTACTTTCGATTTATTACTCATGGGATATTAATCGTTTCAATTGAAACTTGGAAGAACATTTCAAGTACGGAAAACGTTTAAAACGCAGTAAGTACGATACTTTTTCTTTATACACGTAAAACATTTTAAATCCGTGTTTAACCACAATTTTTCAATCACTAAACTCTTCCGTACACTATAAAATCCGATGGACGCCAGACTATCTATCTCCCCGGTAGTCAAGGTGTCACTTTCCTTATCCTTGACTTGGTCTCTGCTGCCTTGAGCAGTCGCTGGGTGCCTTGTGGTCGGTTTCTTTGCGACTATCCTTCTATGTTTGTTCGTCTTGCACACACAAAAATTTATTCCACTACTGACTTTCCCTAATAATATCCGTGAGTGACGCACAAACGATAGCATGCACTCGATGCCTTCGGGACGTTCGAAGTGCTTCTTATGCGATCTATTACTCGTCGGATTATCACTCTGACGCGTCTACTCCATCCTTCGATCTTGGAACGACTAATTATTCGGGTAGTCGCATGTCGCTAGGCAGGTTACGCGCTTCAGATTTCCGGAGTGGGGGTCGCGGACTCGTATCGACTAGCCTCGTCGATCCTCGCTTTCCTTCTTCTTCCGTCTCGCTCTCCGCTCCGCGAAGTTCTCGGCCCTTCGAGTGATTCCGGGAGTTTTCTGTAACTGTTACCATTCTCGGCAGTCAAACGCTCTTATTAATCTACTATAAGTTTCGGGCCTCGAGAAATGAAAACGGTAATGTGCTATGTCGCGAACTTCGACGCTCGAGCGGTCTCAGCTGTGCACGTTGCTGCGAGTCTGTATTAACGCCACGTCACAATGTGTATATGTATATTTTCTTTAAACAAAGTCCAATTTTCTATATATAAAAAAAAATAAAATATTATTTAATACAAACTTCAAGAATAAAATATCATTATTTAGAACAAATTTCCGCTCTTTTTTTATTATAAATAAAACATTATTATTTCGAATGAAGTTCGATTGCTTGTATTAAAATAAAACTTTATTATTTAAGACAAATTTCAATGTGAATGTATATATATATTATTATTATCATTATTATTATTATTTTTTTTTTTTATCAATAAATGTTATCACGTTCTTCCTTTACTCAACAAATTTTATTATAGGCGACAATAAAAATTAAATAAAAAATGTGAAATTCTTTTTTTCCTTATAGAATGATCGGTCCTTCGATTCTTCACGCGCATACCCGTAGAAGGGATAGGATTAATTTGTAAGGCACTATAGAGCGAATCAAAGCATATCCGAACCCGCCAATGTTGTATTTCTTTTTTACAATTTAGAAGCTATCATCATCATCACTGTCAAAAGTCATGGTAAACATCGCGCTCTCTTGCTTAATTGTGTATCCCATAAATTCTATCTTGTCTTTCATACGGTAGGATTGTTCTTTGCAAAATTCAACTGGTGTTGCGTAATGAGTTTGTTCATTTTATCCGTAATGTTGTTGAACGTAGATTTTTATCGGAACAAAGTTTTAATTTTCAAGTAAATTATTACTTCTGAAGAATTGAATTTTGTTTCTCGATCAAATGTCAATTTTCCCTGTATTAGAATAAAATATAAATATTTCGAATAAATTTTAACTTTCTATATTAACATAAAATATTATTGTTTGATACAAATTCCACGTTTTTGTAAATAAAATTTTGTCATCTCAAATTAATTTAAACCTTTTATATATATATTTAAAAAAATAATAATAAAATATTATTATTTCGAATATATTAAAAATTTTTTTTGTATTGAAATAAAATATCATTATTTGACTTAAACACGAGAAACTTTACGGTATAAGTCGACATTTCAAATAAATGTGCGAAAAGTCTTTTTTTTTATTTTATTAAACTGAAATATTATTTCACGTAGGTGAGAGAAAACCAAAAAAAAAACATTATTATTTCCAAGAACTGATCCTCTTTTTATTTTGTTAATTCTTCTCTAAGTTCCTTTCACAATGGTATTCTCGATTTTTTTAGTCTGTTAGAATGCACCACGATTTCCCGTGTAGGTAATTTAATTCGTATGTTACCGTTTGACAATATCGCAGTTATCGCGTGAGGTCCGGTATAGTGATCGCCGAGTTTCCCGGGTTTTGGTCCTTTAAGCAAAAATACCGATTCACCTGTAGTAAATTTTACGGGGTTTATTTTCCGATCTTGAAATTCTTTCGATTTTTGTTTGGCTTTTATTAAATTGTTTCTTCCCATTCCCTGAATCTCATGAATTTGAGTTACTAATTATCGCAAATAATCGTCGTAAGTCGGGAGTCTTTCCATTTCAGATTCCGGCATGCTCGATGGAGTACGAGCTATTTTGCCAAATACCATTTCGTAGGGAGTATGCTTGGTCCCTTCATGCACGTTAGTATTAAAATTGTAGATAGCCATTTCAACCCATTCATCCCAATCCTTTTGTCTACTAGTGAATTGTTTTAAATATTCTCCCAAGGAGTGATGAGACCTTTCCAAAGAACCGTTTGACTGTGGATGAAAAGCAGTAGTTCTAATTTTCCGAATTTTAAATAGTTTAGCTATTTGTCTCATGAAATTACTCAAAAAATTGCTGCCATGGTCGGTGAGTACCGCTTTTGGAGCTCCGAAATAACAAACGAATCGTTTAACGAATGCTTCAGCGATAGTAGGGGCTCTTGCATTTGATAACGGAATAGCTACAGAGTATTTCGTTAATTGGTCTTGAATAGTAAGAATATATTTATTTTCGGCTCTAGTTTTCGGCAGAGGGCCTACTACATCCATTGCAATTTTATCAAAAGCAATTGCAGGAGTATCAGTTATCATCATTGGTTGTTTCGTTTTTACTCTAACTAATTTTTTTTAATTGACATTGCAAACATCTTTGTATATAACATTGAACATCAGATTTCAAATTGTACGTTTTAGTGACGCCCCTGTGTCCGCCTACAGCTGAACAGTGCATTTCTTCCAAGATTTTATCTCGATCTTCTGGTTGGGGTTCTCTGACCAACCCCAGACTAATTATAATTTTTATCGTTACTTGAGCAAATATTAATCGAAATTGGCGGATTACTTCTTCCCAAGATACAGTTAATATGTTTTTCGATTTTGCAAAACTGAGTGTTGGTAATGATAATTTTTCAACCAAATGCCGAGTGTTTTTCAACCCCTCTATAATATTTTCCAAAATCAAACTGGGACCCTGTCCACTGTTGTCCGTGATTGGCAAAGCTATGTCAAATCTGTTATTTTTCTTCGAAATAGATTGTGGTTTCAGTAATTTTAGTTTTTTCAAAATAGGAAAGTCGTCGTTTTCTCTTAATTGCAACGCGCCATCGTCTATCGGTTTTCCGTCTGTCGATACAAAATAGAGCATATTATCGCGTCGAGTATGAAATAACTCGCGAGATAGTATGATGTTAGAAGCGACTATCCTGCCATTGACAGGTTCAAGAGGAACCTCCGTTGAATCTATTACCTCGGGGCCGATTTCATTGTCACTTGACTCGGAATCGCTAGCCTCGAGAGGAATTCCAGAACGTCTTTTTCGGCCGAATGTCTCTGTCTCGTCTCGGGGGTTATCATGTTCGACCTCGCTGTCATCGGCCGCCTCCTCATTAGAGAGAAAACTATTAGAGAGATTTTTTTCGAGTGGCACTACCACGTGTTCGAATAACTCAGGCCCTTTTAGCGGGGTGCCGTTCGCTTTCATGCCTTGGTTCGACGCGGTTTCTTCGCTGGCTTTGTTCTCTGTTGGTGATTCTGGTTGCGCAACTACGCTCGGAGTTTCTTGTATCCCCGCAGATAACAAGCAGCTTTCGTCTTCGGGTATAACGTTACATGCATCCTCAACGGTTCTCGAACCTATATGATGTTCCGAGAAGTCGACTGATTTGCGCTCCCACTCGCACTCATCTATGTCGTCGTAATAATCGTTTCGGATATTTTCTTGCTCACCGTCAACGAAATCGTCATCAGAATCTTCCGCTAATAAATTCGCGATCTCGTCTTCCGTCAATTTTTGGCGAGTACGATCCCCAGTTACAGGATTGACTCGAACAATAAAAACCCCTTCTTCTTCAAATGGTTCTTCTACTGGATTTCTAGAAAGGGCATCCGCATTGACGTTAGTTTTTCCAGCTTTATACACTATTTCGTATTCGTACTCAGATAATTTTAATCTCCATCGTAAAATTTTGGGGTTGCCGTCAGTAGCCCGTCGAAACCACATAAGATGTTTATGGTCGGTGACCACCGTGAAGTGCCGTCCGTACAAGTACGGTCGAAAATGCAATATAGAGTATACTATAGCCAAAGCTTCTTTTTCGTAAATATCGTACCGTTCCTCTACTAGGCTCAAGGCTGGGGAAGCGTAAGCGCAGGGATGGTCGTTGTTAATTTCCCCTTGGGAAAGAATACTACCGATTGCGTAACCTGATGCGTCTGTGGTTAAGATAAATGGCTTAGAAAAGTCTGGATACTGTAAAACTGGAGCGGTGCAAAGTTTATTTTTCAAAATTTCGAATACTTCTTGTTGTTCCGATCCCCATTCAAATTTATTTTCTTTTCGCAAAAGTTTGGTAAGAGGTTTCGAAATTTTAGCATATCCTTCAATAAATCGTCTGTAGTAACCTGTTAACCCCAAAAATAGTCGGATATTTTTAACATTTTTTAATACCGGATATTCGCGTACGGCCTCTAATTTTTTCGGATCAGGTTGAACTCCCTCTTTACCAATTATATGACCCAAGTATTTGACTTCAGATTTAAAAAATTCACATTTGTCAGGCTGTAATTTTAGATTAGCTGCTTCTAGTCGTTTCATTAATTCGCGATATATTTCTGTGTGTTCGTCAAGGCTTCGAGCATAGATCACGATATCATCCAAGTAAACAAACAGACCTTTCCCGAGCAGGCCGCTCAGCGTGAGGTCCATTGCCCTCTGAAACGTAGGAGGAGCATTTCGTAGACCGAAAGGCATTCTAACAAATTCGTAATGGCCTCTCGGAGTAGTGAACGCTGTTTTATGTCGATCTTCCGGTGCGACTTCTATTTGATGAAATCCCGATGCAAGATCAAATACCGAAAAATATTTCGCACCTCCCAATTGATCTAGAATGTCGTTAATGTTAGGAATAGGGTAAGCGTCAGCAATCGTCTTCTCGTTGAGAGCTTGGTAGTCGAACACCACTCTCCACTTTTTATGACCCAGAGAGTCGTCTTTCTTGGGTACGACCCAAACTGGACAATTGTAAGGAGAAGTCGAGGGTATTATTATTCCCTTGTCAAGCATGTCTTCCACTTGCTTACCTATTTCTTCTTTGGTACACTCTGGCCATCGGTAACCTCGTGTGTTAATAGGAAAATCGTCGGTAGTGGGGATACGATGTTGTAATACGGTAGTACACGTTAAGATATCACCGGGAATTTGATATAAATGCGCGCTCTCTTTTAACAACGGTTCCAAATTTATCTTTTCATTTTCATCTAATTCAGTAAGTCTCAACAGTTTCTCAATTTGATGGTAGCGTTCTGTCATTCGTGTTGCCGAATATGCAAAACATGCTTTTTCGCGAATAAAAGGTGGAAATCCGCGAGTGATTAGACCGATATTAAATCTTTGTATTAACGAGACATTCATGATTCGATATGAACTTTGTTTCTTCTTTACCCCAATCGGTTCCCGTTCCATCTCGTCGTTCGAATTAATTATCTTTGATGATTCAAGTGTATTCGTGATTTCTCGATCGTTCGTGGTCTTAATACAGTCAACAATTTTCTTTGATCTACAATTTTTTTCAGTTACTAAATTTTCTTTAAATGACTTTATTTTTTTCAATTCTTTCATTTCAATTTCTGTGGTTTGTTCACAACAACAATTCCTATTATCTTTAATTTTTACCTCGGACTTTCCGGTGACCGCCTCGACGGGGCTTACGTCAACAAATTTACAAATTTTACCAACAACTGCCACGCTGGGGCTTACGTTAACAAAATTATTATTTTCAACAACTGCCACGCCGGGGCTCACGTTAACAAAATTATTATTTTCAACGACTGCCACGTCGGGACTTACGTCAACAAAATTACCTGTTTTTTCGACAACTGGCACGCTGGGGCTTACGTTAACAAAATTATTATTTTCAACAACTGCCACGTCGGGACTCACGTTAACAAAATTATTATTTTCAACGACTGCCACGTCGGGACTTACGTCAACAAAATTACCTGTTTTTTCGACAACTGCCACGCCGGGACTTACGTTAACAAAATTATTATTTTCAACGACTGCCACGTCGGGACTTACGTCAACAAAATTACCTGTTTTTTCGACAACTGCCACGCCGGGACTTACGTTAACAAAATTATTATTTTCAACGACTGCCACGTCGGGACTTACGTCAATAAAATTACCTGTTTTTTCGACAACTGCCACGCCGGGACTTACGTTAACAAAATTATTATTTTCAACGACTGCCATGTCGGGACTTACGTCAACAAAATTATTACTTTCAACAACTGCCACGCCGGGACTTACATTAACAAAATTATTATTTTCTCTAACACTTTTATTGTCGTCCTCAACGAGACCGCCTCGTTCTACAGACACAATTGACTCCAAAACTTTATTACTCTTAACTTCTGGTTGCTCTTTAATTACTTTACTTACTTCTCCTTTCTTGTTACCCTTGATTCAATCTACAGCAAACATTTTTACGGAACCTTGAGACACATTTTGGGAATTACTATATTCATTTTCTGACGTTAGTTCTTTCTTTTGTAAACAATTTTCTCGAGTTTCATAAATAATTTTAGTACAACTTTCAATCATTTTTCTCACTTCTTTTAATTCATCAAAAATTTTACTTGAAACATCCTCTATATCACGGATCGTTGCAACTGACTCTAGTGCATTTACATCCGTCAGATCGAGGCATTCTTGAACATTTACTGAATTGTCAAGAGACGTGCTTTCCACCATTGATTCACTCTCTCCCATTTTCTCAAAATTATCAATTTTACCTGTTTTTACCACTTGTTGTTCACTGATTGTGCTTGAATCATCAATAGATTTGTTTATTTTAATACCGTTAGCTAATTCCTCCGATGCCATTAGCTCTAGTACTGGAACCTGTACTCGCACCGAGTACGGATTACTGTTGGTGATAAAAATTCGCGCTATTCCGTTATTATTCCTGACGAATCCGCTGTCTATTGTCAGGCCTTTTCCCGCTTGTAAAGGCGGTAGATACCCTTCCCTCACATCCAAATTTTTTACACGCACAAAACATAATTTAGTTCGTTTTGCAGGAACAACAATCATTTCCTGTGTTGCAAAAGGAATTCTAGTTCCCTGCATTTTTAACTGTCTTTTTTCATAATCAATCTTCACTCGATTTCCATCGAGATATTCCGAACCCAATATTCCCGCTTCTTCAATAGGAAAAGTATTATTCACAAAATGAAAAGTAGCGTACCCTCCAAAAGCTTTTATTACCACATGACCGAGAGTAAAAATAGAATTCTTAGTTATTCCGTTAAGTTGTAATATTTCGTCACGTATTACAGGAGTTTTTGATTTTACGAATTTTTCTTTTATAATATTCGGTGCGGCGCCGATGTCGACCATCATTACAACCGAGCCCGTTAATTCATCGGCGGTCAATGCTACGGTAGGAACGCTACTTTCCTTTTGCAATTGGATTTTAAAGATTCGAACTACTCGCGGTTGACATTTGGGATCGTGGTTGATATATAATGAATCGGGTGCGGGTCTTGTTGAGGCTCCCTGGGCGCACCCATACTCGGGAGGCCGCTGCCGTTTCCCGAATTTCCGTACTTTACTTCGTTAGCCTGGCGAGCGGGGCAGTCTTTAATGAAGTGGCCCGGCTGCTTACAATAATGATATTCTCCATTAAAATTGCCGTTGTTACCAACGCGATTTCCAAAATTTCCGCGATTTTCAAAATTTCTCCCATCCCCAAAATTTCCGTGATTTTCAAAATTTCTCCGATTCCCAAAGTTTCCGCGGTTTCCCAAATTATCTTGATTTCCGATGTTTTCGCGGTTTGCGAAATTACCGCGATTTCCAAAATTTCCATTTTCGAATCGATTATTGTTCAACGGCCGCGAATAATTATTTCGATACGGACAGATGTGAGCTCCATGGCCCTCTTTTTTTACATATTTGACAATGAAGTTGCACTTGATTATTACATTGTAAGTTGGGAGGCACTCGAGCCGTCGGTAGTGACATCAATTTCGGTGGGGCAGAAGGCAAACGCGGGCACTGGTCGGCCGAGTGATCCGGATTTTTACAAAGCTGACAGAGAACCGACTTATTTTCTGACTCTTTTTTTTCTGGTGGAAAGATTTTGTAGCAACGATCAGCAGTATGTCCTCTCAAGTTACATACCTGGCATACAGTCAATGTTCTTCCGTCCGGACTGGGTTTACTACCATTCGGGGGGAAGAGGCTAAAACATTTGTCAGCCGAGTGTCCTATTTTCTTACAAACTTGACACGTGCTCGGGCCTCTTTCGTTATTTATTGGGTTCGGAGACGCGGCTGCCTGTGCATAGGAAGGCTTATTGTTTGGGCATTCTTTACCGGAGTGCCCTTTTTTATTGCATAGCTGGCACACTAGATCTTCGCTGGTCACAACATGCACGCCTCGTTTTCCCTCGAGTTTAATGACTTTCTGGCTCGATATTCCACGACCCCCAGAACGCAATACCGCTCGCGAGACAAGATTTTTTTCGGTTTGTATCGCGAGTTTAATTAGCTCATCGAGATTCGGACCGAGTGTTAGACGTTGTTCTATTTCAGGTTTTAACCCGTGAAGAAAACATGCAGGAATGCTAGCTTTAGTATTATTTATAAGCGCGTTGTTCGTTTCCCCATTGCCGTCAGTGTCGATACTTTCAAGTATCAGATTTCCCAAGTCTCGAACGCGATTTGCATAAGTGACCACCGATTCGTTATCCAACTGGTATATTGTTCCGAGTTCACCTTGCAATTGATAAACATTTCGCGTTGGAGCATAAATATCTTTAAGAAATTTTCTCAATTCTTCTATTGTCTCGAATGTGTGCCCTTGAATAGTGCGACGCGGTTCCCCAATTAGTTTTACTCGTACCGCTCTTACCAAATTGCCCTCGGCTCCGGGGCCCATCATAGCCAGAGCTTCTTTACAACCCTGTATAAACATTGGTAAAGATAAGTCGTGACCGTCATAATTAGGGATTACTGCGAGAGCGTCCCGAAGAGATAGTGTTTGGTTATGTTGAACCATTGTAGTGTTGATTTGACTCGTAGGTACTCGTGCGCAATTACTTTTATAAAATTTCGTTTCTTTTTCCGCGTTTCCACTTACCTTGACGTTTGTAAAATTCTTAGAACACCCAGGAGAGGAAGAATAAGGTTCAGGTTGTAAGGATAATTTTTGCGTCAAATTTGTGGGTTTGATTGGAACGGGTTTGAATATTAAATTCGAGTTTCCGTCACCGATGTTTTCGAATTTACCTTTCGGAGTATATAGTGCAGTTTTTTCGCTAAGAACGGGGTCTTTTAAGATAACAACGTTAGCTGGCGTAGGCCCGCCAAGGGGGGTATAGAAGATTTCGTTGGCGGAGGAGGAGTCGGTAATGAGCGTGTCGTTGCTCCCGCCAGCTGTCTCTACTCTGACCGGTGTGTGTTTGGTTTTTAAATCTACTACCGTTTGCAGAGGAGAAGATGAATAGATAAGAGTTTTAGGGTTTTCAAGAGATTGAATCGATAGTTCTTCAGGTTGTGTATGATGTTTTACAACCGGTAGATACCCACTATTTGCATTCCCTATGAACCCTATCACAGTTACGGACTTGTTAGGTGTTACCGCGGCGATTGCTTCTTCAAAATTGTTTGTTAATTCCTTTAACTCCTCTCGATCCTCAGGAATTTCTTGAATCCGAAATGAATCACCTATTTGGTCATTATTTCTTGCAAGAGCGACCAGTCCAAATTCCTTGATTCCAAACGAGTTAGGATTTGATTTGACACTCTCCGTGGTTTTCGCAATAATTATTCCGTCGTTTGAGATTTCAAAAGATTTTATACTGTGGTCGGTTAAATCGACCAAGCCAACCGCTCCCGTTTCCTTCTCTTTATCCGCGGGAATTTCGCCGAAATTGTTCGTATTCAATTTGACACTATCTTCATTATTAAATTTATCGAGGTCTTCAAAGGTCTCTTTAGTTACATCTGGAGTCGTATCGTCTTTCACGGTGGGAGAATTGTTACAGCTTTCGTCGGCAGAGACTTCGGATAGCGTGGGTGAATTATTACCGTCTTTGTTTTCTTTAGTTTTCTTTTTCCTCTCCGAAGGATAATCGTGAACTATTTTGTCGTCTAAGTTAAGTTTCGATCGAGTCGTCATTTATAATTATTTGATACCACTTATTCCAGTTCTTTCCCCAAATGGAGCTCGAGAAGAAGCGCTATTGGTGTATTAATATCAAAGAAGGATGTCGTTATATGTATATATAAATAAAAGTATTCGTGGGTTATCTTCCGCGGTCTTTTTCTAAGGCGTACAATTTATCGATGATCGTTATTAATACCGCTTTCAATACATCAACCCCCAAAACATCCAAAGATTTACTTTTCAGTAGAATCTTTGGCCACAGGTTTCGACAAAATTATTTTCGTATCGACTTTCTCTACTTTAGTAATTACCGGTAATTTATCAGTTTCACTCACAGCCACTGTTGGATGATAACTCGATTCTCCAGGACAATCAATTGATTTTACTACTCCTTTTTCGATAATAATTCCTTTATACAAGATTTTAAGTCGTCTTAAATTATTTTTTCGTCCACCGGGTCTCCTTTTTCTTTTTCCCATTTAACTTGTCAAGATTTCTTTTTTTTTCAGTTCTTCAAGGTTAGAGTATCGAGTATTCCCTCGCAAGTCTCTTGATTCGGAAGTTATAAAGCAAAATCTCGCGGATTACCCTCGCAAATCCCAAAGGCTAGGTAAATTTTTAGGAAAACGGTGAGTATCGAGTATAAAACCTCGCAAGTCCCCCGGTCGGATAATTATAGAGCGAGATTTCGCGGCTTACCCTCGCAAATCCCAAAGGTTACGAATATTTTTAGGAAAAGGGTAAGAGTATCGAGTATAAAAAACCTCGCAAGGCCCCCGGTCGGAAAATTATAGAGCGAGATTTCGCGGCTTACCCTCGCAAATCCCAAAGGCTAGGCAAATTTTTAGGAAAACGGTGAGTATCGAGTATAAAAAACCTCGCAAGTCTCCCGGTCGGAAAATTATAGAGCGAGATTTCGCGGCTTACCCTCGCAAATCCCAAAGGTTAGGAATGTTTTTAGGAAAAGGGTAAGAGTATCGAGTATAAAAAACCTCGCAAGTCCCCCGGTCGGAAAATTATAGAGCGAGATTTCGCGGCTTACCCTCGCAAATCCCAAAGGCTAGGCAAATTTTTAGGAAAGCGGTGAGTATCGAGTATAAAACCTCGCAAGTCCCCCGGTCGGATAATTATAGAGCGAGATTTCGCGGCTTACCCTCGCAAATCCCAAAGGTTAGGAAAGTTATAGCAACAGAGAAAGAAGAATTCTTGACGTGCGACGTGTTTTTTTTTCTTTACAATTCCTCCAAATAAAGCTGTAGAATCGAGTTATTTAATTTCCAAAGTAACTAGTTTTCATATCAATTTTTTTATTTCGGATGAAAATTGTTTCCCGAAATATATATATATTTTTTGTAATTTTAGTTGCAACAAATGTCGACACTTACCAATTTGTTCGAAAGTTCCTGTAGTCCTTTAATTTGAGTTTTGTGATTTGACCACAATTTCTGTGGTATTTTCTTTTTTTTTTTTTTGAGAGTATCCGTCGCCTTTAATTTGATTTTTGTGATTTGACCACAATTTCCTATAAAAGAAAAATTCTTTTAGTCTTTATAATTGTTTTCTGTATTCGACACCTTTCTCGTTGACCTCCTTAAGCACTACTTCTTGCGCTTTTCCGGTTTTTGTAGCTTTACTATTAACCCAAGTTGCAGCAAATATTTTCGTTTCTTCATTCTCTCAAGCACCTCGCAACCACAGAGTACGATCTTTACAATCCGCATGTGGAAATTCGTAATATTTTATAAACTTCAATTATTTCGTATTTTATTTTATTTTATTTTACTTTTATTTTTTTATTGACTTCTGTTTAAATTACTTTCGTTTCTTTTTTTTTCTTTATTGAACTCCGAATAATATCCGTTTCATTAATGAAATCCGAGCAAGAATTTAACTTTTTCCGTCTCGCGTGTTGGAAGCAAACTTTTAAGATCCCGGACGAGCCCCCAAATTTGTTACGTCAAACCATGCAGTTTTTTGATCAACCGATGATTTACACGCTTTGTGTGCGATTCAGCTTCAGGTCTCCCGTGCTCTGGTCAAGAAGAATAAATTCTCCCTATTACCACACCTGCCGATCAACACTGAATACGCAAGCTCCTTTTCGAGTCTAACCTTGCGGAAAATTACTCAGGACAGAGCTAAGAATGCGGTCCTAGCGCGAGAGAGGGAAAAATTAGGGGAAAAGGAGGGGTTTGATGGCTCTTTATAATTGAAAGAGGGACAAAAACGGATTTCATCAAAAGGGGAATTTCACTTAAGAAAAATTGTGGTTAAACACTGATTTAAAATGTTTTACGTGTATAAAGAAAAAGTATCGTACTTACTGCGTTTTAAACGTTTTCCGTACTTGAAATGTTCTTCCAAGTTTCAATTGAAACGATTAATATCCCATGAGTAATAAATCGAAAGTAAGATTCTCGATTGTTCGTAGTATGAAGCTCCTCCGAATTCCAATCAGAAATAATGAAAATCCAAAATGTTGTAGCTAGAAGATTAGCTTCCGCGTGGAATTTCTGGTGGAGGGTAAGATGGCGGTTAATACGTTGAAATAATTATCACACTAGTTTTCGTCGGAGTACGGGTCCAGATGTTTATTCAAAAATAAAGTTTAATCAACTGAAATCGGGTGATTTCAAACCGCGTAAACTTTCGATATACTTGCGTTCAACACCCCTTACATGGAAACTTAAAAGTAATAATCGCAACGTTTAATTAAATGTAAATTCCGTTATTCTATAAAAATTGTAGTGATCGGGTTTTAAAATTGTTCTTCAAATAAAATGTCGATATGTTGCAGAATAAGTTTTCTAATGTCGGATGAATTCTCAAATAAATTGTTAATTGCGAATTAAACTGTTCAAAGGACTGACTCGAAGGCCCCGCCCGTATCCTGAATTTAATTCACTGAACAATGAATGATTTATTAACTCCACTGAGAAACGCTGAATCACTATTCAGTCCGACAAAATTATGTTTATTTAAACTGGGAATTTGAATTTGTAAAAATGGAAAATCAATACGTTACGAAATAAGATTCCAGATGTCGGATGAATTCTCAAATAAATTGTTAATTCCGAATTAAACTGTTCAGACGAAGGACTGACTCGAAAGTCACGCCCGTATCCTGAATTTAACTCGTTGAACAATGAAAGAGTTATTAACTCCACCAAGCAACGCTGAATCACTATTCGGTCCGACAAAATTATGTTTCTTTAAAACGAGAATTTAAATTTCGTAAAGTCTTTTATGAACCGATTCTGCAAGATATACTTCCGTCGTTACTTTTTCTTTATATCCGGTGCTTCTAATTCTACTCAATTCGGTGGCTAATTACCTGTCGTACGCCCGCAAAAAGTTCGCTAAAAATTCGTCGCTCCTGCAAAATCGCCGCCTTTTATAGGAGTGACCACCCCCCTTTCTTTCGCCCACTCCTTCTTTTTAGGTATTAGACTAAATCTCCTTATAACGGATCGCAAGAGTGGATCGCGCGATGATGCTTTGTAATTGGGGGGGGGGGGGGGGGGCGGAGAATAAATGGCGTGATTTTTCGGTCGCTATCCGCGGTGTTCATTATTTCGCCTAGAGACCGAGCTCCCGTTTGTCCGCCCGTACTTCCAAGAAGATGTCGTCTCAAGGCCGTTACCTCTTACTTCGATTGCTCGGTCAGCAACTAGCATCTTCGCGAACTCCTTAATTCTAACTCGCTCGTTGCATCGCCGACGCTATCGTTTCCCGGAATTCTTAATATAGATCTCTGGAGTCTCGAGCATCTCTATACCAACCAACGAATTGAACAGCCCGTTGTTGATACAAAGCACGCTTTGGTTACCAATATCCCTGCAGCTTAGTACTTTACATGAAAATATTCGTTACGTTTATTACGTGTCGCGTTAATCAACTACCTTATTTTGTATAATTACTATGTGTGTATTACGACAAAACCAATAAATATAAGATTTTCGTTAATATAATCCAATACGAAGTTTTCTGATAACGATCCCAATATAATTATTGGAAGTAATTTTGAATTAAGAATGGTCGTAATTCTTGTTGTTATTTTGTCGTACTTATGTATTATTATTTTATCATTATGAACCATTATGGTTTATGTAGAATAACTGTTGTTAATATAATTTTCCTAAGTCTTTAACGTGGTGACCTAAATCCGCATCACGCCTTTATAATATTCGGTCTCGTGATTTACAAATTCCAATGTTTAATTACCTCGTTTCTGCATAGTTAACTTTTATTATTTCGTTATAAATGTATTTCTTGTCAAATTTTACTTAGCATATATTTCGTGTTTTTAATCCTTTTTCATTATATCATAATATTTCTCTCTCTCTAGTGTTTCTTTAGTTTGTATTTTCTTCCGAGTCTCGATTTATAACAGCATTAATGAAAGGAACGGAATCTGCGACCTTTAATAATTTGATTTAGACATCTACGTGACATCAGCATTTATTGGGATTTCGTTTCGATCTCGATACAAGGTCGCAAGTATGGGAAATACTTGCGACAGTGGATCTTTGATCCCTAACGGCAGTCGGTAATTTCTCTTGATTAGTAATGAGAAACCGTTCTTTAATTTTAAGAGGGCGTGGTGGAAGATTTCTTAAAGCAACATAGTTACTCCAGGGGTACCCATTTGAGTGGGGAATCTGTCCTGCCAACTCCGGGTCCCCTCTTTATCTAGCCGGTAAGACAGTATTTATGCCTGTCCGTTCTCCTTTTGTCGCCCTCTCGCGTCTTCAGTCACGTAGGCGCAGTGTTCCCTTTCTTCAACTATTTATCATATTGGGAGAAGAACAAAATGGCGTAGCCAGGCGAGCGCCTCTATGACGATGCGGGCCCACCGCACCCCGCGAGACCTCCCGAACGCCCGTCTTCTCCGATCGTGGCCGAGTGCTTGCGGCAGACAACCAACGCTCGGCGCGAAGCGAGGCGCGCGCGGCCGCGGGACCGCATCCCAGCTACAGATATCCCTCACATATGAGAACTTTAGGTCATGCAGCAAAATTTCGCTCCGTTCATATCAACTATTCGTACCGAATATTATTAGCCGCGAGAATTTATTCTTTTCTCGACCGATATTGTAAAAATTGATCTTGCATTTATTTATTTTAATTATTAGAGAGAGAAATAAAATGAAGTTGCGTCAGGACGTAACATCTGCGCATACATATTTTTGTAAGTGATTCGTCGCTTAATTCGAGGATTTTAATATACCACTCCCACGTGTTTTTCATAGCTCTGTATTTTATTTTAACGAGTCCTAATTCTAGTCTGAGAGCCGCGCTCGGCGTGTTTTTTGGAAGTAATAGCAGTTTTTTGAAAAACGAGGTTTGCGCAGATTCGATAAAATCACAATATCGTAATCCCCAAGCAGGAAACGCGTACAGCAACGTAGATTCGACCATACTTTCGTAGAGTTTGATAAAGGCATTCCAGTTGTCGCAGTTTGCTCTCAGAAGGATTGACATGGTTGTGCTGGAAGCTACCTTCGCTTTGATTAACGCTGCCTGAGCCGCTCTAAGGCCAAGAGTTGACCTCGTGATTGGGATGCCTAGGTATAGATAGTCTGGAACAATTTCTATATTCGTTTCCTTGTATCTCGTAAAGCGATTTTCTATCTTTTTGGGCTTGTCGCCGGCCTTGAACACAACGATTTTAGTTTTATTCGCGTTTACTTCGATGCCGTTGAGAGAGCAATACTCTTCTAGAGCCTTTAGTTTTTTGGCTAGGTCCACATGAGAGTGGGCTAGTATTACGGTATCGTCCGCGTAGAGTATCATAATGATGTCGTTTATACCGTCAACATTTAATCCGATTAGGCCTCTGTTTCTAAAGAATGATTCAAAATCGGCTAGAAACAAGAGAAAGAGATCAGGGCTCAGCGACTCGCCTTGTAATACGCCCTCGGTGACAGGAAATTCATTCGAAAGATTAGAGCGAGATTTGACTTGTATGGTTGCGCGGTCGTACAGTGATTTTATGATTCTTATGAACTTCGGGCTGATGCCTTGGCGATACAGTTTGTTCCATAGGAGGGCGTGCGGTATCGAGTCGAATGCTCTTTTAAAATCTACGAAGATTGCGTATATCTCTCGTTCGCCTAATCTTAATTGTAGTTGCATCACAGTGGTTAGGGTAAAAATACATTCGACACAGCCTCGTTCTTTTCTGAAGCCCATTTGGGATTCAGGGATGATTTTCAGGCGTTCTGTTAACTTATTGAGTCTGTCTCTGAGTATTCCCGTGAATAGTTTGGTTAAGTTATTTACCAGCGCAATCCCTCGGTAATTAGCAGGATCCTCTTTGTCTCCTTTTTTTTAAATACCATAGTAAGTAAGACGTTTGACCATGTAATCGGAGTCGCTTCTTTTTCGAGTACTTCGTTATATAGTCTTAGCAGACGTTGCACCCCGTTTGGCGGTAAGGCTTTGAGAAATTCGGAGGCTATTCGGTCAGGGCCAGGCGATTTTCCGCTTTTGCTTTTTCTTAACGCTTTTTTCAATTCACTTAGTGTAATCTTATCGTCTAGTATGGGGTAGCCTGGGCCGTAGAATGTTAAGTCATTATCGATTCGGGGTTTGTAGATCGTGGCGTAGAAATCGTTCCACGTTTCAATTGGAAGGAGGAATGTAGAGTTGTTTTTCGGTCTGCATTTTTTAACAGCACTCCAAAAGTCGGCTGGACACTTGAGATTCGCGAAGCTATCTTTGATATGTTGCCGGTATTGTTTTTTAGCGGAATCTGTTGTAGTTTTGTATATTTTTTGGCATTCGAGGTAATTGGCTTTGTTTGCTTCGGAAATTTGGGTCTCGTAGTTTTTTGCAGCGTCTTTCAGCATAATTCTGCGTTCTGCACAGATCTTGTCGTACCAGGGTTTGCGTTTTCCTTTCTTTTTTCCGACTCTAAGGCTGCGCGTCATGTTCGCCGAGTTTGCAGATTCTATTATCGCATTAGATAAAATTTCGTTTAAAGCCGTGGTTGTTGAGTTGATCGGGATATTAGTCGTTTGGAGTGTATCGCTGAGTGAATTGTAATAAGATTCTCTACATTCTTCGTTCCATCGGAGGTTTGTTAGCGTTCGCGGAATTTCTGTTTCTTCCTCTGCTTGTGTTTCAACTAAGTTCTCGCACCGTAGTGTTTGTTCGACAGGAAAGTGGTCCGATAAGGTCGGCTCTATTACTAAGCGCAAGTCTTTTACCAGTCTCAAGTCGGATATACTAACCCATAATAAATCTATTACACTATTCCCTCTGCCGCTTACGAAAGTTGACCGTGCTGGCCGGTCGCTAACTGTTCTTCCGTTAATAAGTGCGAGACCATTTGTGGCCATAAATTCTGATATAAGAGACCCTCTATGGTTGACTATGCAATCGGATGAGATAACTGTATCGTATAGACTAGTCTCGTCGAATATCTCGGCGGGGAGAAGGTCTTGTTCCCTGACTCTGGCGTTTAGGTCTCCACCGATTATGATAGGTTCGTCTTCGTATTTCGTTTTAATTTCGTCTAGGAGGGTTTGTAATATTTCTAAGACCGGGTCAATCTGCATGTCGGGTTTAAAGTAAATCACACCAATTGTAAGAGTTATGTCTGGTAGAGTTGATCTTACGAAAATCCACCATGGATTGATGTCGATGATTTTTGTTGTCCTGGTGGTCGTGAAGACTGCTAGCCCGCCGCTTCCGCGCCCCATGCTGTGCTCTTTTATTGCTTCCGACCAAATGCAGATGAAGTCTTGCAGGTAGGCTGGAGCTGGGTTTGGTATTGTTGTCAGCCATGTTTCGTAGATGAAGTTGAAATCGGTCTTGTGCAGAGAAGGGCAGAGCTCGACATTAGAGAATCCGTGCGGGTTCCAGAAGATTAGTGTGCTTTCTTTTTTCGTTCTTAGTTTTTTGGAGTGGCGTTCGACGTAGACTGCAGCGAGGGAGAGTGGGTAGAGTTAACTGATTGACGTTTCGGGGTCCTTAGTTTCTCCTCGTTGTCGTCCCAGTAGAGCCACTTGCCGTCGACTTCGAGCCTATTGACAGCGATTTTGACTTGGCAGCCTTCTGCTCGAAATTTTCTTGCCAGGTCGCGTAGTTTTTTGCCCGTTTGGCGTTCTTTATAGGTGAGCTCCCCATTGATAAAGATGTCTCTTCCTTGTAGTTGTTTTTTCTTCTTTAGGATTTCGTTCTTCGTTTCCCAAGAGTCTAATTTGACGGCGAACATGGTATTTTTCCCAATAGGTATATTCCTCTGCTCGACAACTTTTCCCACGACGCCAAATTGGGTAGATAGGAAGTTGTTGATGGATTCTTTGGTGTTCTTCGTCTCAGTTTTCAACCCTTTGATCACAATGTTATTTTTTATCTCGGCTTTCTCCATGTGCTCAATTTTGCGCTCCAGATATTCAATTCTTCGGTTGTCTGTGGGCGCTCTGCTCGCAGTGTTAGGCGGTTCGGCTTCAAGTTTTGAGACTCGTTCCTCGAGGTTCTGGCTCCGGTCGTCTATTGTCTGAACTTTTTCCTCGAGCTTCTGGTGTGCTCTTAGGAATTCTTCTTTGTTTTTTCTTAGCTCTTCTTTGATCTCGACGAAATTTTTTTCTTGATTTTTGTTGCTCTGCGCAATTAAATTTCCCATATTGGTAAATTGTCTTGCATTATCTTCGCTTATTTGTTTTAATTGAGCAATAATCGCCTCCATGTTCGTCAGCGGAATCGGTTCCGGAGTTAGCGAGGACAGTAACGGGAGCGATTCAGTATTTTCTGTGTCTCGTGTGCGCCGTTGCACGGATTCCGGGGGAGAACGTGGAGTTAACGTCGAGTTTTTGAAAGTTTTTTGGTCCCTTTTATCGTCTTGCTCTGGAGAGTTTTCTGCCGAGCTTGAGCGTTTTCTTTTCTGCAGCACGAAATCTCTAATCGAGCCGATTGAATTGCTCTTTTCTCGTTGTAAGCGTTGTAGAGCTGTCGGTCGTCCTCTTGCCTTCGGAGTTTTGGTCGCCGACAGGATTGTCGTGGTGTCTGTACCGCTGGGCGGCGCTGCTAGGCTATCGATCTTGGGTTCGATTGATTTATCGCACGCCGATAGTGTCGGTGGCGACGATGATGCTGTCCGAGGGGTGGCGCCACTGGGCATTGAAGTTCTTCGTTGTCTGCCTCTCCTCTTGCGTCTCGCCCCTCAGCACGTAACCTCAAATCGGAGATGGGTAGTATGTTAGAGATGTTTTTTGAGCCGTACCTTCGAGATTGTTGAATAGTTTTTCAGTTTTTATTGTAGCCATCGTAAAGTTCAGCACTCAATCTGTTACATATTTTTAATTTGTAACTCAATCTCGAGACAGGAGACGACCTCCTTAAGGTAGCTATGTCAGTACGCCGGAGTCATAGATACTAGCAACTATCGTCATCGAAGAATAAAATTATTCATTCTTCCTGCATATTCCACAATTAAATTCTAAAATAAAAAAGTTTCATTCAATCATATTACGAAATTATTTTCACGTGCGCAATTAATTTAATAATGTTATTAAAACTAATTTGACTTATGTCTTGACTCGTCCGCCATTGGCTCTGTAAGCACACGACACATCGTGGCAACACCGCAATATCGACCGACTGTTCGACCGGCATCGTACGTTACCGACATGAAACGAGGTTAGGTTTGCGAAGTTTGTTTGGCGAGTCTGCTCTGTCATGTCGAATTCTCCAAAAGAAAGACACGACGTTAGAGCGGATCGCGGAAAAAAACGGCCAATTCATTACGCGTAAAAGAAAAGCGTGGTTCGACAACATTCAAGCAACAAAAAAGCCAGATACAGTGAAGAATCGACGCAAATCAAATTTGATCAACAAATGAAAAATTCAAGAGTATCGATAGGTTAAAAAGTTCGATTTCAGTTAATTACGTCGAATTTAGGATGCGAGCGATCATTTTCATTCATTTTCATTGCAGAACACTACGAGTATATACCGATCGATGGTAACTGTCGCGTATATAGCTGATGTGCAACGTTGCCAAACTTCGGCGCCATCTTGAACAGCTGGTAGAGATTGTTTTTGCACAACGCAATTTCTTGCAATTAACTTACAATAACTCGCTGAAATGTCCGGTGATTACTACTTTTTATGGTCGCATCGGTTACTTTAAGATCTAACGAAAACGTAAAGCTGTTTAGATATTTTATATTTCATTTCTGAGATGCTTTTTTCTCTGTTCAAGAGTCAATTTTTTATATTTCTCCATATAACGCCATGTATAAAACTATGTTTTAAAAAGTTATTTACTTAATTAGATATCCGGTAACGTATCTCGTAATTCCTCACAAATAAAAGATGAATACTCAGACTTCAAGATATAAAGAATTCGGATGTATCTAACGTGTTTCCCTTCGCGTTATAACTACCTTAACACGTAGAAAATCGAATCTTTCCTTAGGATGGGAATCATTATTTTTGTACACAATGAACGATGCTATGTACGGTACCATTTGATAGCTCGAATGACTACGTTCAATTCAGTGTATCGTAAAACATTTTAGGCTGCATAGTATTCGAGATATTCAATTTTCTTTAAACATATGTTTTTTTACTATTTGAAAAAACGGTTACATAAGATAAATTGCGTTTTTTCCGGGTAAGAATACTACGAAAATTTTTATAAAATCTATCAAGGACACGTTAAAACTATCCTTGATAGTTTTTATTGATATCCATCTACGTACACTGAGAAAAGAAAGTAGTCAAATTAAATAAGTAAATTTACTTGACTTGCAATTGGTTGAACAATTGGTTGAAACGATTCGATGAACTAACTCAAACAGTTGTCAGCGTGCAATTGAATGAATATGTCATTAATTGCCGCAACTAAATGAAATTGTAATGCTCACCAAACGTCTGTTAAAACAACTGAAACCATGAGCTTTAAAGCAACAGGTGAGATTTTTTAATAACAACTAAATATTTCATTCCGTCAACCCAGCCAAAATGCTTCGAAGAACAAAAGTATCAAATAAATAATCGATGCACATATGTTCATCGGTATAACTGCAACCGAAGTTGATTGAACAAAACTATTGTTATGGGAATTATTTATGTATTTCTATAAATGGTCCCATATCAGTTTGACGGTCAACGTGATTCATAGTATAATTTAATCCGTTGAATTGAATGATCTCAACATTGTAGTTCGCATTGTAGTATAGCGGTAACAGTGCACTGGCAAAAGAAAATAGTCAATCCAAATAAATATATTTAGTTGACTTATAATTGTCCATTTGATTTATCGATGTGAATATAATTATTAAATAATTTGAATTATGAGAACAGATTCGGAATCAGCAATTTTCTTTTCTCAATGTACCGGTTTTGGCCAAGCTTAAAAATTGAATACCTCAATATTCAAAAATGTGCTTGAAACATTTTTTGAAGCGTATTTAATCATTCAAAATCGTATTCTTACGAAAAGAACCAATTCTTCTACACAAAAATATATTTCTTTAAAGCACAGATGCTATCTGTGAACCTAACCAACCTTTATTAACATTCATTTTGTTTTGCAATGAATCTTTTTCATTGATTTCAAAGAAATCGTCGCTGATTCGAAAAGTTTAAAACCTATTTTTTCCTACAGTACTCGGCAGATAAAGCTCAAATTTTGAGAAAATGTGCGGAAGTACGGTAGAAATAGACTAAGCTTCTGGCTCCTCGAAACACGAAGCCGTTCTTTCGGGAGAACCGGAAAACAAAAAAGTGAGGTTAGGTGCGAGAAAGACAGGCCTATAGGCATTGTAAGTTCCTGGTTACGCACCAGAGAACTTCGTTATGTTATGTAAAAACTTTGTTAGCCTGACAAATTGATCATCTGGCGTAAAGAACCAAGTGTGATGAACATCGCTACGTCTTTATACATTTTGACGGTTTTTCGCCAGATCGTGTCACGTTGGCGTACTTGCTGCCATCAAGTATATTTCGTCTTTGAATCAATGAAAACGTAAAACAATGGAACTGTTTCTTTATTATAGGCTCCCTAAGTAAATGTTTCTTAAAGGCACTGAAATGATGTCTTTGAAATTCCAATGCACTATTTCATTGAAATCAATGAAATCTTTTCTCTCGATGTAGGCACAGAATTAAAATAACCACGAAAAAATGTATTTAAGTATCGGTGTTTTCATGAAAAAACAAAGTTTTATTTATGAGGAAGCGAAATGATTTTTTGACTCGGTATTTTTGCATTCGCTATTTTTAGCATTTGCTATTCTAGTATTCGCTAATATATTATCTACATATTTAATTTATATTTTTTAGTTATTAGAAATATAAAATTATCTACATTTTTTTTAAACATTTAGATTTGCGAACTATTTTGAATCAAGATTTTGATTATTCAAAATACAGATTTTCTTTATGTAAAGATTCGAATAAATATATACTTTTAATTAAAATATTTTGACAAGACAGATATTCACCTTAGTAATCTGTCAAAAACAAAAATTTCGAATATTCATCTGATCGCTACTTTAATGTTCGCTAATTTTTAATTTCGGAATTTCAGTAGTTCTGAATTTTATTGTTCGCTATTTTGAGCCCCACCCAAGGCGACTGATAAATTCAAAGTAATCCTCAGTCAAGAACATTGGAATTTGATAAATCCAGATATCTCTGGAAGACTCAAAAAGCCTGTTTTGGTACCTCGAGTGTGAACGAACGTTCTAGTTATCGCGCTTTGGGAGCAACACAAGTTGAAATGCGCTTATGTCTTTAAAAGAGCAGATGTAACGCTATCTGCCGATGGGCAGTACGATATAATAATCGAGGGGCGTTGTAAGAACGCAACGAGCGACAACAAGTTTGTCGGGAAGACAACAAAAGACGTGGGCGAAATGGGCGGATTAACCATAGACGTCCACACGCGTGATACTCGGATGGAAATACATGAAACGGTAAAGCGTCCCTTGAATGGCCAGCGCAGAAGAGAAATATACAAAGAGCTAATAGCTGAAGGGTGCTCCGGGTGGAAGAAGCGTACGGCGAGACAGAATATGAAGATGGGTGATCCTATCCCTTCGCTTTCACCGAGCGACATCCTAAAACGGGCCAGAAAAGATGGAGTAGATCGCGAACTCAACGTTCAATCAACTGATACTCGAGATTTAATCCGAACGATTGAAGAATTGGCAGGTACCGTGGAATATGCTGGTCTCATTGGAGCGGTAGATTCCATACCTTTCTTCGTATTTTATAGTACTCCAGCTCAACTCCATGTGTACAACGAGTATTGCCGCATATACAAAGATGCGTCTACTATAAGTCTTGATGCAACAGGAAACCTCGTCATAAAACTAATTCGTCCCGATAATAAAAAAAAACAGGGCAAATTTTTTTTGTATTCAATATTCATCAATTTCGAAAAAACAACGCTTCCTGTTTACCAGATGCTGTCAGAGAAACATCACACGGAGTTTATACGGTTACGGTTCTGGTTACAGTCTTGGATTCGTATTGGGGCACGCAAACCCAAGGAGGCAGTTTGTGATTACTTCAGAGCGCTGATTGCTGGCATAAGCATGACATTCAATAACATAACAATTAAAATATCTTTAAACGCCTGCTTCGCAATGACTCAAAGTATTGGTCATTCTACCAAGTCTATTACAATGTTCATCCGTATAGACGTGACTCATTTGATACACATGGTTTGTCGGTGGAACAGCTTAAAATGTGTCAAACAGAAAAATATTAGGGTTGCCCTAAGATAACTTAGGGCCCTATCGGGCTTTAATGTGGACACCATAAAAGGAAGTTCCATATCACTCCCAATTAGGGACCTACTAAGGAAACTGTACGGTTTCATGCCGATATTTAATGGGGCTACATTAGGGCAATTAATTAAGGGCCCAGTCAGGCTTAATCATGGCACCAAGTAAATAAATCAACAATAATTTCGCCACGTAAGGGCCTCATAAGGCAATTGTAGGTTTCCGTGGCGAAGTTCAATAAGGGCTTGATAAGTTAATTAATTACAGGCCCAGTCAGTCTTAACCGAGACATAACGTATACAAATCAATAATAAATTTGCCAGATGAGGGTCTTGGCAATCCGAGGTTTCCATGGCAAAATTGGTGGTCACCTATCCAACTAATGACCGCCAAAGTCAACGAGGTGGTCACCCATTCTAATCCTGGCCCTCAAGTGAGTCAGACGGTCATGCACCTAGATACAAACGAACTAATTCGCGCAAACAATAAAACAAGCAATTTGGTGGAATATAATTATAGACGCCAACAAGGAAGGTGCGTACACCTAGCACCCCCACCACGTCCAAATTGAATTTCACATGGGTCAAAATATTGTGCTCTTTATGTGCTATTTATGTGCCAAATCGAAAATTTTTGTGCTGTTGTAATTTTTGCCAAAAATGCATTTTTTTGTGGGGGTGCTAGGTATACCGGTTATTAGCACCCCCAATAGTTTAAAAGGTCTTAAAATGCATACAGAGTATTCCAAAAGTATTGTAACAAAACGGATTTTGTTGAAATTCTAAATTTAGGAAATTAATCGATTTAGAGGAAGTTAAGGTTGTTTAACACGCAAAAATGCAGAGTTCGTGTACTGGACTCGAAAAATAACTTTATTGTGAAAAGAAACCTCAGAATTTCATTTTTACAGTCAGGCAAAAATGAGTTCTCATCATCGGTTTTATTTACGAAGAGTTGAACTGACTGAAGTGCATTGCAAAAATATATGGCTTGTCCTCGATATTCTGCTTTTAATGACTTAGTACAGTAATTTATGCGGGAGAACCCGATTTATAGCAAAATTGAATGATTCTAATGTTCACGTAGTAAGCTGGCGATACTACGAGGAGCGCAATGCTCATATACAAGGAGTTTACTATGCGTGTTGTCACTTGTGGACACGCTCCAACAAAAATAAGGGAGGGATAATAAGTGAAAAGGTTTCCTCAGAGAGCTACTCAAGGGAGCAGGTTATCTCATCATAGGAAGATAGATCGTTCGAGAAGAATGAATCAAGCTAGAATTATTATGTTGAATAATTCTCGTAAACAGTATTCCAAGTTTAAATAGAAATTTATTGGATAAAGCAATGGAATAAGAGCGGATGCACAAAATGCAGTCTGCACGTCTCAAAGAGTGAGTTATTGCTTCTCTAGGTTTGATAGTTTTTGACAGAGATGCACAAAATCCATCAATGCGAGAATTTAATTTGAAATTCCGAATTTAAAACATTATATTTCCCTTTAAACTTTTCTTGGAAGGGATTGTCTCGATGTCGGGTCGTAGACACACAAAAACACTCAATCCCTTGTAATCCTGTTATCTATTGAAAGGACCGGCACGCGTCTATATGGGATTACATTAATTAGTCATTACCGATGAATGATAGCTCGCGGAGGCTAAAGGGGTCCGCGAAGGTTTCAATTGTAAACGTATGTGGAGACAAGCAAAAGCGTTAATCAGTGGGTTTAATGTTTACTTCCGAGAATGTTTCAAGATCGAGCTCGACCAAAGCCAGAGACTCGTATTGCCATATGTGTTTACGAGACGCGGGCGAGTGTTGGAGCAGTTCCAAGCCAAGCGCGCATATACGGGATAGGTGTTTACCTTTTCTCTACGAGCTCGGAGGGGAGTCCGGGCTAGACAAGAATCGGTTAGTTCGATGATTCTAATAACGTATTATATGAAATAATACGCCGTTATAATCAAAGGTTAAATGGACCAGGAATAAGATGGATCTACGAGTGTTGATGCAGTATCAAGCCAAGTAGTTTTATATTTGGAGGTTTTGAGTATGCGTGCTGATGCAGTATCAGGCCGCACAGGTATAAGAGGCGTGTTTTATGAGATGCAGTTACTAGGATAGATGGATCTACGAGTGTTGATGCAGTATCAAGCCAAGTAGTTTTTGTAAGGCGGTTTGGAGTGTACGTGTTGGTGCAGTACCAAGCCGTACAGGTAGTTTAGGATTTTATGTTGTAGTTAGTTTTATGACCGATGACAAGGAAATAGATGGATCTACATGTGCCGATGCTGTATCGGGCCAAGTAGTTTAAATAGCGGTATCTTGGAGTGTACGTGTTGATGCAGTATCAAGCCGTACAGGTTATTTGGGAATTGTAGATGATTATAATTGCTGAAAAAAAAGAATGTATGAGGAAAAGAAGGATCTACATGTGTTGATGCAGTATCAAGCCATGTAGTTAAATTGAGGAATTTTAGAGTATGCGTGCTGATGCAGTATCAGGCCGCACAGGTGATCGAGGTATTATTAATACAGGTAACTATCAGAACATACAGGGAAGGAAGAGATGGAACTACATGTGTTGATGCGGTATCAAGCCATGTAGTTTAATTTAGGTGTTTTCTTTTTTTTTTTTACACGTGCTTATTTCTAAGAGATAGATAAAGATGGTAGGTACGGTAGGTTTTTGAGGCCTAAAGGAGCTGGGCGTGCTCACGGAAGGAACCGTTTGTGTCAATGCAGTATTGAGCCAAACGGGTGAGCTGGGCTGTGCTCAAGAATTCTTGCAGGTATCGAAGCAGTTTCGAGCCAAGCAAGAATCGGAATAATTATTACTAGGAGGGTTCTTCCAGTAGGAGAGATAGATAAGAATTGATATCCGTAGTGAAGAAGCGGCGGGCTTATATATGGTTGTCCCCACTGCCAGCTTTCCAGATTTTCGTTACTCGCGGTTCGGCTGCTCGAGGATCGCGAGTCGACGTAGTGGGCGTGAGCCACAGAACCGTTGGACGGACTCGACTTAATGCCTGGGTCGATCCTCTACGGTGGCGCGTACTGTCAACAACGACTTTGTCGTTGGGGATATATCGTACCGTTACAACTGTCCCCCTAAAGAAGTGGAGGTTTATATGAATGAAGTAATCGGCATATCGAATTTATATAATACCACTTCTTTATTCAGCGATGAAAAGGTCGAGTTCGTCGAGGATTGACAGGGTATCCGAGGTTAATAACGGTAATGGTGGTAATTCGGGTAGCTTCGGATTCTCCTGCTGCTTGGTGCCGGCAAAGACGGGTGTCTTCGGATGTTTGCGGGTGATCGCCTCCTCGATGAGTTCGCTCTCCTTAACACGTTTCTCTCCGAGGTTTTCCGTCGGTGGGGAGGTCCTTTTTCCCAGCAAGATGGGTCGATTTGGCCGAGGAGCAAGTCCCAAAGTTGGACGTGACGTGGGTGCGAGTTCCGAGGGAAACCACTTGATGTGGTGTCTAGGTGTTGTTCCATTTGGTGTTATTTCTGATGGCAGAAGATGGAATAATTCCAGTCCAGTTAAAACGAACAAAAAAAATAACTGCCGGGCGGAGGAGTATAGATATTCACTGATGCTTACGTGGTTTTCCGAGGACACTGTCTCCAAACAACTCGTGAATTTTTTTTTCGGTGATAATGTATCGGAAGTGATATTCTTCCGCTTGACAATGCACAGATTTAGTTGGCACCAGTTTTTTTTTATGCCGATCTTGGCGGGACTTATCTGGCACATAATCTCGCGCCGTAATACATTTTAATCCCCTACGGGATGCGCTCGTCTGGGTCGAGATCGTAGGCATGATGATGCTGTTGTTTCGGTAAATTACGGAATACTGTTATCGCAGTGAGCGATCGATGGGTATTTATATGCTTCGGTTGTTTTGATTTTTCGAATTCATGAAGGAATATCGGTTGAGTGGACAGAAGTCCAGGCGAGCGTTATACTTTATTTTGGTTTTGGATATAGGGACGTATGTCGTGTGTATGAAATAGTCCACGTTCTCGTCCGCCGTTGAGAGTCTCGAGTAGATATGTTGTTGTGGAGACACATTTCTTGATTTTATATGGGCCCTCATATAAAGGCATGAATTTGGCAACAAGCTTCGCGGCAGGATTCGAGACGTTTAACGCTCGGATTAGTACTAATTGTCCGGGCGTGTAACGAGACATACAATGTGAGTTATTGAATTCTGCCTGGCGGCCACGCAGTTTCTTCATCTGATCCTTGGCCGTTGCTATGATGTGGTGGTGCTCTGGAGGAGTATCCTTACAGGGGTGGAGGAGATTTTTCCATGGCTTTGGAGGTGGGATACCGGTGTGCAAATGCAGCGGTGCGTAACCCGTTGTTTCATGGGGTGTCTCGTTGATGCAACCTTCTATCGGCTCCAGCCAGCCCACCCATTGGTTATGCTTGTCTTTTGCGAAGGTTCGGAAAAATCTCGATAGTTCCCGATTCGTCCTTTCAACAGGATTTGCTTGAGGATGCCGAATTGATGTAAGAATATTGCGAATGCCCTGTTCACGTAATTTGCCTGCCCATTTCCCCGATGTAAATTGTGTACCTTGATCGGAGAGTATCGCCTGGGGCTTCCCATACTTCGGAATAAAGTCCGTAAAAAGACAGTTAAGTGTCGCGTCAGTAGTTGCACTCCGTAGAGGATAGAGCTTGGTCAATTTGGAAAAAACATCAATTATTGCGAGAATGTATTTCATTCCGAATTGGCCAGCCGGCAAAGGTCCATAAAAGTCAAGCGATATGAGTTCGCAAGGTTGTTCAGGCAAAATATTGCGCATCTCAGCGAAGGAGCCTTTTGAATAGATTTTATTGCGTTGGCATGAATCGCAAGAGGCTAATTGTTTTCTAGTAATTCGATATAAATGGGAACAGTAGAAATCTTCTTTTAGAAGAAGATAACACTTTTTGGCGCCAACATGCCCATAGAGCAAATGACACTCTTGTACGAGCTTTGTTGCGAAGGATGCAGGGATTATGGCTCGAAAGTTTCCATGTACTTTTTTATAGAGAATTTTATTATGGATAGAATAACCATCTGGTTCTGGATTGAGTTGTTTTTGTGTGAGAAGTTCGTGGATTGTTCCGTCCTCGTGTTGATATTTTTCTAGATTTTGTAGCAAAATCTCGAGTTCGGGGGATATATCACACGCAAGCCTAGCAATTATAATATTATCATGTCTAGACGTTCTATCAAGATCAGGTAAACGACTCAAAATATCCGCGACTGTGTTCTTTTTGCCTTCACAGTGTTGAACCGTCATGTCGTAATCCTGTATTGCGAGTGACCATCTTGTTAAGCGTGCGTGTGTTAAACGACATTCCCGTAGAAAAGTTAATGCGGCATGATCGGTAATTGCATGGATTTTTGATCCCAACAAGTAAGATCGAAATTTCTGCAATGACCACACAATAGCGAGTAATTCTTTTTCTGTAGTGAAATACGTGAGCTCTGCTCCTTTTAATGTTCTACTTGCAAATTGTAGAACTTCGTGTTCATCCTTCTCGTTAATCTGGTATAATACAGCCCCGAGTGCATAGTCACTCGCGTCTGTTTGCAAATAGAAAGGTTTGGTGATATCGGGATAGTGTAATATGACGCTCTCACAGAATTTTCCTTTGATGTTGGCGAAAGCTTTACTTTCTTCTGTTCCCCACTTCCATTTCACATTTTTTCGAGTGAGATGCAATAGAGGAACAGTGGCCCCAGCATGTTCTTTAGTGAACTTGCTGTAAAAATTAATCAACCCGAGAAAACCTCTCAGTTGTTTAATAGTTCGTGGAGCGGGGAACTCTCTAATAGCCCTAATCTTCTCCGGGTCAGGCTGTATACCGTTTGGTGTCAGTACGTGACCCAGAAATGTGACCTTGGCTTTGAGAAATTGTGATTTCTCCAGACTCAAAGTCAATCCGTGCTGCAGGAATCTGTCAAACAATTCCTCCAGATTTTCGAGGTGTTGTACGAAACTTTCCGACATGCAAAGGAGATCGTCCACGAAATTCATTGTGTTGTCTAATCCTTTAAGTATAGGATTGAGTCCACGTACTAGACTGGCAGTACTGGTGCGGAGGCCAAATGGAGTGACTCGAAATTCATAACATTTACCTCGGTGTGAGAATGCAGTATATTTGTATGAATTGGGTTTTAAAGGGATCTGCCAGAAGCTAGAGCGCAAGTCGAGAGACGACATGTACTTTACGCCAAGGCATTGTTGGAACAATGCTTCGGGTGTTTCCATTTGTTCGTGATCGGGGAGCATAATCTCATTGATCTTTTTTGCGTCTAAGCAGAGTCTCACCGATCCGTCTTTTTTTGGAACAACGACCAGCGGGCTTCGATACGGACTTCGAGATCGTTGAATAATCCCAAGATCCATCATTTTTTCTAATTCGATATCTACCCTTTCCCGATATGCTACAGGTACAGGATATACCTTGGCTTGAAAGGGTTTATGAGGGATTACTCTCAGCTCGTGCTGGTATGAGTTAAGCAAACCTGGTTTTTTGTCAAAGACACGACGGTATTTACGGAGTAGAAATTCGAATTTTTCTGCGTGTTCCGGCGTGGTCCACGTCGTCTCATTAATTTTATTGTGAATTTCCTCATCCGTGAGGATAGATTCGGAATTTTGAATAGCTCGAATCATTGGCTTTTTAAGAGAACAAAGTGTCGAATTCTGGGAATTTTCGAGTACCGGAGGATTGGCAAATTTGATTTTATAAGAGGGTTGATTTTCACCTGGAAGTGCGAAGGTTAGAGCGTAAGAATCGAGGTCAAGTTGTGCACGAATTTTATAGAGAAAGTCGATGCCAAGAATACATTCCACTGTAAGAGTAGGAACGATAAGCAAGGTTGCACACTCATTGGCAGGACCTAAATTAATGCGGGCAAAAAATTGTTTTTTGACGCGAGTTGCCTTTCCGGCAGTAGCCCCACTGACCGTTACTCCGGTGAGAGGTAAGGTGGGACACTTGGAGAAGCAATCCTTGAAGCTCTCGTAAAATTTTTCGGACACCGCGCTCACTTCACTTCCGGTATCGATGAGCGACCGAATTTTCTGTCCTTGTACTGAAATTTCCAGTATGGGACATTTAGGGGATTTAAGAGGAGTAAGATCTTCTGAATCTAATAAGTAATCTCGTAAATTTTCGCCATATCCGAGCGTCACCTCTCTTATTGCGACTGAGGGAGAGATGACGCTTCCTCGTTTCCCGACTCTTCGATTTCAATGATATGTGTGTCTTGTGACATCACTTCTTCCGTAGGATCTGAAGAAAGAGCCCGAATTTGTGGATTTACATTCGTGGGTTTGCGAAAGTTGTTTTCTTCGCGATTGAACGGACGATGGTTATTCGTAACTGTTCGCGAAGTATTTTCAGAATCGAATTTTCTGTCCCCCAAGGGTCTATTAAAGGTTTTGTTTGGAGGGTTATCGAAACGCTTTCTATAAAAATTTAACGGTCCAGCTTGGTCAAATTTCTCGAGGAGGTCGAGAAAGGAAGAAATTGAATGAATCCCACGAGCAATTACAGCACTGCGGACTTCTTCGGTGAAGTGACGTGACAGTTTAGCTATTATTTGACCGTCAGAAGGAATTGGTCGTAGTTCGCGGGCAATTCCAATCAAATTGAGTGCATACGATAATCGTTTAGGATTCTTTTCGCGGTCAAAGTGGCCAAAATCAATGTTTTCACGAACGCTATATTGGACTTCTTCATTCCAAAATCGCCTGCGGAAATACACAGTAAAGTCTTCCCACGATTCAATAGATTGCTCCTCCACTGTCCACCAATCTCTCGCCAAACCGGCGAGACTCTGCTCGATGACGGTCGCGAAGTGATAGCGAGGGCCTAACGCCATGCGATACTTGTTAAGATCATTGAGAAAGCGCATGGGACGTTCCGAGATATTGCCTCGAAAAATCGGAGGAGAAAGTTTAGGCGCTCCCCATAACTTGGAACTTGCCAAATCTGGGATATTTGGAAGGGAGTTCTCTGGTAAATACGAAGGATTCACTCGTGGTGCAGGATTTTCGCGGTTATGAAAGCCCGAAGAAGTTCTACCGGGGTGATATGATGTTGAGTGGTGAAATTCTTGTCCTTGCTCTGAAAAATAAGCATTACTCGTGTTACCTGGACGATTATTAGGGTTTGTAGTGTCTACGTCTCGGACCTGCTCATTATTAATGGGCGTGGCCGAGACCGTAGAGTTGACATGCGTCCTCGGAATCGTCCCAGTATTTTGAGTTGTTTTTGCACCACACTGACTGTGGCTCATCATAATTTGAGATATATTTTGTAGCTCTCGGTGAACTAAGGACATCGAGTTTTCTACGTGAGTTTGTATACTATCTACCCGACGGTTAAGGGAGTTACTCAGGTTATCCAGTCGCTTATTAATAGCTTCATTATCAGCGATGCGTAAAGCGCGTAATTCGTTCAGCGCGGATACAGATAAACTTGTGTCTGATTGAGGACCTTCATTACGCCGAGGTTGCCGCGGTAAGAATGGGCGATGGCTTCGATTGCCGTTACTCACGAGTGTACCTGCCTCTGCGAATTCCTGGGCGAGATGTGGCACCGTGTATGAGAGGTCAAAACTGCCCATTGCAGTTGTATAAATTGGCCGCGCTTCTGTACATGTAGTAACACTAGGCGTTGTAGAAGTTACAGGTGAATGGTTATTCATCGAGTATGCCATTATAGACGAAGAGTTAGAGATTGGTAGAGAAAAATATGCCGTCAGAGTCCCCCAACACACGAGTTCTATTTTTCAACTTTAAGATAGGGGAGAGTCTGAAATTTCCACAACAAATTCACTTATTCGGGTCCCTGTTCGGGCGCCATTGTAACAAAACGGATTTTGTTGAAATTCTAAATTTAGGAAATTAATCGATTTAGAGGAAGTTAAGGTTGTTTAACACGCAAGAATGCAGAGTTCGTGTACTGGACTCGAAAAATAACTTTATTGTGAAAAGAAACCTCAGAATTTCATTTTTACAGTCAGGCAAAAATGAGTTCTCATCATCGGTTTTATTTACGAAGAGTTGAACTGACTGAAGTGCATTGCAAAAATATATGGCTTGTCCTCGATATTCTGCTTTTAATGACTTAGTACAGTAATTTATGCGGGAGAACCCGATTTATAGCAAAATTGAATGATTCTAATGTTCACGTAGTAAGCTGGCGATACTACGAGGAGCGCAATGCTCATATACAAGGAGTTTACTATGCGTGTTGTCACTTGTGGACACGCTCCAACAAAAATAAGGGAGGGATAATAAGTGAAAAGGTTTCCTCAGAGAGCTACTCAAGGGAGCAGGTTATCTCATCATAGGAAGATAGATCGTTCGAGAAGAATGAATCAAGCTAGAATTATTATGTTGAATAATTCTCGTAAACAGTATTCCAAGTTTAAATAGAAATTTATTGGATAAAGCAATGGAATAAGAGCGGATGCACAAAATGCAGTCTGCACGTCTCAAAGAGTGAGTTATTGCTTCTCTAGGTTTGATAGTTTTTGACAGAGATGCACAAAATCCATCAATGCGAGAATTTAATTTGAAATTCCGAATTTAAAACATTATATTTCCCTTTAAACTTTTCTTGGAAGGGATTGTCTCGATGTCGGGTCGTAGACACACAAAAACACTCAATCCCTTGTAATCCTGTTATCTATTGAAAGGACCGGCACGCGTCTATATGGGATTACATTAATTAGTCATTACCGATGAATGATAGCTCGCGGAGGCTAAAGGGGTCCGCGAAGGTTTCAATTGTAAACGTATGTGGAGACAAGCAAAAGCGTTAATCAGTGGGTTTAATGTTTACTTCCGAGAATGTTTCAAGATCGAGCTCGACCAAAGCCAGAGACTCGTATTGCCATATGTGTTTACGAGACGCGGGCGAGTGTTGGAGCAGTTCCAAGCCAAGCGCGCATATACGGGATAGGTGTTTACCTTTTCTCTACGAGCTCGGAGGGGAGTCCGGGCTAGACAAGAATCGGTTAGTTCGATGATTCTAATAACGTATTATATGAAATAATACGCCGTTATAATCAAAGGTTAAATGGACCAGGAATAAGATGGATCTACGAGTGTTGATGCAGTATCAAGCCAAGTAGTTTTATATTTGGAGGTTTTGAGTATGCGTGCTGATGCAGTATCAGGCCGCACAGGTATAAGAGGCGTGTTTTATGAGATGCAGTTACTAGGATAGATGGATCTACGAGTGTTGATGCAGTATCAAGCCAAGTAGTTTTTGTAAGGCGGTTTGGAGTGTACGTGTTGGTGCAGTACCAAGCCGTACAGGTAGTTTAGGATTTTATGTTGTAGTTAGTTTTATGACCGATGACAAGGAAATAGATGGATCTACATGTGCCGATGCTGTATCGGGCCAAGTAGTTTAAATAGCGGTATCTTGGAGTGTACGTGTTGATGCAGTATCAAGCCGTACAGGTTATTTGGGAATTGTAGATGATTATAATTGCTGAAAAAAAAGAATGTATGAGGAAAAGAAGGATCTACATGTGTTGATGCAGTATCAAGCCATGTAGTTAAATTGAGGAATTTTAGAGTATGCGTGCTGATGCAGTATCAGGCCGCACAGGTGATCGAGGTATTATTAATACAGGTAACTATCAGAACATACAGGGAAGGAAGAGATGGAACTATGTGTTGATGCGGTATCAAGCCATGTAGTTTAATTTAGGTGTTTTCTTTTTTTTTTTTACACGGGCTTATTTCTAAGAGATAGATAAAGATGGTAGGTACGGTAGGTTTTTGAGGCCTAAAGGAGCTGGGCGTGCTCACGGAAGGAACCGTTTGTGTCAATGCAGTATTGAGCCAAACGGGTGAGCTGGGCTGTGCTCAAGAATTCTTGCAGGTGTCGAAGCAGTTTCGAGCCAAGCAAGAATCGGAATAATTATTACTAGGAGGGTTCTTCCAGTAGGAGAGATAGATAAGAATTGATATCCGTAGTGAAGAAGCGGCGGGCTTATATATGGTTGTCCCCACTGCCAGCTTTCCAGATTTTCGTTACTCGCGGTTCGGCTGCTCGAGGATCGCGAGTCGACGTAGTGGGCGTGAGCCACAGAACCGTTGGACGGACTCGACTTAATGCCTGGGTCGATCCTCTACGGTGGCGCGTACTGTCAACAACGACTTTGTCGTTGGGGATATATCGTACCGTTACAGTATTGTAAAATTATGTGCTCTTAATGTGCTTTAGAAATTACTTCATCTCAATGTTTTTTTAAAATATATATATTTTAAAAAAAATTTTACCCGCTATCACAAAATACTTTCTAGCCAAGATATCGTACTTTCATGGGTAATTGTAATCATTACAAGCGAATGCGTTAAAGAATATATATAATTTAAATAGCTTATGAAACAAGTTCGAATTAGAAAAAATTAATTTTCAATTATTTTTTTGTAATCCTGCAGATGTGAAAATTCTTATGCTCGGTTCATGAAAACTCATTTGAATTTGGATCAAGTTTTTCCCGAATAGATCTTAACGTTTGTAAAATCATAACTATTAATTGACTGCACATGCTTCAGATGCACGATTACGTTCGAAAAACGTATTTTACGTTTCTCTATTGATAAAAAAACATTACCAACAGTTCTATTAATTAAATTTTCATTTGACTGATTTTCATGGTAGTTTTTTGATCATCGCTAAGTTTAGTGATGAGAATGGATGGGAGATCGGTTTTTTCTTAATATCATTTTTTTATACGCAAAGAAAGAGGTCACACCTCTACATATTTAGAGACCGCGAAACGGGATTTTTTACTCCACTATGACCCCACTATTCAAACCATCACTATGAACAATATATCGGTCAGCATTTGCAAATCGATGATTGTGCATTTATATTTCGATTATTTCTTGACTAAGATAAGATCAAAAATTAGTTTTTTGTTAATCTAACAGCCCATAGAAAGCCCATAACCCTAACACAAAAATAATGGTTCTGCGCATATTGGAAAAACAAGTAGTCTCCGGTTTCAGGTAACACCTTCACATTTGAATTTCGTTTTTCTCCTGACTGAAATGGGCTTAAAAAGATATCTCAATGTATTTGAAAAGCCCATAATAAGCCCATAAAAGTGACACCAAAAAGTCGGGTCTGCGTATATTAGGAAAGAAGTTAGAGCCGACTTGAGTTAAGGGGACCAAGTCACCTAAAAAAGTCATAAGAAAAAAAATTCTGTAAATGATACCCGTCTTTTAAAAAATCTTACATTTAAACATCATTAGGAACATAACAAGCATTATAATTCTGCAATTTTGTAACAACATTCAGTACATAAGAATGGTGTGAGGTCAAAAGTAAAATTTTTCACTTGTAGCTTTCAAACCAAACGGGTGAACCAATTTTAGTGTTCGATGTCTTAGTTTATCTGACGAAGAGTGCATTCTGGATTGAATATAGCGATTTTGGATGTAGTCAAAATTAGAATAGTGTCGAGTCGCTACCGCGACTCTTGATTTACTGTAACCAATTGTTTAGTGAGTTTTTAATACATTTAAACATCATTAGGTACATAACAAGCATTGTAATTCTGCAATTTTGTAACGACATTCAGTGCACAAGAATGGTGTGTGGCCAAAAGTAAAATTTTTCACTTGTAGCTTTCCAACGCAACCGGTGAACCAATTTTAGTGTTCGATGTCTTATTTAATCTGTCGAAAAATGCATTCTGGATTGAATATAGCGATTTTGGATGCAATGAAAATTAGATTTACTGTAACCAATTGTTTAGTGAGTTTGTAATAGAGAGAGATTTATTTACACATTTAAAATCATAGCTTTGTCATAAAGACCTGGAATAAAAATTCCTGTATTGAATCCAGAATGCACTCTTCGACAGATAAAATAAGACATCGAACACTGAAATTGGTTCACCGGTTTGTTTTGAAAGCTACGACAAGTAACAGATTTTACTTTTTATCTCACACCATTTTGGTGCACTGTATGTCTTTATAAAATTGCAGAATTATAATGCTTATTATGTATTTAATGAGGTTTTAATGTGCGATTTTTTAAAGGAAGTGTATTATTTACATAATTTTTTTTCTTATGACTTTCTTTAGGTGACTGGGTCCCCTTAACACCTCCACATTTGAATTTCGAATTTCTTTTGACTATAATGGACTTCGAAGTATATTCTTGTGTATTTCGATTTTTAAATTAGATATGTGAAAAGATAAAAATCGCTAAGATCATCATTATACATATTTAAGATGAATACTTGTGACTCGTATTTTTATTATAACAAGTATTAACATTTATAGATAACAACTATTGTTTAAAATAACAATGAATGAAACGGTTTTGTTTCAATACAATCCGCGACGCCTTATTTGCAACTTATCTAAGCTGCTTTTGCCTCGCTCGCCCCTCTCCTCTTTTTTACTTCGGTTGAGCGCATACCGAAAACAACATACTCGCCAGTCGAAGTATACGCCGCGCTTAACAGCGCCTCGCAAAACTCTCTCATAGTTCATTGTTATTCAAATTATAATCGATTGCAAGTATTGTGATTTATGTAATGTGAATTCAGAATTTGTCTACAGTTGAAAATGAATTTTTTATGCTATAAGATATCATAAAAATATCGAAGAGAATTTTCAACATCGACTCGTTCTTCGTGTTTTTATTACTTTGTCACATGATACACACAGCGGACTTAGTGCGGTGTGGAGTGTGGCGCGCGGTGCCTCTTGTCTCTGCTGCTGTATCTGGTGCTGCTTCTGCTGCTGATCCTGCCGCTGCGGTTGGTGCTGCTTATGTCGCTATTTCTGCTGCTGCTGCTTCGTCTGATGCTACTTATGTTCCTGTTTCTGCTGCTGCGGCTGGTGCTGCCACTCGTGCTGCTTCTCGAGTTGCTGTTGCAGAAGAGGATGCGGCATTTCGCCTCGACTACTACCCTGAGGATCTCACCGACGACCGCCACGACGATTTCCTTGATGCCTGCTAGCTTCTCGGTTGCTTCCGGTCAAGTTTGCCACGTAAATTCCCAATCTGTGGCTGCTCATATCGATGAATTTCGCGATTTTTTCTATAGTAACTTTTATCACGTCATTGCTGTCTCCGAAACTTGGCTCAATGCCGGCATCCCTTGTGATTTAGTGGCTCTTGATTCATACGCGCTTGTTAGGAATGATCATATTGGCAAGAGAGGGGGAGGTGTGGCGTTTTATATCCATTCTTCACTCTCTTTTTCTACACTTTGCGTCTCGCCTCAGCCGTATTCAGCTAAGCCTGAGTATCTTATATGTGAAATTCGGCTCCCTTCGGTGAAGAAAATATTATTCTGTGTGGTTTAGCGTGTGCCTCATTTAGGTTACTTAAGTCTTTTCAAGGAGGACCTCTCTGCCTGCTACCTGTTTACTCGCGTGTCGTTGTTCTTGGGGACTTTAATGCCGACTTACTTGGTTATTCGTACGCCGCAGTTCAGCTGAAGAGCTTCCTCCTCGATCATGGCCTCGCGTTTGTGCCCTTCGAAGCGACGCATCATACGATCTCTGCTGATGCCTGGCTCGATGTTTGCGCAGTCAGTCATCTTTCCTTTGTTGTTTGCAGCTCCCAGACTGCCATGCCGTTCTTGTCTGGTCATGATATGATTGAAGTAACTCTTGATATTTCGGTCTCGCGCAGCAGCCGCGTACTTTTTCGTATCGGGCCATTGATGCCGTTGACGGAGATGTACTGGCTGCGCTTATATTGGGCCAGGATTGGTCGAGTTTTGACACCGCCGATTCCCTCGACGCGAAGGTGTATTTTTTCTCGGTGCGTGTTCGAGACGCTATAAATTCCCTTGCGCCGCTCCGCACAGTGCGGCTTTCTCGGCCACCAGCGCCCTGAATCGACTCGTCTACGCGTGGGAAGATGCGTGCTCGGGATCAGGCTTATCGTCGCCTTCAAAGGTATCGTTTCGGCTCACCTATTCGGCCCACGCTTGTAGGGGTTTTTCGGCAGCTTCGTGATGCTGCCAAGGCATCCCTTATCTCAGCTAAGTGCGTTTATGTGCATGCCCGGATTGTCGCCTGTCGGGGCTCGCAGCAGGCTTGGTCGGAACTTCGGCGTTTGGATCGGCTTGGAACTTCGGCGTTTGGGTCTTCTAGGGGAAGCGTGAGGAGGAGCCTATTGCTTGTTCGCCAGACGAGCTTAACTCTGGTTTTTGCTCGGTCTTTATACCATCGGTTGGCTCTCGCACTTTTGACCCTCTTTACCCTCTCCTGGAGCTTCCTTATCCCCGCTTCGTTTTGTCTACTGTCTCCGCTGAACAGGTCTTATTTTATGCGACCTTCCTCCAACTCGGTTGGGGTGGTATTGTCCTTCTTGTCAACCTCTCCTTTGCTTCCTCTACTTTTCCCTCTGCATGGCGCTCCTCGTTTATTACGCCTATTAGTAAGGTGCCTTCTCCCACTTCTCCTCTTGACTTCCGTCCCATATCGGTACTTTGCGTTCGCTAAGATGGTGGAAAGGCCGGTGTACGTGCAGCTCTTGGGGAGGTTGGAGGCTCACAGCCTGCTCGATCCCTTGCAGGCGGCATTCAGGGGGGGGGGGGGCACATCACTCAGACAGCCCTGCTCAGGTTTACTGATGGCATGAGGCTTGGCATGGACAAGCGGCAGCTAACCGTTGCTGTGTTCATCGACTTTAGCAAGGCGTTTGATACAGTCTGTCATCATACGCTTCTATGTAAGCTGTTCATGCTGGGCCTTACGCCGTCTGCCCTGGGCTGAGTTTGGTCTTACCTTTATGGAAGGTCGCAGGCAGTTCGCTTTCCTGATGGCCGGGTCTCTGAATGAGCGGCAGTCTCTTCTGGCGTCTCACAGGGAAGTGTGCTCGGCCCGTTGCTCTTCTCTCTCTATCTCTATGACCTGCCTGGGAACTTCCGCAATTGTGAGTACTTACTGTATGCTGATGACCTGATAGTTTATCGTCGCTGCTCTCCGGAGGAGCTCGTTGATTCGATTGCGCTTCTCAACGCTGACATTGCACGAATTCATAGGTGGGCAGTAGACAATTCCCTGTCGCTTAATGCCTCGAAGACAGATGCGATGGTCCTGGGTACCGCTAGGTTCCTCAGTCTGCTCGACTTGACATGTCTCCTCTGCCTTAGTGTCGCAGGTCAGCCTATTGCATTTGTTGACCCCAAGCGCTACCTTGGGGTCATCATCACGCCAACGCTGGGCTGGGGGTTGCAAGTCTCGTCGGATCGTCGGCGCGTCTTTGGGGTGTTGGCGCAGCTCAGGCGATCCGAGGAGGTAATGATGCCTCTTGCCGGGCATGGCTTGCGCGCATTATGGAGCTTCCCCATCTTGATTACTACTCGGCTATGCTGAGTGATCAGCGGAGAGCTTAACATTAAATTACAGCATGCGTGCAACGCGGTAGTGCGTTTTGTGCTTCCACTTCGGCGTCGTGATCACGTGTCTGCGAGGCGGCGTTCGCTTGGATGGCTTTCGGTGGCGAATAGGCGTAGGTATTTCATCGGGGCTCTTTTTTATTCGATGGTTCGTTCGGGGATTCCGTCTTATCTTGCTGATCAACTTGTGCGGCGGGCGAGGACGGACTCGCAAGGTGCCCATGGTACGACCTATTCACTATCTACGCCGGTCTTGCGAACGTCGGCTTACAGGCAATCATTTCTCTTTGGTGGCTCCTTTTTCTGGAACAGTATTCCTTTGGCCGTATAGCAGGCGCCTTCACTGTCGGCGTTCAAGAGGAGGTTGTTGCGTCACCTCATGTCGCTAGAGCAGCGTGCAGTTGCGCCCGTAGGTTAAGTCTGTGTTAGAGTGTATTTTTGTTCGTTTTTTCTTTTTGTTTTCTTTGCTCGCCACTCATCATCACCAATGTATCGCCCCATTTAGGTAAAGATTTATCACTGTACTCCTTCACTGCTGCTTTTTGTTCTTGTAATTTGCTTTTATGCTCAGGTCCTTAGGGGATGTAACATCTCAGGATCTTAATAAATAATCTAATCTAATTTAATCTAATCTAATCTAACGTGTGTCGTTACCGCCGGTGACGGTCAATGTGGTAAGCAGATATCTACGACAGCCTGAGCGTTATGAAATTGCACGCGAATTACGCGAAAAAAATAAGTCCGCGTCTGTGTATCTTTGCGAAAAGGCGTCTACTATTATGAGAGAAGGGAGTCCGGAACCATCACATTTATACAAAGCCGACGTTATGAAGCAGGCAAAAAAAGAATATGTAGCAGAACAGCATGAAGACCGCGACCCTTTAACGTCTTTAGAGCTTCTGCAATTTTCTACATACAAGGAAATAATTCACAGTATCGGCTTGAATCCGTTCCACGTGCACTATTGGACGAATTATCAAGTTCACGTGTAGCGAGAATCTTTCAAAAAATAACACGTCTCAGGGTTGATGGCATAAAGTCGCGCCATATATTTTTATACGAATGTGTTATTCGTACGGAAGATGGACAATTTCCAGTTGCACAGATGCTCAGTGAATCTCACAACACCATCTGCATTCAGTATTGGCTCATGGTGTGGACAAGGACCGGCGCACCACCGCCGAAAGAGGTATTTATTTTAGCTATTGATTCATGTCGATGATTGTGCCGCGCAGTTATTTGGAAATAAGTATTCAGAATAAATAGATTTTTCTAATTTTGACTGTTATGTTTCACATATGTATAGGTTGTGTGCGACGGTGCTAAAGCTTTATTATCAGAGGCAATTTGGGCATTCACATAGTACTCGACGTTGCATGATTATTCAAATGCATGCATGCTTGCCATCCCCGACTGCTACGTACGGATTGACGTTGCACATTTCATAAAAACTTACGTTGTTTTTTTTTAATCCGTAAGTCCAAGAATTAAAAAAATTTGGCTTGCGTCGATGGGTCAACTAGTCCTGACGCGTGATATTCGCGAAGCCGAAACTGTATTGGAAACGATTCTGATAGTGGCGAGAAGCGAAACTGACGGTGTTATGAACAATGGGCAATTGACTCAATGCGAAATGTGTAAGAAAAAGTTGAAGAGTTTTCTGACAGACATTACGGTACTGAGTTTGATACCAAATGAAACGACGACGCCAGGTATATCCTTTGATTACAATTTGATAATTCACCCACAAATGTTTGTTTATTAGAGTTCTTTTGAGTCTTAATAAAAGTGAATTATTCATATTTTTCACTAAATTCATTGTTTTAAAGTTTCAATATAATGTCGATGTCAGATTCAACTTAGAAGTTATTTTTATATTCTAGACTAGAACATGAACAATCCAAACAGTGATTAGAAGTACAGAAATATTTGTAAAAATTAACTGACGCCATATAGGTGACTCGGTCCCCTTAACGTTGTTACGAAAAACGTGAAGAATTCTTGATTATTGAATTGTCAGCTGTTTTATAAAGAATTGATTTTTTACCATTCATAAGAATGAAAAATCTTTCTTATAAAATAATATTATTTAATATTATCATAATTGTTACAATTTTATTTGTTTATAGATATTTATTCATGAGCCCGATAGCTAAGTCGAGCCGTTAATCCGCTCACATACAGGTGGTGCGAAAGAGATGGCGTTATCAGTCCATCGTTTTTTACTCGCATTATGGTGCTATCTATCGAGAAAACGGGACTCAACAGACGACAAAATTATTCTCCTGGCTCTTTTTCATCCGACCTCTTTTCCTTGAATACTTTTAATGGAGCTAATTGTAGATACGATTTAAAAGCATGATTTCGTCAATTAAAAAAATCATCTATGTTTAATTTATTTTTTTATCTTTATATTTAGCCGAACAAACCGATGTTGGCGAATCAGCACGCACACACGACCTATAGGAAGATGATCGTGATGCAACCGAAGAGGATCCCAGTGATCGTCGTACGTCCTCGTGGTATGAATGGGCAACACAAATTGATCTAGCTTTGGTCAGTTGAATTTTTATGTGATCTGTTAGTTTTAACAAGTGATCAATGTGAACTTCCAGATATTTCACTATGTTGTTGTGCGGTATTTCGTTTCCGAGCCCACCTCTATCGCATATGCCGAAGTTTCGACATATACCCTGACGTGATCTTGGCGCTCTGGCAATTGTGGGATGGAAAAAAATAGTCTCACATGTGTCGGTATCTATCTTCAACTTCTACGTTTCGTAATAGTCTTGTATTTTACCAAATAGATTTTCTAATTTATCTTGTATAGTGTACATATTGTTTCCCACGACATAAATAATTAAGTTATCGGCAAACGCTATTGCTTTGACGTCATTACCCGAATTCAGACCAAAGAGTTTTAGTATGTCACTATTAAAGATATTATACATTTGAATGTTAGATTTATGGGCTTTTTGTGGACTCTTCAAATACACAAGAATTTTTTTTGTGCCCATTATAGTCAAAAGAAATTCGAAGTTGAAATGTGGAGTTGTTAACTCAAGTAGCCGCTAACTTTTTTCCTAATTTACGCAGACCCGACGTTTTGGTGTCAGATTTATGGGCTTTTTATGGGCTTTTGAAATACATTAAGATATCTTTTTCAGCCCATTATAGTCAGGAGGAAATCGAAATTCAAATGTGGAGGTGCTAGTGTCACGTGCGACTAAAAATTCCTAAATCAAGATTCACTAACACTTATTTAGCCCAGATAACTAAGACTCACTCGAACAACACTTTTTCTCCGGATTCTTTTATTTACCACAATATGCCACGTGTTACCTCTCTCACTGCACAAACGATACTAAACCGACTTCTATCCAAAAAGTCCGCACCGGCATTTATAAACAGGGACATTGATTCCGCATGTGGAAGCAATAATAGACACCAAAACTAGAGCAAGATCTCCTTCCGAGAAGCTTTTAAAACTCTTTCACGCATCGACCTCCCGGATCCTCACCATCCGCGTAAACGCAGGTTGTCACCGCCACTGAAGAGGCATCATAAACTGTATAAATTATTACCATCAGCCGCGCTAGATAAAAGAACTGCGCCCTCCTGCTTACTAAGGAGCGTTAGACTTGGAACCTACTAGAATATCTATCTTTTTATGCGTAGTATTATAGCCCCGAATTCCAGCGACCAATGTAACCCGTTCTACTCATCCGATGACCAAAATTGTAAACTCACCTCCCACCACGTTCTCTTTCCTGTATAAAAACCCTTGCCCACAAGGCAAGTCGAGCTTAGTTTTAGTTTAGTTTTCGTTTAGTCTTACGTCGGGTGTAGACACGATGCTCCAGGCCTTCGTCAGAAGGGAGCGAGTAGCTACTACCGTAGTAGTCATTCGGTCGAACAGTCTCTTGCTAAGTCTCCGTTTAATTCTACAGATCGCGACGCGCGGCTTCTCCGTTAGCTGAGTGCGAGTAGAATTATCCTATTTGTTTCTCAAAGTAAAAATCATTATAAAGTGTTTAGAATCAATCGGTAGATTGTATATTCCGCTACAAGCGCGACGATTATTTAAATTGTGTATTCCGCTAAAACGCGACGTTACTTAAAATTGTATATTCCGCTAAAAACGCGACGTTATTGAAACTGTGTATTTCCGCGACAACGCGACGTCTTTATTATTTTCCCGCTGTGGCGACGAACCTCCGAATCGTACGAGAGCATCAACGTCTCTCCCATTGTCAAGGTATTTATTATTAAGAAACTTGTGTACTTGTATTGAATGCTAATAAACTCTGTTGAAACTAAACAATTTCTAGTACTCTGGTTAAGAGAACAGGACTTCTCGAGGTCCTCAGCGTTACCCACGACACTCTACTATTTTTAATCGTAGAACTAGAGATACACTAACCGCTCGGTGTAATCTCGCATTTTCTCAACGTCTCCGGACGTCACAGAAAATTTTTGGTGACAGCGGTGGGATAACGTTGAATGTTTTCTGACTAGTAGTTACTTTGAAAATTTAGTTAAAATAGAAGAGAATATTGCAAATTTAACACACCATCAAAACATAACTAACGCTATGCTTACTAGTATGGGCGAATGTATGGCACTTCAACAAGCATTGCTTCATGTGCCCAATTTTAATGGTAAAATATGCCTCTTAAAACTTTTATCCAAGACGTAGAAAGTGGATTTACTTTTATTTCTGAAGGTCTACGCGAATCTCACTTTAAAGGAGTGATTTCAAAACTAAAAGAAACTGCCCGCTACGCAGTCGCGGATAAAGAGATAAATTCAATACAAACACTTACCAACGCGAAATTTCTGAACCTCTAACCAGATCGATACCCCCACGATCTTGACAGATAAATCCAGTTATAAAACAACCCTCGTTAAACAATTATGCATCAAAATCCTCACAACTAACTCCCTTATGCATTGTACAAAGCAAATTATAAAACAGTTGACAAACTTGTGCTACATAATAAATAACTCGTGTGTGTTTTCATTACTAAAACAATTTAATGATAATTTTACTCTTATATTTCTCAAAGATTGGTCACTAATTTATTTTTGTTTTCTTTCAAGGCGTTCGAAGAATACTTTCAATATTCAAGAAATAATTAGATTATTTTTACCAGAATGGAGTCAAATATAAAAGCTCAAAGTTATACTAAAAATTATTTAAAAATATGAAAAATAAAAATTTTTAAATAATAAAATCTCTTTGACAAATTAAGAATTTTTTTTTGCAAGTTACGAATTTCTGACAATTATATTCATTTTTATATATGTATATACATATATATATATATATTCACATTATTGAATTTAATGAATGTATCGTTTCAAAATCATGACAAGCGATTTATAGATTACCATATTTTCCATCAGAAACAGACTTTACAAGATGCGACCGAACTTGCGCATCCAAGTTCTTGACAAAGTTTTATAAAATTCATATTTGCTCCCATAAATTAGTTGAATGTTCAATTTTGTAAAAAGATAACATAGAACAACAATCAGAAATTTATCACTTTTGGAACCCATCACATCCTTTTTACAAACAAAAATGTCGTGTTTTGAAAATTTCAATATTCCTCAAAATATCAATATACCGATCAACCTCCAAATTCCTACACAAACCTCATCCTCATATAAGTTATCCCATACCAAAAAGACCACTTAACTTCACTATGTACATCACCTTCCTTATTCTTTCACTTGGAGAAATACTTGGTTCAACACGTTACATAAAGAATATGGCCAGATTGTGTAACAAGCCTATGAGCGAACTTCGACTGTCACGGATGGAATGACGATTCACTCCCTTCATCAATCTACAACCATTTGAGGACTGGCAACCGAATTTTTTCCAAGCTACTACTGGATACCATGGAAGTAGACAACCATCCAATTCTGTTTGAACGCTCAAGATACCTCATCAACGAAGCAAACATTCGAAGTACTCTAAACGAAATCAAACGCACCTAGTAAAATCTGAACTCCATACTTTGCACTCGACGACGACGACATTATTGAAGTTGTCAATCGCTGGACCTAAGATGCAACAAGACCAGCAACAATTTACGTTCCAGTGGATAGTGGAACATCACCAAGCTGTACTCTTGTATCTAAACCAGATACTAGAGGCCTACCTGCAACAACGATCGGATCAACGATGGTCAACGGCAGGGGTCATCGCCAACCTAACCGCCCTGATGGACCATTACCAGGAGTCTGACCTCTCCGGGAACGAGACGAAGACGAACATTCGTGACCACTACATTATCTACCAACCAACTAAACTTCCATTTCAACTCTGGAACGGGTGTTTCATCGTTCAGACTTCACCCTGGACCCGCAACTTCATCATCAATACCAACTGCCTAAGGACCGAAGATAACGTACTATTTATAAACAAAATGTTCGTGAGTAGAATTAAGCGCGCTAATTAAGAATTTAAAGTAAATGCCCCTTATGATGAACATTGTGTTATAGAAATTTTCGTAAGTGAACACAAATCAATTGATCATCGTACTCTGTGACAAAGAACGTAGAGTAAATTATGCTATAATTTTGTTTTTATTCTTAAAATTCTTACACGAAAATGATCAGATATCACTAATCATATCTTCCCAACTATACCTTTGCCAAATTTTCAAAAATAAGAGTAAGCCCCACGGTCACCACTACTGTGGACGGGTCAGATATTCCTTATCGGAATTATGGTACTATACCTGAATATGGTTTATCTTGTGGCATTGAAATTAGTTCATGTTGCAAAAAAAAAAAAAAAAAAAAAAAGGAGGAGAGAAAAAAAACCAATTTATCTGCACCCAAGACCATTACTCTAGGAGGAGTTCATTCTCCTTCTGACAAATATAAGGCAACTTCCTGTAAAAAAAAAAAAAAATATATACCAACCTCTTTCCAAGTACCTACACGTACTCCTTAACCAACTACCTATTCCACTATTAATAATCTATCAGATATCAAAATCTATTTCAACACGGAATTTTAAGTAAACTAAACTTATTTGAACATATGTCTTCTTTGCATTCGAAATATGCACAAATTTGAAGTCACCGAGGACGATGACTAATCTAAGTGGGGAGGTGTCACGTGCGACTAAAAATTCTCTAAATCAAGATTCACTAACACTTATTTAGCCCAGATAACTAAGACTCACTCGAACAACACTTTTTCTCCGGATTCTTTTATTTACCACAATATGCCACGTGTTACCTCTCTCACTGCACAAACGATACTAAACCGACTTCTATCCAAAAAGTCCGCACCGGCATTTATAAACAGGGACATTGATTCCGCATGTGGAAGCAATAATAGACACCAAAACTAGAGCAAGATCTCCTTCCGAGAAGCTTTTAAAACTCTTTCACGCATCGACCTCCCGGATCCTCACCATCCGCGTAAACGCAGGTTGTCACCGCCACTGAAGAGGCATCATAAACTGTATAAATTATTACCATCAGCCGCGCTAGATAAAAGAACTGCGCCCTCCTGCTTACTAAGGAGCGTTAGACTTGGAACCTACTAGAATATCTATCTTTTTATGCGTAGTATTATAGCCCCGAATTCCAGCGACCAATGTAACCCGTTCTACTCATCCGATGACCAAAATTGTAAACTCACCTCCCACCACGTTCTCTTTCCTGTATAAAAACCCTTGCCCACAAGGCAAGTCGAGCTTAGTTTTAGTTTAGTTTTCGTTTAGTCTTACGTCGGGTGTAGACACGATGCTCCAGGCCTTCGTCAGAAGGGAGCGAGTAGCTACTACCGTAGTAGTCATTCGGTCGAACAGTCTCTTGCTAAGTCTCCGTTTAATTCTACAGATCGCGACGCGCGGCTTCTCCGTTAGCTGAGTGCGAGTAGAATTATCCTATTTGTTTCTCAAAGTAAAAATCATTATAAAGTGTTTAGAATCAATCGGTAGATTGTATATTCCGCTACAAGCGCGACGATTATTTAAATTGTGTATTCCGCTAAAACGCGACGTTACTTAAAATTGTATATTCCGCTAAAAACGCGACGTTATTGAAACTGTGTATTTCCGCGACAACGCGACGTCTTTATTATTTTCCCGCTGTGGCGACGAACCTCCGAATCGTACGAGAGCATCAACGTCTCTCCCATTGTCAAGGTATTTATTATTAAGAAACTTGTGTACTTGTATTGAATGCTAATAAACTCTGTTGAAACTAAACAATTTCTAGTACTCTGGTTAAGAGAACAGGACTTCTCGAGGTCCTCAGCGTTACCCACGACACTCTACTATTTTTAATCGTAGAACTAGAGATACACTAACCGCTCGGTGTAATCTCGCATTTTCTCAACGTCTCCGGACGTCACACTAGCTCCAACCAGAGATAACTTTTTTCCAATGTACGCAGAGCCATAATTTGATTGTTAGATTTATGGGCTCTTTATGGGCTCTTCAAATACACAAGAATATTTTTTTGTGCCCATTGCAGTCAAAAGAAATTCGAAGTTGAAATGTGGAGGTGTTAACTCAAGTCAGCGCTACCTTTTTTCCTAATTTACGCAGACCCGATGTTTTGATGTCAGATTTTCGAGCTTTTTATGAACTTTTCAAATACATTGAGATATTTTTTCAGCCCATTTTAGTCAGGAGAAAAACAAAATTCAAATGTGAAGGTGTTACCTAAAAACCGAAGACTACTTGTTTTTATAATATGCGTAGAACCATTATTTTAGTATTAGGGTTATGGGCTTTCTATGGGCTGTTCGATTAACAAAAAAACTAATTTTTGAGCTTATCTCAGTCAAGAAATAATCGAAATATAAATGCACAATCCTCGATTTGCAAATGCTGGCCGATAGATTGTTCATAGTGATGGTTTTTTTTATGTTGCATTTCCCCCCGTCTGCAGGCATTACGCCTATTACAGGGTCGGCCCGGATCAGTACCCAGTCCCCCCTGGGGTTCTAGTCCGGATCAGTAACCAGGCCCCCATGCGGCCGCATCCGACTTCCCCCTCTATATCGCATTTGCCATAGCATTTCTGCTACGGGCATAGGGAAACTGCGGAAAACATATGCCGATATAGCCGGTCTCGAGTTCGCCTCCCGGCACCGGAGCTACGTCACGTTTCGTCGAGAACGTAAACACGGACTACAGCTGTATACATGTGACCTCCACAGGTATAAATACCTGTGTGGGTCTCATGTATACATCTGGAGCTTCATCGCGCCCGTATTTATATTTTCGACGAAAATCGACGGCACCGGGAATCGAACCCGCGACCTACCGATGCTCTGGAGTTCATAGTGATGGTTTCATGGAGTAAAAAATCTCGATTCGCGGTCTCTAAATATGTACAGGTGTGACCTCTTTCTTTGCGTATAAAAAAATGATATTAACAAAAAACCGAACTCCCATTCATTCTCATTACTAAACTTAGCGATGATTAAAAAACTAACATGAAAATCAGTCAAATGAAAATTTAATTGATAGAACTGTTGGGAATAATTTGTTACCAATAGAGAAACGTACGATTTTCGAACTTAAACGTGCATCTGAAGCATGTGTAGTCAATTAATAGTTATGATTTTACAAACGTTAAGATCTATTCGGGAAAAACTTGGTCCAAATTCAAATAAATTTTCATAAACCGAGCATAAGAATTTTCACATCTGCAGGATTACAAAAAAAATAATTAAAATGATTACAGTTACCCATGAAAGCACGATATCTTGGCTATAAAGTATTTTGTGATAGCGGGTAAAATTTTTTAAAAATATATATATTTTTAAAAAACATTGAGATGAAGTAATTTCTAAAGCACGTTAAGAGCACATAATTTTACAACACTTTTGGAATACTCTGTATGCATTTTAAGACCTTTTACACTAGTGGGGGTGCTGACAACAGGTATACCTAGCACCCCCACAAAAAATGCATTTTTTGCAAAAATTACAACAGCACAAAATTTTTCGATTTGGCACATAAATAGCACACAAAGAGCACAATATTTTGACCCATGTGAAATTCAATTTGGACGTGGTAGGAGTGCTAGGTTTACGCACCTCAACAACGATACAATGTACCCTATTCGATATAACCAATTTCTGTAAAAAAAATAACTGAATGTGCTTTTATTTTTACACATCAGACGCAGTCATGTAAATCTATCAGGTTCTGACTATATTACATTAATTTTATTTCATATTTCATATTACAGTCATTCAAATATGTAATATATGTTCATTCAAATTAAGGAAATAGATGTCGTGACATCTGTGCAATTTATGCGCACTCTGTAACTCAGACCATCTAAGTGGTTGGCGCACATGTAAGCGTCTCTTCGCTCTGAGCTTCCGCACACTACGCATCGTGCTACAGCGTATAATAAAGCACTCTTACAAGACTCTCTATATAAATGGTGTTAATTATTTATATTCTATCAAGAACACTTCAATTGGCGACGAGGATAGTGGTTTTTCAAGTTCGTGGTGTAAAAGATACATTAAAAAGAAAAATAAAGAGGAACTTGGTTAAAATTATTAAAGTGTGTACGTGGTCGGACATTTTGGTTGTGTCGCTGAGTCGATGCAAGACGATATGGAAGGCGAACAGGGCGTAGGGCTAAATCAAAGGTAACTGGAGGAATTAAGGAGGCAGTTAATTCAACAACGTCGGGACATTTTGGCGGAGCAGCAAAGATTTAATGAAGAATTTATGAATAATCGGGTGCAATTGGAGCAGCAAGGAGCTGCAATTCTACAAAGAGAAGAGCAGTTAAGAACAAGAGAACGTATTGCAGCAGAACAAGTACAGCAAGCGGTCGTGGTGTCTTCAAGCAATTTTGGGAGTCTCAAGGAGTTCAACCTACAAGAAGATTGGTCTCTATGGTGCGAAAGGTTAGACCAATATATTATTGCTAATGATGTGCCAATCACCAAACAAAAGGCTTTGCTATTAACTTTGTTGGGTTCTGAAGGTTATGCCCTTCTGCGAAATTTGTGTGCCCCTGTTCTGCCTAGCTCGAAAACTGTGTTGGAAATTAGAGAAGCATTAAAGAATCATCTCCAGCTGAAGCCCAGTATTATAACGGAGCAGTACAAATTCAAGGAGTGCCGTCAAAAAGAAGGAGTGAGTGTTAAGGCGTACCTCGCTCAGCTTAAGAAACTGTCACTGGAATGCGATTTTGGAGCGAACCTGGACTCCAGTTTGCGGGACCAATTTGTTTGGGGTCTCCGCAGTGATGCCATCAAGAAGAAACTACTTGGCGAACAAGATTTCGAGTACGAGCGAGCTGTCCGAATTGCTACGGCGTTGGAGACTAGAGACGTAGCCGACATGGGGCTTTCTACGAGGAGTTCTGAAGGATCTGTCAACTATTTTGGAAGCAAGAAAAATTCGTTAAGTAAACAAAATTTTACAAAAAAAAGTTCTTGTTCTTGTTGCGGTAGATCAAATCATTCTTTTGACCAATGTAAATTTAAATTGTATAAGTGTCATGTTTGTCAAACTGAGGGTCATCTAGCTAACGTTTGCAAGAAGAAAAAAATACCGAATAATGATAATAGTAACCAGCAGCAAAATCATAACAAGAATAGTGAACGACATCACTTTGTTGATTAAGAGCCTGACCTCGAGCAGACGTTCGATAATTTGTTTTGTTTGGAAGAGAATGTAACGTACAAGCCGAATGAGAGATTAGAGGAATTACGTGATGAACCAATGTATGTTGATTTAACGGTTCAAGGTGAGACAATAAATTTGGAAATTGACACTGGTTCACCGATTACAGCTATTTCGGAATGTGTTTACAACCAAAGAAATGATTTATCTAAGTTGACTTTGCTCACCACTAACAGGCGTTTTAAGTCATATGCGGGCCATCCTATTGTGCCATTGGGTTTTGTTAAAGTTCTGGTAGTATCTGAAGAAAAAAAATGTGATTTAGAGCTTTTTGTTTTGCCAGGACAAGGTCCACCAATTGTTGGTCGTTATTGGATCAGAGCGTTACTAATTCCTGTATCTGAAGTTCCTAGAATTTCTGGTCCGCGTCTCAACAGTTTGGTACCGATAAATTCAAATGATATTTGTAGGGAATATCCATCGGTTTTCTCTGAGAAATTAGGTTGTTACTTGAAGAGAAAATTCACTTTACATTTAAAAGAAAACGTTAAACCAATTTTTTGTAAGCCAAGACCCATAGCATATGCCTTACGAGAGAAAGTTGATAAGGAGCTTGATCGATTGATTGCGGAAAAGATTATTGTACCGGTCGAATCCAGTCAGTGGGCAACGCCTATTGTGCCGGTACTCAAAGATAATGGTCAGATTCGAATTTGCGGTGACTACAAAATTAAGTATTAAGATAATAAATCCGAATTTGCAAATAGATAGATATCCGATTCCTCGTGTACAGGATCTTCTCGCTACTCCCAATGGAGGTAGTGTGTTTTCGAAACTTGATTTATCTAATGCTTATTTGCAAGTTGAGCTTGAAGAGGAATCTCAAAAATTAATGACAATATATACCCATAGAGGATTATTTAGTTATAGACGTTTGTGTTTTGGCATATCTTCAGCTCCTGGTTTGTTTCAGCGTGAAATCGAGAGAGTTCTTCAAGGCATTGATGGGGTTGTCTGTTTCCTTGACGACTTTCTCATTTCTGAAGGAACGGTGGAGGAACACCTTGAGAGACTGAGATTGGTGCTGGATCGATTCAAAGATTACGGATTGACCGTTCGCAAAGGGAAATGTGCATTTTTCCGTGATTCGGTTTCATTTTTGGGCTATGTTATTAGTGCCCAAGGTTCTAAGATTTCTCGTGAGAAAATACAAGCAATTTTAGACATTCCAGCGCCGCACGATGTGACACGATTGAGAGCCTTTTTGGGTATGATTAATTATTATTCTAAGTTCATTAAAAATTACGCTACAATTGTAAATCCACTCTATGAGTTATTAAGAACTGATACACAGTGGCAATGGACTAATGATCGGGAGGTAGCTTTTAAACAAGCATTATAATTCCAGTTTACCAGTTAAAATTTCGTGCGACGCCTCTCCGGTAGGGTTAGGTGCTGTTCTATCGCACATTTTTCCTGATGGTCAAGTAAGACCAATATCTTTTGCTTCTCAGTCGTTAACACAGGCAGAAAGAAATTATTCACAACTCGATCGCGAGGCATTGGCACTTGTGTTTGGTGTTAAAGCGTTCCATCAGTATGTTTATGGACGAAATTTTATTCTGGAAACTGATCATAAGCCGCTTGTGTACATTTTTGGTTCGAAAAAGGGGCTTCCTCAAATGGCTGCCAATCGAGTGCAACGTTGGGCTGTCTTTTTGTCGGGATATAATTTTACGATCCAGCATATCAAAGAAATCGATAATGGTCATGCGGACAGTCTCTCTCGCTGTCCTTTGCCGTTCGCATCCGAGGTTTTTAACGAAAAGATTTTAAAAGAATATTCGTATCTGAATTTAGTTTGTGAAGATGTGGCTGTGATAAAAAATGCCGATATTAAATTAGAATCGACGCGTGATCCTATCATTAGTAAGGTAATGTCTTTTGTAATGGGGAGTTTTCCACAGAAAGTGGGGGAGGAATTAGCACAGTATAAAAGTAGAGAGCGTGAACTGGCTGTAGTTGATGATACGTTGATGTGGGGTCATCGCGTGGTGGTTCCTCACTCGTTGCGTGAAACGTTGTTGAAGGAATTACACTCAAATCACATGGGGGTTATCCGTATGAAAATGGTTGCGAGATCTTACATTTGGTGACCGGGAATTGATTCCAATATAGAAAAATTAACGAAATCTTGTGAAGAATGTTTACGTAAAGCTGAAAACCCGCCTAAAGCGGAACTTCATGTATGGAAATGGCCTGATGGGCCGAATCACCGTATTCATGCGGATTTCTTGGGTCCAATAAATGGGAAGATGTATCTGATAATCATTGACGCATACTCTAAATGAATTGATGTGAAAGAAATGTCAGACATAACGTCTGAACAGACTATCAAAGCTTTTAAGGAGTATTTTTGTACATGGGGTTTGCCTTGGAGACTGGTGACCGATAATGGTCCTTCTTTTTGTTCTCAAGTATTTGAGAATTTTCTTGATCGGAATGGAGTTTTTCATATTAAAACCGCTCCTTACCACCCCGCGTCCAATGGTGCGGCGGGGAATGCGGTTAGAACTTTTAAAAACAAATTCAAACTCCTTTTAGAATCGGGATTTTCACGACATGAAGCTCTGTGTCGTTATTTGATGTATTATCGTTCATCTCCTCATTGTACAACAGGGATCACGCCAGCTGAGTTACACTTAGGAAAGTCAATGCGTTCTCGGTTAGACTTGATTAAACCATTGCTGCGTAAGCACGTTGAAAATAAGCAAGAATTTCAAAAGCGATTCTTTTGGGGTAATCGTAAGACGAAGTTTAATGTTGATGATATTGTTATGGCTAGGGATTGTAGCAATAGTTCTTGGTGCAAAGCTCAGATCCTTGAACAAATTAGTTCAGTTACGTATCGGGTCCGTACATTGGATAACCGAGTTTGGAAACGACATCTTGATCAATTAAGACCGTGTCTTGCAGAATTTATTGCACCTACTATTGCTCGATCTCCAGTCTCTAGTGTTTTAGTTGCGGATGGCATACCCGTCACTGATTTCTCTAATAATGTTCCTAACCAAACGGAACTTAATCCTCAGCATTCCGGAGAAGTTAATAATAATAAGACTGATGTAATGAATGTACCTGAAGTTAACTCGGATTTAAATGTAATTGCGAAAACACCCATACCACGATTTAGTATGGAAAATGTAATAAAAACTGTACTACGAACACACCTGTACCACGGCTACGTATGAGAAAAGCACCCTCAATCTGTGATAAAGACTCCGGCGCTCAGATGAAGTAATAGAACTGTAAAACCGCGACAAATCTTAGATTTGTAATAGTTTATTTATTGTTAACTTTGTTTAAGCGCCTAAATTATGTGGGAAGGAGTGTAATATATGTTCATTCAAATTAAGGAAATAGATGTCGTGACATCTGTGCGATTTAAGCGCACTGTGTAACTCAGACCATCTAAGTGGTTGGCGCACATGTAAGCGTCTCTTCGCTCTGAGCTTCCGCACACTACGCATCGTGCTACAGCGTATAATAAAGCACTCTTACAAGACTCTCTATATAAATGGTGTTAATTATTTATATTCTATCAAGAACACTTCAAAATAGACATAAAAAATTGCATATTTATATGATTTGAATGGCCAAGAGAGCTAAGGCGCAGCGCAACTACACCATCCGGAGGGTTCTAGGTTCGATTCCCATCAATGTAAAAAAAAAAATGTAATATGTTTTTTCAGCAATTAATATGTACCATCGTGTAGAGAAAGACGAAATATCTAATTAAAAGTGCAGCATTACTCGACTAAATAATAACAAATATATATTTTTTAATTAAATTTCTTTATTATTTTAGTAAGGACTTAATAGGGCAGCCTTAAAAGCTCCTCGTTATTTTGCCTTTAAAGGTCCCTAACATTTAACCTTTAAAGGTCCCGAAGAAAAAGGAATGACCATCCCCGTACAAAAATATAGTTGGGGCTCCAACTTGGCCCATTCTGGTTTGCCCCAGTTCTATTAGGGGCCCTACTAGGGTAGTCACGCTTGAAGTACGGAGCCTTTAAAGGCTCAATATGGGGGACCCTCCCACACAGAAAATATCGACCATGGTACGTCTTTTGAACATCCATGGTGGATGAATCGATCGTCCCGGGGACATCAATGGACATCCAGCACATAACCACAGAAAGTGTCAATCGGCACGAATTCTAGGTAATGTGGTCGGTCTTTGAACGTGCCAGTAGGTATATAATAGACGTATATCAAATATCTAACGGATGTCATCGATCGCGTGAAAACAGCTATCCATAAGACGTTCAACGAACATATATTTTATGACATTTAAACGTTCATATTATACGTTCAGCGGACGTGAAATGTATGTCCAATAAACATCTACAAGTATGTTCAAGGGATAACCATATTACATAGAATTGGTGCTGATTACTACTTACTGTGGGTGTTTAGTGAATGCATATAGATGTCCCCTGTATGTTTAGCTTTTCATCCAGATTAGACGTATAATTTAGAGACAATGACCAGCCACACTACGATCTGGCTTACGTACATACTGTGTAATGTGTACATATTTCGGCCGCATGGGGTGATGTTCATTCGAAATGCAACTGATGTTCTATGGATATGGAGAACAACGTCCGCTATGCACATGTCCAGCTGATGCGCTAAACAGGCTACTATTCAATGTCGTTTTTCGGATGTCTGGTGTATGTCCACTCAACGATCTTGCGAAACATTCATTCAGAGTTCTGCCGCGGGCATCCAATAGACATTCCCATTACGTCCATTAGGTACGTTTCCGTGAAGACAAAGTTTGAAGATACATTAGATGTCCAGTTGACGTATTGACGGTGCAGCAATATAATGCGGTCCTCTGGAAGTTTAGTATTCGTTCACCTTATGGCCCTGAATGACGTTCATTTTTCATCATGCAAAAATGATGCAAGTGACGTTCACATTTTATCTATGAAATACATCTCCTTGTAGATGAATTTTGAACGTCTATTAGATGTCTCGTTAAAGTACTACAAATTCATCTAATCGAGGTATTCTACTTAATGGTCCATGGACATTCATTTTATATCCATTTGGACCGATCAAGGTAGTACGTATTATGTATGTCTAATGGATGTCCCGTTTTTATCCACTGTGATGTGTCCAACTACAAGACTGCTATAGACGTTAAATAGATACATATATCGTCCACCGTGGATGTGGACGTTTTACGGACCAATGGACCATTCGTGGACGTCCAATGGACAGTACGTTCTGTGTGGGCTAGTGAAGGTTCCACATTTAAGCCTGATTAGGCCCCGAAGTTTGTCTTGGCCGCCTTTGTTGAGCCTATTAGGGTTCTAGAGTAGATTCCCTATTGTGGATGCCACGTTTATACCTAAAAAGGCCCCTTATTTAATCGCGGCTGTCCGAACTAATTTCTGCACGGTCATTTGCGAAACCCTATGAGGCTTTCACATAAGGGCCCTAAGAGAATTGGGGAATATTAATCGGGGCCTTGGAAGAATCCTGATAAGATTTCTTCACGGGAGGCAATTAAAGACTTTTACGTGCTATGCGTTACACTAATGATCGAATGTCAAACCATCGCTCAATTCAGTGATATTTTTTTGCTCACGTGTACGATTGGACTTCAAGAGTATGACGACTCGAACGTCGAATTTCCACAGCACGGAACAACGAGAGAAGCGAGAAGAAATTTAGAAGGATATATTGCCGTGCGGAGAATCGATGTCGATTTTGACCAGCGAATCAGCGACAACACAAATTATCCGTCAACATAATCTGAAGATACTCCAAGCACGGGCAGTCCGCTTGGACAATGGGTGAATGATCTGGTCACGCGGGCAGAGTAGATCATACGCACCGGTGTAGAGTTAAACCCATTCCATCTTCCAGATTTCGTACAGCAATTATCGGAGCTCGCGAAAGAGTTTCCTTTATGGACTGGCGTCAAACTCCCTTACGAGGCATGGCACGCAACATCGAGTTACGTCGAGGGATATTTCAATGATCTGAAGAATTGAAATCTGAAGGTTTGAAATTGTTTTAAAAAACAATGCCAAACCCATGCGAGTTGACGAATTTCTAAAAAAAAACATGCGAACGATATAATTGGAGCAACGTTGCTATCTTCCGCGAAACTAATCGATTTTGAAAAGAGGGGTGGTTCAGTACCGATGTTACCGGCAAAAAACGTTGTCGAGACTGACAATACTTGCTTTATTGAAAAACGTCTAATCGAGTACAATGTTGGTGTGGCAAATAATTCGGACTTGCTATCACAGGAAAACTGGCGAGCGAAGGCGACAGTCCAAAATATGGATTATTGTGAAGATCCTTCGAATAGCATCACCGTGGAGTTAAATTGGTCGCAAGGTCAGATCGAGAGAGCACTCGATCCGATTTTACTGTGTTTCAAAACACTTGATGATCTACAAATAAAAAACATATTGTTCGATCATTCGTACAGCGCAAAGAACGAAGGCGAAGCGGCTTTCAACATTATAAATAAAATCGAAGAAGAAACGCCCATTAGCGCGCATATGATGAATATTGGTGCGGTTGACACTCTAGAAACTGAAAAGACTAAGACGAACGAGTTGACTTCGACGCAGGTTGAAGATCCAGTTAAGCTCGACAAAAATTATCGCTCGGAAGTACAATTATGTCATCTCAACGGCAAAAGTAGAACAGAATTAAAAGAAGAAACACCGATTAGCACGAATATAACAAATATTGCTGTGATCGAAGCTGTAAACCCGGAGAAGAAACAGAGTAAGTATTTTAAAGCGTTTCCGGAAATACGCCAAATGAATCTCCTTACCAAGAAATCGAAGAAGCCGTCTCTTTTATCGAATGAATCTGTTTGTCGTCGCCCCGTAAAGATTAACGGAAGTACGTTTTTCGTTGAATTCACCTGTGCCTTCGATTCACTGGCCAGCATCATAATGATTGGTGTGATAGACGATATCCACTACGCTTCCTTTGCGGAGCGATCAAAAAATTCCATATTACAATTTGTCTCATCGTTAGTCAATAACGGTATTACGGCCGCACTACTACAAGAAAAAGCCATAATTTTGAAGTCTTTTATTACTCCGATAGTAACGCAAAAGACGAATAATCGAGTCGTTTGCTATACGATCAGCGCATGGGATAGCATCGCAAATGTTGTGAATAATACGTTGACTACAGAGCCCAGTGTTTTTGAGACGCGCACTTGTTCGTTCTGCCCTCGTCGCCAGACCTACGTCCCCTGCATAACAGTTAATCAACGTATCATTGTCTAAGAAACCCGGGTAGAAATTATCTTCGGGCCCTAGTCAGGGTGTTATCAGGCCGCCTGACTGCCCTGGTAGGGCGCTTTCATGGCAACCTGATAGCGCCCTGAATCGAACTGTAACGCTGTGTCACATATGGCCCGGATCAGGCTGCCCGACCAGGCTATTATAAGGCTGCCGTGAGAATGCCTAATAACTTCCAAAGGCTGTATTTACGTTCATTATAAATAATATTACAATTAATTATTAATTCCAGGGCATTATGTAGTAATATGAGCAATAACATTCTATTAATATATCAAACAAAAAAAAAGAGAATCGTGTTCGGAGACGGTTTTTCCTAACACTATTCAAGAAGTGATGCACGCGGGATTTGAACCCAAGACCTACGGGACCTACCTATTTACCTATTTACCTAACTACATAACTGAGCACGCTAACCACTAGACCAAACTGACTATGTCGATAATGTCATACTGTAATTCCATAATAGTTTATTTTACGATTACAGTAAAAGGAGTGATGTGAGAGAGTGGTAATGAAACCAATATTTAAAGGTGATTCTGCCAAAACTTCGGATTGAAATTCGCCGACCTTATACGACAGCTCTCTGGCACAGAAGTGACTTTAACTCAAAATTCGTAAAATCAAACTGGCGGATTTAATATCCCGGTAGAAAAAGCAAAAACTGACTTTAATTGCATAAAATTTATTTATTGCAAAAAGCATCTTTGTCCGCTACCTTGAATGCGATATTTCGATTTTATAAATGATATTTTTAATTCGACTATTGCGAATTTGAATTTTTCATTCGTAAAGTTCATATGGTGGGTTCAATAATGTCAGACGAAAATGAACAATCTTAGTTTTATTATGAATTTAAACTTCAAACTTATAACATCAACATGGCGGACAAACAATATTTGGAAAGATTAAAATTCAAACAGTTGATTTGACTGACCTGACACTAGTATTCCAAGAATGCGAAAGTAAGGTTATGTTTTGACAACAGCGTATCCGTGGCAGCGAACGCTGCGAGCATTGTCAATTCGAATGCCGATGAACAATTTCGATTATTTGGAACCAGACGTCATCATTTATTTCTACGGTAAAAATCCATAAGTATAATGGGTATGGAATATGATACCTGCCTGAATTCTACTTTGAGTCGCACGGGATAAAGTAGGAAATGAGGCACTCGTAAGGCAAGCCTAATCAGCACAATTTCACGGTTGCCTGATTTTATTACACCTAATACGGCGGCTCCGGATTGTGCCGGATCACGCCGGATCACGCCCTGTTCAGTCTTCCCATAACAGGGTTAGCCGTGGCATCGCCTGATCAGGGCCAAACCAGGCTTTCCATAATAGGGCTAGCCGTAGGATTACCCGATCGGGGCCTGATCCTGATAAGGCAAGCTCTAACAGATTTCTACTCGGGAGGCTTTGATTCGCTAGAAAAAGCGGTTTATTTTCGGTCCCGCATCTATAACGTTCGCTGCTCCAAACCTTGTAGTGGACGTTACACATTGGATAAAAGTCCAAATGTACCTGTCTTTATTGAATTGGATATTCGTAATACTGACCCTGGAATGCCCCTCTCAAAATCTGGAATGGAGTGTAAATTACAACAAATTCCAGAAATAATCCGACTTCCTTTAAGTGAAGAATTAGAAGCTGAATACAGGTAGATTTATAACATAGATTGTATACTATTTGCTGTGAGAAGTATTTAATTCTTTAATGCCTTTTTTGCATGCTGGTTGGAGTGGTAGGCTACAAGGACAGACATTTTACAGCTTATTGCAGAAGAAATAGTCGAACATGGCAAAAGTATGATGATTTTCAAAAAGATGTGACTAACTGCAATTCACGCGACAACATCGAACCGCATCTCACCGTATACCTACGGCAGTATGGCGATAAATGCGATTCTACAGAATGTCGGTGTAAGTTTTGTAGAACTTTACGTGTTAATCCTTTGAATTAACGCCATCAAGCTATTTAATCAATAGCTCTGTTTTCATTCTTATATTGAGTTCTAAAATAACGTGTTTATAATTTTCAGGTAACTCGTGCCACACAGAACAGTCAACGAGACAAAAAGTCAACGTGTAATAGGCAGGTTTATTTCATGTAAAGTTGCTGGAAGGATAAGATTTTTTAGAAGAGAGTTGCCTAGTGTCAGGATTATTTCATTTAAAGTTTTTTTTATCCAGACTTCATTGTGACGATTTGTACTGTGTACATTGAGATCATATCCAACATCATGATATATAATATAACCGCCTTCCCTTTAATTATGAGGGGGAAGGGGTTAGTGAGAGCTAGATAATAACAATAAAATGATTGTAAGAAAAACAGCAAACGTGTATTCGATAAACAGAAATCTCGATAACAAACAAACGGAAAAAACTTAATAAAATAACTCTAAATAAACGGACTATAATAACTAGAACTAAATGAAGGTCGGGGGCAAAGGGGAGGGGAGAAAAGGGGCAGCAAAGAATATAATGGGCAAAAGACTAATGGGCGCCAGCTACGTAACGCGTAGCACGTCACTTCACCTGTCACTTGACGGGTGATATAATAGAAAACAAGCAACCCAGCAAGGGTTTCATGTTGGGCGGCTCCGCCCCCCAAACCCCCCAAAAAATGGCCCTACGGGCCATTTTTTTAGGCTCTCACGGGGACGTCGCGCTGCGCGCTCCGTATACTTTACACATCGCGCTGCGTACTCTGTATAGTTTACACATCGCGGTGCGCGCTCCGTATAGTTCACACGTCGCGCTGCGCGCTCCGTATAGTTTGCATGTTGTACTATTGCGCGCTATACAATATATATATATATATATACGTTACACTATCTCACTCCAAGAAAATATTGTAAACACGAATGAACTCTAATTACTATTCAACACTTTGTGTGTTGAGAATGCTTTTCGTATATAATAATTTTCATAGTAAGTTCGAATAATATTGATTGACCGTTTGCATACTAATCGAAAACGCTTTGCTTTCATGACATTTTTTCCCTCAGAAAAGTTTTAGTAATCTTTTCTTTCAAGACATTTCTAAAAATGTCTAAAAATGGCATGCTGGTACTAGAATGCGGCATGTATGGTGCTAGAATAGTCTTAGTTCAGAAAAGTTTGACAAATTCCTAAAAATCTGAAATTTTTTTTTTAAATCCGAGTTCACATAAATAATCGTTTGACCAATCGCTTGTAGTAAATAATTTTTTTTTCTATTTTTTCATAATTTTTTTAAATCAAAAAGCTTCAAAACTATAAGAAGAAAGTTTTTGCCCACTTTGGTTATAAGCTAGGAAATTTTGATATTCAACAAAGTATTTTTCAGAATTTTTTTAGATTTTTAAATTCGGGCATTCGATAGAACTTTAAAAAAAAAATTTTTAATTGCATACAAAAAATAAAAAAAATAAAATCTGGTGCATTTGAGGATCTAACCAATCCTACAAAAAATTTCGAGCCAAATCGGGGAGGTCGAGGGTCAGATCCAGGTCGAATCGGGATGGAATGCCCCATATACAATCACTATTTTAACACTTTCCCCTTTAAAGATTTACTAGCATGTAAATGTGGAGACTACGAAAGTCCAAAAGAATCACTGCAACTGAGTGAACATAACCACAAAATTTATTTAAAAAATATGTAACACTTTATTTCACTTTCTAATTAAATATTTCAAAATCATCAAACATCCCGACTGACATTTCAATTGCTTTTGCTCATTAAATACTTCGCCCATCACATCATAGTTGATTGGCTTTTATTGCATCATGAAAACGGGACCTTATATAGACGGTCACTTTTGTAAGTGACCGTAAAGCAACCGAAAAATTACGGTCCCTCGGGTCTGCTAGGTAAATAAATCAATGGTCTAAAGTGTTAAGTGCATAACAAGTAAAACAAATTTGTTAAGTCTATTGTTAAAGAAAGAGTACATCTGGACAGTTGAATTCTTATTATTGTTCTAAAAGACTACACTCGTGTTACTAAAAATGCTATTGTTAGTGCGGTTGAGTGAAATACATACGACAAATTGGTTGTTGACAGCTAAACGTGTAGAAATGAAAACATGAACAGTAGTTAATACATTAACGAGTGCCAGTGAATCCTAACAAAGAAACAGGGTTAATTTTGGTGTAGGCTAACTGTACACCCCCCAGCTCAGCACTAAGACAAGTCGACACAAAAAGTGAACACCGAACGACTGCACACGCAAGCAGCTCTACACAAAATAATTCAGCACTGAAATCTCTACAGCACGCAATTGTACTCAACGACAAGTCTACACAAAAGGTGTGCACCGAATAACTGTACACGCACGCAGCTCTACACCAAGTTACTCTACACAAAAATCTGTACACCGCGCAAATCTAAAAAATGTACACTGTTTCGCTGTACACAGTGAAATGTCGACACTAAAAACTCGACACGATAAAAGTTTGACACCGAAAATTCGACACTGAAAACTCAATACCGAAAAATCGACACTGAAAACTCAATACCGAAAAATCGACACCGAAAACTCGGCACCGAAAACTCGGCACCGAAAACTCGGCACCGAAAACTCGGCACGGAAAGCTCGGCACCGAAAACTCGACACTAAATAATAAAATCCGTACTGCACATGCGTACTCGTTATTGGTTAGAAATGGCACTTTTTTACGTCCTCGTTGCAAACACGCATGGTGGTTATCTTTTAGCGCTGAAAAAGTGTGATAACGGGGTAAAATGTTGTAAAATACTAGTTGAAATAGTATATTGTGATACGAGTATGAGAAAGCAGACATTCCACGAAGGTTAGGAAACGGTGCACTACACGAAGCCGAGAGTTGTTTGTAGTGCGGCAGGAGGCGCATATCATATTCTGCCTTTTTAATGAAATCAACGGAAAGTCACGCATCTCGTATCTGTAAAGGTTCTGCGGGAAAGTACATATCGTTTGTTAGCAAGAGCAGTATTTTCTCGCACACCATACTACAATACGCTATTTTCGCTCTACGATTGATCGCCACGGAATGCGGAATATTACGTCAATGATTTAAAAAAATACTTTTTCTTGATTTGTGTGATCGCAACACTCCTTGTACGGCAAACTCACACTCGAGAGGCAAAGATTTTCCGTTCTTGTGCCGTATTATATTATTTTCCGAAACAAAGAAGTAATAAGAAAAGCTTTCAACATAAAACATTTACGAACTTCGCCGAATATCCATTAATTCTGCATCATGTTTTATTCCGACCAAGAATGCATGTACTAAAATCGAACACCAGATTTCCGCAAATTCCCATTTTCGCAATCTGTCATCTCCTAACGTCGTTCATCGAATGAGTCAATCTATGATGACATGAGTGCGGGTCAAACAGTACCAGGAGTATATTTATTATTAGTTACAATATTCATGTCACTTCAAGAATCAAGTGAAGTTAAAAAACTATTTTTGAAAATCAATTATGTTACCTACAATTTGGTTACACATTCTATAATATGTTGCAGTTATTTAATAAGAAAGAATCTTTGCATAATTTTATTCTGTCCTGTGTGCATCCTGCATTGTTTCTTGAATATAAATTGAAACATTTCTTCGTGTGTTTTCTTTGACCAAGTATATTTACATTAAGGAAACTATGAAGATGCAATTTGTAATTCTGCAATAGATATTTATACATGTAGTTTAAAATAATATGTCCGGGGTTCATATTAATAAATTAAGAAACAATTTACTTAAAGTATAAACAACGATGAAGGTAAGTGTGAATCAAGAATAATAGATTAAAATTAATTATTCCCTGCTTATTATATTGACATGTGTGAAAGCTTTTTCGAGTTTTGAGAAAATCGTCAACGGTTATATAAAGCAGTTTAATTAATATCCCGGTTTCCAAACGCGAAGGAATTAGCCAAAGGAAAAATGTATATTACATTTTTCACTCGACAATGTTCAATTATATTATCACAATAATATAGCAATTTTCATCATTAATATAAAGATAGGAATAATTATCATTGCTTGAATAATAATGCTTGTTTGGCAGTTATTCATTAAGGTGTTTACATATACAAGACACCCACTTGGTACAGAGCTTTTCATTTGTTTATACGTTATTTTGAATTAAAAAATTTTAAACGCTGCATCGATCTATGCGATGCACTGCCAGCTGGTGAAGCTGGTCGAGGATGCGTCATGTTTATGGATATAATGACCGATGCGAGCTTTGAACGGCAGCTGATGTTGAACTCGCCATTTTTTACCGGCCTTAGTCGATAATATTAGCGTTTTGATCTCATTGCGTCAAATTTTAAATGGTAAATAAATTTTTTACTACAAAAATAGTGTGCATACAGTGTAAATAGTGGAAAGTGATACCCAAGGAGGTAGTGAGAACGAGTTATTAGAGAGACCAAGGCGGTAAGTGATTTTAAATACAATGTTGCAAATTGCTGTCACATTTTTTTATACCTTTGACTCTCCAGATTTTATTAACAATTTTATCACAAAATTCGTGTACTTAATGACTTTTTCAATGACCTGCAATGTCAATAATTATTAAATTTAAATAATCTGTATCTCGAATTTGTAAGTTTTTCAACACTAACTTTAAGCCAATTTTTACATTTATTTTTACATCATGTAAATGAAATCGGTTATAACACTTAATCACAAAAGCTTAAAAAATATTCCATTGTTTTAAAAAACAGGATAGGAAGTAGCACATTGTACAATGCTTCTTCATTAATTTCCATTTTTCACAAAGCCATTTATGAGTAATCTTATTTATTAATCTAGACTTGTTGTTAGGCTTTGGCCGTCTTATTGTTTACATTATTTAATTAGCTTCGTCGATTTTCGGATTCTCGAGGTTTAGACCATTTTATTTATTAATATTGGTTTCGAAAGGAAGTTTAAGCCCGATAGCTTAAAATTCGTTCCAGTTAGAGCATTTCCGTACTTTTTTTAATGAGAGAAATGTTTTTTATAAGATTTATGCCAATTGAAGATTTGCCAGTATTGTACATTTTATTTACATTTCAGCTGACACACACACACACACACACATACACACACGCGCGCGTACGCTCGCGCACGGACACGCGCGCACACACACACGCAATTTTTCTACACTACTTTTCTCGAGGTTTTAGACCATTTTGAGTGTTCTGGCCTGAAAAACTCCAAAAAAAAAAGATTTCATGAAAAAAAGCTTCCATTATGAGGAAGCAAAAGTTATCTGACTTAGGACTTTTTTTTTCAACGGCTTCGTTGTTGGATCGTAGGACGCATAGCAACGAATTTATTTTTTATTTTTGACAACATCGATGATAACTTGTATATCCTAAGTTTATAAAGTGAAATGAAAAAGTATAAGACGAAAATAAAAAATACGATAACATTTTTTTTTTTTTTTCTAATTTCATGATTTCAATAATTTCGTTAAGTTCACGATGACAATTTCTTGTGCCTTTTTATGAAGTCGTCAATTTTGCGAATCAAGAAATCTTTATTTTTCGACCATTTCCAAAATTTCCTGTAGACCATTCTTTAATTTTCAGTGTAAAAAAAAACTAGATTTTTTTTTTTTTTTTTTTTTTTTTTTTCAAATAAATTAATTTTTAAGGCAGTTCGGTCGCTTGGTGCTCATTTCGCACAAGTTCTGGAAAAATCATAGAAAATTGCAAATAGTTCTCGGTAGTATAAAAATTTGAAAAATTTTATGCGTATTAAAGGAATTGAAAAGTTTAATTTTTCAAAAAAATTATTAGGAAATGTTATTAATAAATTAATTTTAAAAAAATGAATTGTTCAACAAATTACCCGACAATCTAATTTTTTGTATATTACGAAAATGATTTGTTTGGATTTTATAATTTTTGTTTATATATGTAATTTGTTGAAAAACCAAAAATTTGAAGAAAAGTAAAGTACTGAAAACATTCATAAGTATTCACAAGAATAAACAAATAACTTTCGTAATATAAAAAAAGTAGATTGCCGGGTAATTTTTGTTGAATAATGAATTTTTAATGAATTAATGAAAAAAAAAAAGTAAAAACGAAAAAAAAGTTACCGGGTAATTTGTTAAACAGTGAGTTTTTCAATTAATTTGCTAAAAACATTTTAAAATTATGATGATGCAAAATCAATGTTTTCTCGAACTCATGCGAAATGAACACCAAGTGACCGAAGTACCTCAATCTTTCCTTCAATTCTGAATAACAAAAAAAAAATCTTAAAAAAATTTCATCGCTTACTAAAAAAAAAACTTTATCGACTTTCAAAACACAAGAGTTCGTAATTACTGTAAATATCGAAAATTCAGCCACGCTCGGTGATAGTTTGAAGCAGTGCATTATCAACCAAGATTTGGCGGTCGAACGATGCACTGCCATTTATTAAAAGTTGTCAAGCGCCGGCCGCTTAGTTGCGTCTTCCTATCGTAGCGCTCTATTGTTTTATATCAAACAAATTTCAGTTGTATCCCGGTGCTCGTTAGATTCAGTCGAATTGTAGTGGTGCAAAAAGTTTTGAGTGAAAAGGATTGGACATTGTAAGAGTGATTATCTCAGCAGAACCAAGTGATCCCGTGTAGAGAATATTGTAGACATTGTAACAGTGGATGTAAATAGAATTTTACGAGATCGTATCCAGTGTAGAGAACGTTCGTCGCGGTAAGGAAATTTACATATAAAAAATTATCAAACTTTTTTCCGCAATATTTTATAAACTTGCCAACGCCACCTCTGTGAAATAGTGCTTTTATGAACTTTGGTATATCTACAGTCTACAATAACATCGAATATATCTGGAAGGTTATAGAATAGTGTTAATTGGAAATTTTAATGACAGTTTTCTTCTAAAAAAATAATTTCGGGAATATTCTCTACTATAAATTTTGACAAAAATGTAAAAAATAAACACAACAATAATAGCAACGAATTTATTTTTTATTTTTGACAACATCGATGATAACTTGATTATCCTAAGTTTATAAAGTAAAATGAAAAAGTATAAGACGAAAAAAAAAATACGATAACATTTTTTTTTTTTTTCTAATTACATGATTTCAATAATTTCGTTAAGTTCACGATGACAATTTCTTGTGCCTTTTTATGAAGTCGTCAATTTTGCGAATCAAGAAATCTTTATTTTTCGACCATTTCCAAAATTTCCTGTAGACCATTCTTTAATTTTCAGTGTAAAAAAAAACTAGATTTTTTTTTTTTTTTTTTTTTTTTTTTTTTTTTTTTTTTTTTCAAATAAATTAATTTTTAAGGCAGTTCGGTCGCTTGGTGCTCATTTCGCACAAGTTCTGGAAAAATCATAGAAAATTGCAAATAGTTCTCGGTAGTATAAAAATATGAAAAATTTTATGCGTATTAAAGGAATTGAAAAGTTTAATTTTTCAAAAAAATTATTAGGAAATGTTATTAATAAATTAATTTAAAAAAAATGAATTGTTCAACAAATTACCCGACAATCTAATTTTTTGTATATTACGAAAATGATTTGTTTGGATTTTATAATTTTTGTTTATATATGTAATTTGTTGAAAAACCCAAAATTTGAAGAAAAGTAAAGTACTGAAAACATTCATAAGTATTCACAAGAATAAACAAATAACTTTCGTAATATAAAAAAAGTAGATTGCCGGGTAATTTTTGTTGAATAATGAATTTTTAATGAATTAATGAAAAAAAAAAAGTAAAAACGAAAAAAAAGTTACCGGGTAATTTGTTAAACAGTGAGTTTTTCAATTAATTTGCTAAAAACATTTTAAAATTATGATGATGCAAAATCAATGTTTTCTCGAACTCATGCGAAATGAACACCAAGTGACCGAAGTACCTCAATCTTTCCTTCAATTCTGAATAACAAAAAAAAAATCTTAAAAAAATTTCATCGCTTACTAAAAAAAAAACTTTATCGACTTTCAAAACACAAGAGTTCGTAATTACTGTAAATATCGAAAATTCAGCCACGCTCGGTGATAGTTTGAAGCAGTGCATTATCAACCAAGATTTGGCGGTCGAACGATGCACTGCCATTTATTAAAAGTTGTCAAGCGCCGGCCGCTTAGTTGCGTCTTCCTATCGTAGCGCTCTATTGTTTTATATCAAACAAATTTCAGTTGTATCCCGGTGCTCGTTAGATTCAGTCGAATTGTAGTGGTGCAAAAAGTTTTGAGTGAAAAGGATTGGACATTGTAAGAGTGATTATCTCAGCAGAACCAAGTGATCCCGTGTAGAGAATATTGTAGACATTGTAACAGTGGATGTAAATAGAATTTTACGAGATCGTATCCAGTGTAGAGAACGTTCGTCGCGGTAAGGAAATTTACATATAAAAAATTATCAAACTTTTTTCCGCAATATTTTATAAACTTGCAAACGCCACCTCTGTGAAATAGTGCTTTTATGAACTTTGGTATATCTACAGTCTACAATAACATCGAATATATCTGGAAGGTTATAGAATAGTGTTAATTGGAAATTTTAATGACAGTTTTCTTCTAAAAAAATAATTTCGGGAATATTCTCTACTATAATTTTTGACAAAAATGTAAAAAATAAACACAACAATAATAGCAACGAATTTATTTTTTATTTTTGACAACATCGATGATAACTTGATTATCCTAAGTTTATAAAGTAAAATGAAAAAGTATAAGACGAAAAAAAAAATACGATAACATTTTTTTTTTTTTCTAATTACATGATTTCAATAATTTCGTTAAGTTCACGATGACAATTTCTTGTGCCTTTTTATGAAGTCGTCAATTTTGCGAATCAAGAAATCTTTATTTTTCGACCATTTCCAAAATTTCCTGTAGACCATTCTTTAATTTTCAGTGTAAAAAAAAACTAGATTTTTTTTTTTTTTTTTTTTTTTTTTTTTTTTTTTTTTTTTTTTCAAATAAATTAATTTTTAAGGCAGTTCGGTCGCTTGGTGCTCATTTCGCACAAGTTCTGGAAAAATCATAGAAAATTGCAAATAGTTCTCGGTAGTATAAAAATTTGAAAAATTTTATGCGTATTAAAGGAATTGAAAAGTTTAATTTTTCAAAAAAATTATTAGGAAATGTTATTAATAAATTAATTTAAAAAAAATGAATTGTTCAACAAATTACCCGACAATCTAATTTTTTGTATATTACGAAAATGATTTGTTTGGATTTTATAATTTTTGTTTATATATGTAATTTGTTGAAAAACCCAAAATTTGAAGAAAAGTAAAGTACTGAAAACATTCATAAGTATTCACAAGAATAAACAAATAACTTTCGTAATATAAAAAAAGTAGATTGCCGGGTAATTTTTGTTGAATAATGAATTTTTAATGAATTAATGAAAAAAAAAAAGTAAAAACGAAGAAAAAGTTACCGGGTAATTTGTTAAACAGTGAGTTTTTCAATTAATTTGCTAAAAACATTTTAAAATTATGATGATGCAAAATCAATGTTTTCTCGAACTCATGCGAAATGAACACCAAGTGACCGAAGTACCTCAATCTTTCCTTCAATTCTGAATAACAAAAAAAAAAATCTTAAAAAAATTTCATCGCTTACTAAAAAAAAAACTTTATCGACTTTCAAAACACAAGAGTTCGTAATTACTGTAAATATCGAAAATTCAGCCACGCTCGGTGATAGTTTGAAGCAGTGCATTATCAACCAAGATTTGGCGGTCGAACGATGCACTGCCATTTATTAAAAGTTGTCAAGCGCCGGCCGCTTAGTTGCGTCTTCCTATCGTAGCGCTCTATTGTTTTATATCAAACAAATTTCAGTTGTATCCCGGTGCTCGTTAGATTCAGTCGAATTGTAGTGGTGCAAAAAGTTTTGAGTGAAAAGGATTGGACATTGTAAGAGTGATTATCTCAGCAGAACCAAGTGATCCGTGTAGAGAATATTGTAGACATTGTAACAGTGGATGTAAATAGAATTTTACGAGATCGTATCCAGTGTAGAGAACGTTCGTCGCGGTAAGGAAATTTACATATAAAAAATTATCAAACTTTTTTCCGCAATATTTTATAAACTTGCAAACGCCACCTCTGTGAAATAGTGCTTTTATGAACTTTGGTATATCTACAGTCTACAATAACATCGAATATATCTGGAAGGTTATAGAATAGTGTTAATTGGAAATTTTAATGACAGTTTTCTTCTAAAAAAATAATTTCGGGAATATTCTCTACTATAATTTTTGACAAAAATGTAAAAAATAAACACAACAATAATAGCAACGAATTTATTTTTTATTTTTGACAACATCGATGATAACTTGATTATCCTAAGTTTATAAAGTAAAATGAAAAAGGATAAGACGAAAAAAAAAATACGATAACATTTTTTTTTTTTTTCTAATTACATGATTTCAATAATTTCGTTAAGTTCACGATGACAATTTCTTGTGCCTTTTTATGAAGTCGTCAATTTTGCGAATCAAGAAATCTTTATTTTTCGACCATTTCCAAAATTTCCTGTAGACCATTCTTTAATTTTCAGTGTAAAAAAAAACTAGATTTTTTTTTTTTTTTTTTTTTTTTTTTTTTTTTTTTTTTTCAAATAAATTAATTTTTAAGGCAGTTCGGTCGCTTGGTGCTCATTTCGCACAAGTTCTGGAAAAATCATAGAAAATTGCAAATAGTTCTCGGTAGTATAAAAATTTGAAAAATTTTATGCGTATTAAAGGAATTGAAAAGTTTAATTTTTCAAAAAAATTATTAGGAAATGTTATTAATAAATTAATTTTAAAAAAATGAATTGTTCAACAAATTACCCGACAATCTAATTTTTTGTATATTACGAAAATGATTTGTTTGGATTTTATAATTTTTGTTTATATATGTAATTTGTTGAAAAACCCAAAATTTGAAGAAAAGTAAAGTACTGAAAACATTCATAAGTATTCACAAGAATAAACAAATAACTTTCGTAATATAAAAAAAGTAGATTGCCGGGTAATTTTTGTTGAATAATGAATTTTTAATGAATTAATGAAAAAAAAAAAGTAAAAACGAAAAAAAAGTTACCGGGTAATTTGTTAAACAGTGAGTTTTTCAATTAATTTGCTAAAAACATTTTAAAATTATGATGATGCAAAATCAATGTTTTCTCGAACTCATGCGAAATGAACACCAAGTGACCGAAGTACCTCAATCTTTCCTTCAATTCTGAATAACAAAAAAAAAAATCTTAAAAAAATTTCATCGCTTACTAAAAAAAAAACTTTATCGACTTTCAAAACACAAGAGTTCGTAATTACTGTAAATATCGAAAATTCAGCCACGCTCGGTGATAGTTTGAAGCAGTGCATTATCAACCAAGATTTGGCGGTCGAACGATGCACTGCCATTTATTAAAAGTTGTCAAGCGCCGGCCGCTTAGTTGCGTCTTCCTATCGTAGCGCTCTATTGTTTTATATCAAACAAATTTCAGTTGTATCCCGGTGCTCGTTAGATTCAGTCGAATTGTAGTGGTGCAAAAAGTTTTGAGTGAAAAGGATTGGACATTGTAAGAGTGATTATCTCAGCAGAACCAAGTGATCCCGTGTAGAGAATATTGTAGACATTGTAACAGTGGATGTAAATAGAATTTTACGAGATCGTATCCAGTGTAGAGAACGTTCGTCGCGGTAAGGAAATTTACATATAAAAAATTATCAAACTTTTTTCCGCAATATTTTATAAACTTGCAAACGCCACCTCTGTGAAATAGTGCTTTTATGAACTTTGGTATATCTACAGTCTACAATAACATCGAATATATCTGGAAGGTTATAGAATAGTGTTAATTGGAAATTTTAATGACAGTTTTCTTCTAAAAAAATAATTTCGGGAATATTCTCTACTATAATTTTTGACAAAAATGTAAAAAATAAACACAACAATAATAGCAACGAATTTATTTTTTATTTTTGACAACATCGATGATAACTTGATTATCCTAAGTTTATAAAGTGAAATGAATAAGTATACGACAAAAATAAAAAATACGATAACATTTTTTTTTTTTTTTTCTAATTTCATGATTTCAATAATTTCGTTAAGTTCACGATGACAATTTCTTGTGCCTTTTTATGAAGTCGTCAATTTTGCGAATCAAGAAATCATTATTTTTCGACCATTTCCAAAATTTCCTGTAGACCATTCTTTAATTTTCAGTGTAAAAAATAACTAGATTTTTTTTTTTTTTTTTTTTTTTTTTTTTTTTTTTTTTTTTCAAATAAATTAATTTTTAAGGCAGTTCGGTCGCTTGGTGCTCATTTCGCACAAGTTCTGGAAAAATCATAGAAAATTGCAAATAGTTCTCGGTAGTATAAAAATTTGAAAAATTCTATGCGTATTAAAGGAATTGAAAAGTTTAATTTTTCAAAAAAATTATTAGGAAATGTTATTAATAAATTAATTTTAAAAAAATGAATTGTTCAACAAATTACCCGACAATCTAATTTTTTGTATATTACGAAAATGATTTGTTTGGATTTTATAATTTTTGTTTATATATGTAATTTGTTGAAAAACCCAAAATTTGAAGAAAAGTAAAGTACTGAAAACATTCATAAGTATTCACAAGAATAAACAAATAACTTTCGTAATATAAAAAAAGTAGATTGCCGGGTAATTTTTGTTGAACAATGAATTTTTAATGAATTAATGAAAAAAAAAAAGTAAAAACGAAAAAAAAGTTACCTGGTAATTTTTTAAACAGTGAGTTTTTCAATTAATTTGCTAAAAACATTTGAAAATGATGATGATGCAAAATTAATGTTTTCTCGAACTCACGCGAAATGAACACCAAGTGACCGAAGTACCTCAATCTTTCCTTCAATTCTGAATAACAAAAAAAAAAAATCAATTTTGCGAATCAAGAAATCTTTATTTTTCGACCATTTCCAAAATTTCCTGTAGACCATTCTTTAATTTTCAGTGTAAAAAAAAACTAGATTTTTTTTTTTTTTTTTTTTTTTTTTTTTTTTTTTTTCAAATAAATTAATTTTTAAGGCAGTTTGGTCGCTTGGTGCTCATTTCGCACAAGTTCTGGAAAAATCACAGAAAATTGCAAATAGTTCTCGGTAGTATAAAAATTTGAAAAATTTTATGCGTATTAAAGGAATTGAAAAGTTTAATTTTTCAAAAAAATTATTAGGAAATGTTATTAATAAATTAATTTTAAAAAAATGAATTGTTCAACAAATTACCCGACAATCTAATTTTTTGTATATTACGAAAATGATTTGTTTGGATTTTATAATTTTTGTTTATATATGTAATTTGTTGAAAAACCCAAAATTTGAAGAAAAGTAAAGTACTGAAAACATTCATAAGTATTCACAAGAATAAACAAATAACTTTCGTAATATAAAAAAAGTAGATTGCCGGGTAATTTTTGTTGAACAATGAATTTTTAATGAATTAATGAAAAAAAAAAGTAAAAACGAAAAAAACGTTACCGGGTAATTTTTTAAACAGTGAGTTTTTCAATTAATTTGCTAAAAACATTTTAAAATTATGATGATGCAAAATTAATGTTTTCTCGAACTCATGCGAAATGAACACCAAGTGACCGAAGTACCTCAATCTTTCCTTCAATTCTGAATAACAAAAAAAAAAATCTTAAAAAAATTTCATCGCTTACTAAAAAAAAAACTTTATCGACTTTCAAAACACAAGAGTTCGTAATTACTGTAAATATCGAAAATTCAGCCACGCTCGGTGATAGTTAGAAGCAGTGCATTATCAACCAAGATTTGGCGGTCGAACGATGCACTGCCATTTATTAAAAGTTGTCAAGCGCCGGCCGCTTAGTTGCGTCTTCCTATCGTAGCGCTTTATTGTTTTATATCAAACAAATTTCAGTTGTATCCCGGTGCTCGTTAGATTCAGTCGAATTGTAGTGGTGCAAAAAGTTTTGAGTGAAAAGGATTGGACATTGTAAGAGTGATTATCTCAGCAGAACCAAGTGATCCCGTGTAGAGAATATTGTAGACATTGTAACAGTGGATGTAAATAGAATTTTACGAGATCGTATCCAGTGTAGAGAACGTTCGTCGCGGTAAGGAAATTTACATATAAAAAATTATCAAACTTTTTTCCGCAATATTTTATAAACTTGCAAACGCCACCTCTGTGAAATAGTGCTTTTATGAACTTTGGTATATCTACAGTCTACAATAACATCGAATATATCTGGAAGGTTATAGAATAGTGTTAATTGGAAATTTTAATGACAGTTTTCTTCTAAAAAAATAATTTCGGGAATATTCTCTACTATAATTTTTGACAAAAATGTAAAAAATAAACACAACAATAATAGCAACGAATTAATTTTTTATTTTTGACAACATCGATGATTACTTGATTATCCTAAGTTTATAAAGTGAAATGAAAAAGTATAAGACGAAAAAAAAAAATACGATAGCATTTTTTTTTTTTTCTAATTACATGATTTCAATAATTTCGTTAAGTTCACGATGACAATTTCTTGTGCCTTTTTATGAAGTCGTCAATTTTGCGAATCAAGAAATCTTTATTTTTCGACCATTTCCAAAATTTCCTGTAGACCATTCTTTAATTTTCAGTGTAAAAGAAACTAGGCTTTTTTTTCCAAATAAATTAATTTTTTGTAATTTTACATCAAATCGGTTACAACACTTAAGGCAGTTCGGTCGCTTGGTGCTCATTTCGCACAAGTTCTGGAAAAATCATAGAAAATTGCAAATAGTTCTCGGTAGTATAAAAATTTGAAAAATTCTATGCGTATTAAAGGAATTGAAAAGTTTAATTTTTCAAAAAAATTATTAGGAAATGTTATTAATAAATTAATTTAAAAAAAATGAATTGTTCAACAAATTACCCGTCAATCTAATTTTTTGTATATTACGAAAATGATTTGTTTGGATTTTATAATTTTTGTTTATATATGTAATTTGTTGAAAAACCCAAAATTTGAAGAAAAGTAAAGTACTGAAAACATTCATAAGTATTCACAAGAATAAACAAATAACTTTCGTAATATAAAAAAAGTAGATTGCCGGGTAATTTTTGTTGAACAATGAACTTTTAATGAATTAATGAAAAAAAAAGTTACCCGGTAATTTTTTAAACAATGAGTTTTTCAATTAATTTGCTAAAAACATTTTAAAATGATGATGATGCAAAATTAATGTTTTCTCGAACTCATGCGAAATGAACACCATGTGACCGAAGTACCTCAATCTTTCCTTCAATTCTGAATAACAAACGTGAATAACAAAAAAATAAAAATAAAGTCATGAAAATAAAGTTTTCTCTTAAAGAATTAACAATCATAATTAACAATCATAGATGGAGGTCTTCTCCGGCCAGCGGCAGGGAAGATCCGATGTATATTTTTATAATGGAGAGCCGTATCATCTCGATTGCCGCAATAAAAACACGAGCCACAAATACTACCGCTGTGTACATCGTGCTGCTGGGTGTAAGGCATACGTTTTTAAGAGCCCTACTGACACTTATACCCGTTATGGGCATCACAATCATGCCCATGACAGAACTGCACGGGAAGACTCGGTTTTTAAAGACGCGGTGAGAATTCTGGCTCAGGACATAGAAATTACAGCTGACCAAATCCTTCTGCGAGCTTCAGCCCAGTACGTTCAATTTCACAAATATACAAATCACTATTTTGCAATCTCCGTCTCTCGCAGTCTCAGTCTCTGTCTTTGTCCCTGTCGCAATCTCAGTCTCTGTCTTAGTCTCAGTCTCTGTTGCAGTCTGAGTCTGTCTGTCTTTATAGTCCTGGTATCCGTCTTTGTTTCAGTCTTTGTCTCAGTCTTTGTCTCAGTCTTTGTCTCAGTCTTTGTCTCAGTCTTTGTCTCAGTCTTTGTCTCAGTCTTTGTCTCAGTCCTAGTCCCTGCTCTCGGTGTTACGGTTCAAGGTTTTAATTACAGGCATCCTGCTGCAGGCCAAAGATGTTCGAAGGAAGCTCTGAAAAGTTACATTAAAAGAATTCGGGAGAAGTTGGTGCCTCGAATCCCGGCAAACATTAGAGAACTAGAACCAATTTTAGAGACATATGGTCCTACGACTCCGATATACAAGGGTATGGTGAGTGCCGGGGGCTCATCGGCTTTAATTTTTAGTTCGCAAGATATGCTTGTATATCTCAATCGTGCTCGGTGGCTGCATATCGACGGGACATTTTCGGTAAGTCAAAATGTTTCAATATTGTTATTTGTATTACGAATCAGAAAATTTCCACTACTTTTGCATTTCGTGGACGCGAATCAACCCAACGTTCAAAAGTAGCGTCCTGACTGGTGAGCCTACTATGCTCAGAGACACCTTTTCAGACTATATCGTTACTCGGTGCTTACGTATACTGCAAATAGGAATAATTCCATGCGGACCCATTAGGGTTGGAACTGCCTACCTAAGAGTTACGTCTACCTACCTATACCTATAATCCTAATACTTTACCGACTACGCTATTACTAACTTATGAATCTCTCATGCTCGAATTCCCTATAAGCCACATCACGGTTTATAGGTTAACCCTTACAATTATTTAAGTAATGATTATGGCGCATGATCATGTATTTTTTTTTATCGATGCTTTGTAACGTATTGGTTACCTTTAAACGTTCATTTTTAATAGAGGCTCTTATTTAATTAGATTAAACTACACCAACATTTCCTTACGAGGCTTTAGTATTTCGACTTTCGATGTGCCATTTCTTCTTTAAGAGCTTTTGATTACTAAAATATTGCATTTTTTACTGACGATATATTAATTTATGCATAGGTTGTTCCTCTAAAACCAAAGTTCTCCCAACTGTGGATAATATTTATCCGACTAGGTGATAAGGTTCGTTACTCTGTCTTATTTAGAATTTTATTACTCGTCTAGATTAGAATTTATGTATATACAAACTTACAAAATGGCTATAATATATTTCTAGGGTTATGCCGCGGTTTTTGTATTATGTGAAAGTCGGAAAAAAATGTTGTATGACGCAATCTGGCGCCGCATAAATGAGCTCTGCCCCGAACTGCGGGAAAATTTACGCGCCGTGTGGACGGACTTCGAGCAGGGATCTATTTCGAGCCTGCGTACGACGTTTCCCAGAATTCTAATAAGAGGATGTTGGTTCCATTTTTGCCGCGTAAGTTTTTAAATGTCTGCGATATTGAAAGAATTAAGAAAACACTTTTCAACTAGTATTGTCCAAAACTTTACTTCACAAAACGAAGTTTTCTTACGAAATCAACCAATGTATTTTTTTAGCATGTTTGGTTTTTTTTAAATTTCTTCTCTATAAACATCAATTCATTGTGTACAAATAAAAAAATAACGAAAAATTGATGATTATATTATCCTGGGGATAACCGATACGCAGAGTTCAGAGTTTGAAGTTAATTTATATTAAGAATACAACTCTTGTAACAAATTTAGCAGAAATGTGCATCAATTTTACGATATACTCATATAGTAAATTTTTATACGCGTTTATGTAAAACAGCTCACTACACGTGTGTAGTAATTTTACCTTAAATATTTTAATATCTTTTATGTAGGCTACATACCGCAAATGGAAATCGTTAAAGATGGTGAACCCTCTAAAACAAATCCTGTATCTCACCTGGGGGCTACCATTGTTGCCACCGGATCGGTTTGCTGAGGGGTGTCAGGTTATAATTGCTCAAGCCGATCCGCTGGCCATTGGGGCCCACCAGAAACTAAATGAGTTCACTCACTACTTGAGGAGGCAATGGGTGCCTTTGGTAGACGTCGTGTCAGTTCACGGGACTCCAATAAGAACTAACAATGTAGCGGAAGCATTTAACAGGCATGGACCCGCTAAACTTGGAGGGACTCATCCAAATTTATGGATTTTTTTAAGTATGTCTGTCTCTTTCAGTCTGTCACTGTCAGTCTGTCACTGTCAGTCTGTCACTGTCAGTCTGTCACTGTCAGTCTGTCACTGTCAGTCTGTCACTGTCAGTCTGTCACTGTCAGTCTGTCACTGTCAGTCTGTCACTGTCAGTCTGTCACTGTCAGTCTGTCACTGTCAGTCTGTCACTGTCAGTCTGTCACTGTCAGTCTGTCACTGTCAGTCTGTCACTGTCAGTCTGTCACTGTCAGTCTGTCACTGTCAGTCTGTCACTGTCAGTCTGTCACTGTCAGTCTGTCACTGTCAGTCTGTCACTGTCAGTCTGTCACTGTCAGTCTGTCACTGTCAGTCTGTCACTGTCAGTCTGTCACTGTCAGTCTGTCACTGTCAGTCTGTCACTGTCAGTCTGTCACTGTCAGTCTGTCACTGTCAGTCTGTCACTGTCAGTCTGTCACTGTCAGTCTGTCACTGTCAGTCTGTCACTGTCAGTCTGTCACTGTCAGTCTGTCACTGTCAGTCTGTCACTGTCAGTCTGTCACTGTCAGTCTGTCACTGTCAGTCTGTCACTGTCAGTCTGTCACTGTCAGTCTGTCACTGTCAGTCTGTCACTGTCAGTCTGTCACTGTCAGTCTGTCACTGTCAGTCTGTCACTGTCAGTCTGTCACTGTCAGTCTGTCACTGTCAGTCTGTCACTGTCAGTCTGTCACTGTCAGTCTGTCACTGTCAGTCTGTCACTGTCAGTCTGTCACTGTCAGTCTGTCACTGTCAGTCTGTCACTGTCAGTCTGTCACTGTCAGTCTGTCACTGTCAGTCTGTCACTGTCAGTCTCTGTCTGTCAGTCTCTGTCTGTCAGTCTGTCACTGTCAGTCTCTGTCTGTCAGTCTCTGTCTGTCAGTCTGTCACTGTCAGTCTCTGTCTGTCAGTCTCTGTCTGTCAGTCTGTCACTGTCAGTCTGTCACTGTCAGTCTGTCACTGTCAGTCTGTCACTGTCAGTCTGTCACTGTCAGTCTGTCACTGTCAGTCTGTCACTGTCAGTCTGTCACTGTCAGTCTGTCACTGTCAGTCTGTCACTGTCAGTCTGTCACTGTCAGTCTGTCACTGTCAGTCTGTCACTGTCAGTCTGTCACTGTCAGTCTGTCACTGTCAGTCTGTCACTGTCAGTCTGTCACTGTCAGTCTGTCACTGTCAGTCTGTCACTGTCAGTCTGTCACTGTCAGTCTGTCACTGTCAGTCTGTCACTGTCAGTCTGTCACTGTCAGTCTGTCACTGTCAGTCTGTCACTGTCAGTCTGTCACTGTCAGTCTGTCACTGTCAGTCTGTCACTGTCAGTCTGTCACTGTCAGTCTGTCACTGTCAGTCTGTCACTGTCAGTCTGTCACTGTCAGTCTGTCACTGTCAGTCTGTCACTGTCAGTCTGTCACTGTCAGTCTCTGTCTGTCAGTCTCTGTCTGTCAGTCTCTGTCTGTCAGTCTCTGTCTGTCAGTCTCTGTCTGTCTGTCTCTGTCTGTCTGTCTCTGTCTGTCTGTCTCTGTCTGTCTGTCTCTGTCTGTCTGCCTCTGTCTGTCTGTCTCTGTCTGTCTGTCTCTGTCTGTCTGTACAGTATTTGTCATTTCAGACAAGTTGCACGCAACCATCGATGACGAAGTGACAAAAATAGGGAGGTGGAGAATAAACGCCAATAATGGCACTTCCCGTCAATCACGGGCATGGAAAGACGCTGATAGGAAAATTACAGACATGCAGAGCCGTTTGGAGGTTGGAAGGTGACTGTTACTCATAGGACTTGCGTACTTCCATATAAAGTGGATTGAATTAAAATTAAAAGTGATATTTTACTTTTAATTCTTATAGTATGGTATAAGTTTGTAAAAACAAATATAGTTGAATTTGAACGCTTTTAACAGATACGATGTGGAAGAATTTTTAAACGTCTCCATCACACGATACCAGCGCGACGAGATTCACGATTTGGTGAGGCGATTCCCAGCTGGTAAACACGCTAATTAGACAATAATTTTATAATGTTGATAAGTTCAATTGCCTAATCAATGCCGTTAATGCTTTTTCGCTTTCAGTAGTGATGATTGGGATACTTTAAGCATAGATATTTTTCAGATGGTGAAAGAGATCACGATCTCCCAGCTGCCGCGGATATGCTGGATCCGGCTGATGTATTTGCAGGTAAACAGATTTGAAGCGAATTTAACAACGAAAAAATGCAATGAACATTTTGTGTATCTAGAAAACCCTGCACATGATCCCGTCCTTCCTCGACAAGGACCAAGACCTGGAAGGAGGGTTGCAGCGGTCCCGAACGACAGTGGTAATGCCCATACAGTCTCAGATACATATGCATACAGAAACGTACATCCACACGTATAAGCACACGATTACAAATAACAAATAAATGCATTTCTTTTATCTTTTCTATTTTCTATGTTTTTATATTAATGATAGTATTATTATTTCCATGATTATCAACATGAATCATCTAAAAGACCTTTCGGAAATTGATGGTACGTTAATCATATCGAATATGCCATTAAGGCCCATTACGTGGCCTAAATAAAGGGCTAACCTTGATTTTTTTCTTTAAATCTAATTCGATAGACGGTTCTCTCAATCCCCCACCATCGCCACCTCCCGACGAACCCGTGGTTCTTGAGCCCAATGATGGTAAGCTTTCATATTAGCATTTTCCATGAATGTAATGAAAATCATAGCTGAATTCAATTGTTCACGAATGTAATAAAAATCGTAGATGACTTTCCCATACGACGGCCAGGACACGGCAGACGAACACACCAAATCTCGGAAACTAGTGGTAAGATGTACATGTGCATTCACGAAAATACGAATAGGTATACTTTTTATCAACTTCTGTTCTCTGTCAGTCTGTCTCTGTCAGTCTGTCTCTGTCAGTCTGTCTCTGTCAGTCTGTCTCTGTCAGTCTGTCTCTGTCAGTCTGTCTCTGTCAGTCTGTCTCTGTCAGTCTGTCTCTGTCAGTCTGTCTCTGTCAGTCTGTCTCTGTCAGTCTGTCTCTGTCAGTCTGTCTCTGTCAGTCTGTCTCTGTCAGTCTGTCTCTGTCAGTCTGTCTCTGTCAGTCTGTCTCTGTCAGTCTGTCTCTGTCAGTCTGTCTCTGTCAGTCTGTCTCTGTCAGTCTGTCTCTGTCAGTCTGTCTCTGTCAGTCTGTCTCTGTCAGTCTGTCTCTGTCAGTCTGTCTCTGTCAGTCTGTCTCTGTCAGTCTGTCTCTGTCAGTCTGTCTCTGTCAGTCTGTCTCTGTCAGTCTGTCTCTGTCAGTCTGTCTCTGTCAGTCTGTCTCTGTCAGTCTGTCTCTGTCAGTCTGTCTCTGTCAGTCTGTCTCTGTCAGTCTGTCTCTGTCAGTCTGTCTCTGTCAGTCTGTCTCTGTCAGTCTGTCTCTGTCAGTCTGTCTCTGTCAGTCTGTCTCTGTCAGTCTGTCTCTGTCAGTCTGTCTCTGTCAGTCTGTCTCTGTCAGTCTGTCTCTGTCAGTCTGTCTCTGTCAGTCTGTCTCTGTCAGTCTGTCTCTGTCAGTCTGTCTCTGTCAGTCTGTCTCTGTCAGTCTGTCTCTGTCAGTCTGTCTCTGTCAGTCTGTCTCTGTCAGTCTGTCTCTGTCAGTCTGTCTCTGTCAGTCTGTCTCTGTCAGTCTGTCTCTGTCAGTCTGTCTCTGTCAGTCTGTCTCTGTCAGTCTGTCTCTGTCAGTCTGTCTCTGTCAGTCTGTCTCTGTCAGTCTGTCTCTGTCAGTCTGTCTCTGTCAGTCTGTCTCTGTCAGTCTGTCTCTGTCAGTCTGTCTCTGTCAGTCTGTCTCTGTCAGTCTGTCTCTGTCAGTCTGTCTCTGTCAGTCTGTCTCTGTCAGTCTGTCTCTGTCAGTCTGTCTCTGTCAGTCTGTCTCTGTCAGTCTGTCTCTGTCAGTCTGTCTCTGTCAGTCTGTCTCTGTCAGTCTGTCTCTGTCAGTCTGTCTCTGTCAGTCTGTCTCTGTCAGTCTGTCTCTGTCAGTCTGTCTCTGTCAGTCTGTCTCTGTCAGTCTGTCTCTGTCAGTCTGTCTCTGTCAGTCTGTCTCTGTCAGTCTGTCTCTGTCAGTCTGTCTCTGTCAGTCTGTCTCTGTCAGTCTGTCTCTGTCAGTCTGTCTCTGTCAGTCTGTCTCTGTCAGTCTGTCTCTGTCAGTCTGTCTCTGTCAGTCTGTCTCTGTCAGTCTGTCTCTGTCAGTCTGTCTCTGTCAGTCTGTCTCTGTCAGTCTGTCTCTGTCAGTCTGTCTCTGTCAGTCTGTCTCTGTCAGTCTGTCTCTGTCAGTCTGTCTCTGTCAGTCTGTCTCTGTCAGTCTGTCTCTGTCAGTCTGTCTCTGTCAGTCTGTCTCTGTCAGTCTGTCTCTGTCAGTCTGTCTCTGTCAGTCTGTCTCTGTCAGTCTGTCTCTGTCAGTCTGTCTCTGTCAGTCTGTCTCTGTCAGTCTGTCTCTGTCAGTCTGTCTCTGTCAGTCTGTCTCTGTCAGTCTGTCTCTGTCAGTCTGTCTCTGTCAGTCTGTCTCTGTCAGTCTGTCTCTGTCAGTCTGTCTCTGTCAGTCTGTCTCTGTCAGTCTGTCTCTGTCAGTCTGTCTCTGTCAGTCTGTCTCTGTCAGTCTGTCTCTGTCAGTCTGTCTCTGTCAGTCTGTCTCTGTCAGTCTGTCTCTGTCAGTCTGTCTCTGTCAGTCTGTCTCTGTCAGTCTGTCTCTGTCAGTCTGTCTCTGTCAGTCTGTCTCTGTCAGTCTGTCTCTGTCAGTCTGTCTCTGTCAGTCTGTCTCTGTCAGTCTGTCTCTGTCAGTCTGTCTCTGTCAGTCTGTCTCTGTCAGTCTGTCTCTGTCAGTCTGTCTCTGTCAGTCTGTCTCTGTCAGTCTGTCTCTGTCAGTCTGTCTCTGTCAGTCTGTCTCTGTCAGTCTGTCTCTGTCAGTCTGTCTCTGTCAGTCTGTCTCTGTCAGTCTGTCTCTGTCAGTCTGTCTCTGTCAGTCTGTCTCTGTCAGTCTGTCTCTGTCAGTCTGTCTCTGTCAGTCTGTCTCTGTCAGTCTGTCTCTGTCAGTCTGTCTCTGTCAGTCTGTCTCTGTCAGTCTGTCTCTGTCAGTCTGTCTCTGTCAGTCTGTCTCTGTCAGTCTGTCTCTGTCAGTCTGTCTCTGTCAGTCTGTCTCTGTCAGTCTGTCTTTGTCAGTCTGTCTTTGTCAGTCTGTCTCAATACAATAATTTTATAATGTTGATAAGTTCAATTGCCTAATCAATGCCGTTAATGCTTTTTCGCTTTCAGTAGTGATGATTGGGATACTTTAAGCATAGATATTTTTCAGATGGTGAAAGAGATCACGATCTCCCAGCTGCCGCAGATGTGCTGGATCCGGCTGATGTATTTGCAGGTAAACAGATTTGAAGCGAATTTATCAACGAAAAAATGCAATGAACATTTTGTGTATCTAGAAAACCCTGCACATGATCCCGTCCTTCCTCGACAAGGACCGAGACCTGGAAGGATGGTTGCAGCGGTCCCGAACTACAGTGGTAATGCCCATACAGTCTCAGATACATATGCATACAGAAACGTACATCCACACGTACAAGCACACGATTACAAAAAACAAATAAATGCATTTCTTTTATCTTTTCTATTTTCTATGTTTTTATATTAATGATAGTATTGTTATTTCCATGATTATCAACATGAATCATCTAAAAGACCTTTCGGAAATTGATGGTACGTTAATCATATCGAATATGCCATTAAGGCCCATTACGTGGCCTAAATAAAGAGCTAACCTTGATTTTTTTCTTTAAATCTAATTCGATAGACGGTTCTCTCAGTCCCCCACGATCGCCACCTCCCGACGAACCCGTGGTTCCTGAACCGAATGATGGTAAGCTTTCATATTAGCATTTTCTCTGTCAGTCCGTCTGTCTGTCAGTCAGTCTGTCTGTCTGTCTGTCTGTCTGTCTGTCTGTCAGTCTGTCAGTATGTCTGTCAGTATGTCTGTCAGTATGTCTGTCAGTCTGTCTGTCAGTGTGTCTGTCTGTCAGTCTGTCTGTCTGTCAGTCTGTCAGTCTGTCAGTCTGTCAGTCTGTCAGTCTGTCAGTCTGTCTGTCAGTCTGTCAGTCTGTCTGTCAGTCTGTCTGTCAGCCTGTTTGTCAGCCTGTCTGTCAGTGTTCGTAAATAAATTAATGTACTTAAATGTTATACAATTATATATTTCATGTAAAGATGAGAACCCCGACGGCCCTCATAATCCTCCCGTTATTCTGGAAGACCCCGGCAATGCAGTGGATGCAGCTGGCGATATTGATGGAGGTATGTGATAATTTAATTCTCAATTACATTATTTATTCTTCATATCTCATCGTTGTATATTATTGGGAGTAATACTTTTTTTTATTAAAATTGAAAAGATAAGAAAACAATGATTCGTAGATACGCATTTTCAAATTGCACGCTGTAAAATGATGGTTTTGGGATTCAAACCTAAGATCGACACGACCTACTTAATTACCTAACCGACTACTTGGTTTGCTTATACTTTAAAATTCGAAATTAGCTGCGACGATGGCAACAGTCTGAAGCCTCGTGGAAATATTAAATGCGGGATTCTATGTCATTCCCACCACCTCCAGACATCATGTCTCGGATCTTTCTGCAATTTGAGTTTGTTCTAGTTCTTGGTCAAATTTTTGTAGATATGTAGTCGCATGATCGCATTAATTGTGAAGTTATAAGCTAGCGAAGATTTTGACTAGTTGTTTTGTAAGCCCCATTAAGACCTTTGCGATACTTATTGTCATGGAGTTTATAACTTATCACATTTTTCAATTTCCCTAGATGACGTACAACAGATTGCGGCAAATGACGGCGTCACTGCTACGAACGCCGTGGGCAGGCAAGCTGTGGCAGAAAATAGTATAGGACCAACGAGAGCACAAAAAAAAATCAAAGAAACAAACGCCGCAGGAAACTGAAGCGGCTGCAGCACCGAGCGGCGATGGAAGGCGTAATTGTGAAACCCTACGGTCGCAAGCGTCGGGGCAGAAAAAACCAGCAGATTGAAGGTAACATCACACTCATTATGTATTTGGTATTCCACCTGTTTTTGAGATTTTTTTTGTCAGAACACTAGACGTGTGTGTGTGTGTGTGTGTGTGTGTGTGTGTGTGTGTGTGTGTGTGTGTGAGTGCGTGCGTGCGTGTGTGTGTGTGTGTGTGTGTGTGTGTGTGTGTGTGTGTGAGTGCGTGCGTGCGTGTGTGTGTGCGTGCGTGCGTGCGTGCGTGCGTGCGTGCGTGCGTGCGTGCGTACGTGCGTGCGTGCGTGCGTGCGTACGTGCGTGCGTGCGTGCGTGCGTGCGTGCGTGCGTGCGTGCGTGCGTGCGTGCGTGCGTGCGTGCGTGCGTGCGTGCGTGCGTGCGTGCGTGCGTGCGTGCGTGCGTGCGTGCGTGCGTGCGTGCGTGCGTGCGTGCGTGCGTGCGTGCGTGCGTGCGTGTGTGTGCGTGTGCGTGTGCGTGTGCGTGTGCGTGTGCGTGTGTGTGTGTGTGTGTGTGTGTGTGTGTGTGTGTGTGTGTGTGTGTGTGTGTGTGTGTGTGTGTGTGTGTGTGTGTGTGTGTGTGCGTGCGCGCGCGCGAGTGTGTCAGATTAGTGTCGAAACTAGGTATAATGCCTCATATGCAAGCAGTCTGTAATGTTACTCGTGTATGGTTGGAATGGTACGTTACTTCCCGAATTGAATATGCTTCATTTCTACAAAATTGTAATAATAAATTGTGCAGTGGTAGCTAGTAGTGGTAGGTGCAGAGGCCTACGTACGTTTTACTGAAAAAACACTCAAGTTGCGAATGTCGACTCTGTAACCATAGGTCTGTATTTGCCGTAGACTCCACGCAACAAATCGTTCCTTCGGCAACGTTTAACTTTTATTTATTCAGTGATCACAACAAATATGTGTGAGAACACATGTGAGCGGATACTCCCGACATCTAAATGATATTTTTAGATGTTGAGACGTAAAAATAATTATTTATCTATATTTATTATATATAATCAAGAGTCGCGGCAGCGATTCGACGCCAAGTTCAATAGGTTGATATTGCAGTATTAGCACCACGTTGACGAACACTTTCAGTGTAGCGGAATATGCGATCGTTTTGAAACTTTGATGACCAATTACAATAACAGGTGCGTCCTTATAAATGCAAGCCTGAGCATTGAACACAACAAGAATGGGGTGATTGAAATATGTGCAGTGATGAGTTCTGATTCGGTAATCGATTTTTGATGTGTAATTGTCTGCATGTAGAAATACAGCCGAGAGCGTCTCCTATGCTTTCAGTATAGCGAAATGTGCTTACACCTGCGTTTTTCGGAGCGCAGATGCAGACGATCGTTTCGAAAATCTGATTAACAGTCAAAGTAAAACTTGCGTCCTTATTGTTAACGTATCTCTTCCGAGTGCGTAAATTAAAAAGCGCAAGCACGATCATTGAACACAATAAGAATGGGATGGTAGAAATATATGCAGTGATGAGTTCTGATTCGGTAATCGATTTTTGATGTGTAATTGTCTGCATGTAGAAATACAGCCGAGAGCGTCTGCTATGCTTTCAGTATAGCGGAATGTGCTTACACCTGCGTTTTTCGGAGCGCAGATGCAGACGATCGTTTCGAAAATCTGATTAACAGTCAAAGTAAAACTTGCGTCCTTATTGTTTACGTATCTCTTCCGAGTGCGCAAATTAATAAGTGCAAGCACGATCATTGAACATAATAAGAATAAGTTGGTAGAAATAGATGCAGTGACGATTTCTGATTTGGTAATAGATTTTTGATGTGTAATTGTCTGCATGTAGAAATACAACCGAGAGCGTCTGCTATGCTTTCAGTATAGCGGAATGTGCTTACACCTGCGTTTTTCGGAGCGCAGATGCAGACGATCGTTTCGAAAATCTGATTAACAATCAAAGTAGAACTCGCAGACTTATTGTTTACGTATCTCATTCGAGTACGGAAATTAATAAGCGTGATTATAAAACTGCATCTTTCATAACTGATGTGTGGCAGAAAATAGTTACTAGTCGTGCGTATGAATCGGCAGGAAAATTGTCACCTGACGCGATCTTAAAATGATTATTAGCAATTTGTGAATCCGTGGTTATCTGCGAAGGAGATTTTTCTTGACACAACATTTCTTTGCATCTTTTAAAACTGCTGTGTGGTAGAAACATAGTTACTAGTCCTTAGAATGAATCTGCAGCAAGATTGTGAAAAAACGCGATCTTGAAATGATGATTAGGAATTTGTGAATCCGTGGTTATCTGCGCGAAAGACTTTTTTCGACACACCATTTCGAGGTTTCCTTTAAACCTTTCATGTGGTACAAACATAGTTAGGAGGCATGCAAACGATCAGGCAGGAAAATTGTGAGAGGTCGAGATCTCTAAAATAGACAGACAAATCGTCGTGTGAAGGCAACATTAATTTCTTTTTTAACTTGGCGTCCAGTCGCTACCGCGACTCTTGATAAGTGTTAACAATTTTTGAATCCGTGGTTATCTGCGACGGATACTTTTCTCGATACAACATTTCGATGCATCTTTTGAAACTGTTATGTGGTAGAAACGTAGTTGCTAGTCCTGCGTAAAAATTGGCGGAATAATTGTAAGGAACCGCGATCTTTAAATGATTATTAGCAATTTGTGAATCCGTGGTTATCTGCGCAGGAGACTTTTCTGAAAACGACATTTCGATGCATCTTTTAAAACTGTTATGTGGTAGAAACATAGTTACTAGTCCTAAGAATTAATCGGCAGCAAAATTGTGAGGAAACGCGATCTTTAAATGATTATTATGGATTTGTGAATCCGTGGTTATCTGTACGGGAGACTTTTCTCGACACGAAATTTCGAGGCAACTTTGAAAACTGTTGTGTGGTAGAAACATAGTTGCTAGTCCTGCGTAAAAATTGGCAGAAAAATTGTAAGGGACCGCGATCTTTAAATGATTATTAGCAATTTGTGAATCCGTAGTTATCTGCGCAGGAGACTTTTCTGAAAACGACATTTCGATGCATCTTTTAAAACTGCTATGTCGTAGAAACATAGTTACTAGTCCTGAGAATGAATCGGCAGCGAAATTGTGAGGAAACGCGATCTTTAAATGACTATTAGCAATTAGTGAATCCGTGGTTATCTGCGCGGGAGACTTCTCGACACAACATTTCGAGGCTTCTTTTAAACCTGTTCTGAGGTCGGAACATAGAGAGATAGATAGTAGGCGCGCAAATGAATCGGCAGCAAACTTGGAGGAAATGCGATATTTAAATGATTTTTAGCAGTTTGTGAATCCGTGGTTATCTGCGCGGGAGACTTTTCTGAAAACGACATTTCGATGCATCTTTCAAAACTGTTATGTGGTAGAAACATAGTTACTAGTCCTAAGAATTAATCGGCAGCAAAATTGTGAGGAAACGCGATCTTTAAATGATTATTATGGATTTGTGAATCCGTGGTTATCTGTGCGGGAGACTTTTCTCGACACGACATTTCGAGGCAACTTTGAAAACATAGTTACTAGTCCTGAGAATGAATCGGCAGCGAAATTGTGAGGAAACGCGATCTTTAAATGACTATTAGCAATTAGTGAATCCGTGGTTATCTGCGCGGGAGACTTCTCGACACAACATTTCGAGGCTTCTTTTAAACCTGTTCTGAGGTCGGAACATAGAGAGATAGATAGTAGGCGCGCAAATGAATCGGCAGCAAACTTGGAGGAAATGCGATATTTAAATGATTTTTAGCAGTTTGTGAATCCGTGGTTATCTGCGCGGGAGACTTTTCTGAAAACGACATTTCGATGCATCTTTCAAAACTGTTATGTGGTAGAAACATAGTTACTAGTCCTAAGAATTAATCGGCAGCAAAATTGTGAGGAAACGCGATCTTTAAATGATTATTATGGATTTGTGAATCCGTGGTTATCTGTGCGGGAGACTTTTCTCGACACGACATTTCGAGGCAACTTTGAAAACATAGTTACTAGTCCTGAGAATGAATCGGCAGCGAAATTGTGAGGAAACGCGATCTTTAAATGACTATTAGCAATTAGTGAATCCGTGGTTATCTGCGCGGGAGACTTTTCTCGACACAACATTTCGAGGCTTCTTTTAAACCTGTTCTGAGGTCGGAACATAGAGAGATAGATAGTAGGCGCGCAAATGAATCGGCAGCAAACTTGGAGGAAATGCGATATTTAAATGATTTTTAGCAGTTTGTGAATCCGTGGTTATCTGCGCGGGAGACTTTTCTGAAAACGACATTTCGATGCATCTTTCAAAACTGTTATGTGGTAGAAACATAGTTACTAGTCCTAAGAATTAATCGGCAGCAAAATTGTGAGGAAACGCGATCTTTAAATGATTATTATGGATTTGTGAATCCGTGGTTATCTGTGCGGGAGACTTTTCTCGACACGACATTTCGAGGCAACTTTGAAAACATAGTTACTAGTCCTGAGAATGAATCGGCAGCGAAATTGTGAGGAAACGCGATCTTTAAATGACTATTAGCAATTAGTGAATCCGTGGTTATCTGCGCGGGAGACTTTTCTCGACACAACATTTCGAGGCTTCTTTTAAACCTGTTCTGAGGTCGGAACATAGAGAGATAGATAGTAGGCGCGCAAATGAATCGGCAGCAAACTTGGAGGAAATGCGATATTTAAATGATTTTTAGCAGTTTGTGAATCCGTGGTTATCTGCGCGGGAGACTTTTCTGAAAACGACATTTCGATGCATCTTTCAAAACTGTTATGTGGTAGAAACATAGTTACTAGTCCTAAGAATTAATCGGCAGCAAAATTGTGAGGAAACGCGATCTTTGAATGATTATCAGCAATTTGCAAATCCGTGGTTATCTGCGCGGGAGACTTTTCTGAAAACAAAATTTCGATACATCTTTTAAAACTGCTATGTGGTAGAAACATAGTTACTAGTCCTGAGAATGAATCGGCAGCGAAATTGTGAGGATACGCGATCTTTAAATAATTATTAGCAATTAGTGAATCCGTGGTTATCTGCGCAGGACACTTTTCTGAAAACGACATTTCGATGCATCTTTTAAAACTGCCATGTGGTAGAAACATAGTTACTAGTCCTGAGAATGAATCAGCAGCAAAATTGTGAGGAAACGCGATCTTTAAATGATTACTATGAATTTGTGATTCCGTGGTTATCTGCGCGGGAGACTTTTCTCGACACGACATTTCGAGGCAACTTTGACAACTGTTATGTGGTAGAAACATAGTTGCTAATCCTGCGTAAAAATTGGCAGAAAAATTGTAAGGGACCGCGATCTTTAAATGATTATTAGCAATTTGTCAATCCATGGTTATCCGTACGGGTACTTAAGGGCATCCCTAAAAATTATTTACACGGGTAGAGGCAACCGTACAATACCATACCAAGCTAACCACTGCACCACTTTTTAAGCGTTTTTCGATACTGGCAGTTATTATTTAATTCGTAGGTAATGACTATACAACCATATACTAACACTTTTTTCTCTATCCATAGCATCAAAATGTGTGGTGTGCCTCACCCAAAACGTGACCCACATTTTGCTCCCTTGTGGGCACACACAATTTTGTGAGGTGTGTGTCCACAAGCTATACCAAGATGATGATCCTCGGTGCCCGGTTTGCAGGAGCGGCATCGCCTCTTTCCACCGCTCCTTTATTCCAGGATTTAATTAGGTAAATCTTAACAGGAAAAACTGTTTTTACAAAACTCTACATGTGATAGTACTTTACCATACAAGTGCGATAAAACCTTTTCTGACGTGGGTGAGTTTGCAGCACGAGCCGATAGCAAGTGTTGCAATTATGAGTTAAGAAAACGTTTATTGCATGAGTATGGAACGAAATTTCATTTCACAATGTGTGAGGATAGGAATTTATGCACAAGTAATTGAACAGTCACCAGTGAATGAACAACAGCTTTTTGAGAGTTAATGAAAATTTTTGGCGACTTGGCTGAACATAACATTTTCAATTTTTTTTAAATCTATCCACTGCTATTATTTTGTCGCAGAAGCATATTTTCGTCAATGAATATAGGTAACATTGCCCATTCATTTACTGGTGTTCATTAATTTTTGGCTTTTAAAATTTATTTTCATACACTGCAATAAAAAAATGATATTTGTTTAGTTGCATCATGTAATTGGACATTCTGGTCATCCGTTTGAATTTTCGGAGTTAGTCTAGATATATTACAGTTTAGATAAATTCGTGATAAACAAATCGATGTGTTTAATTGTTCATTTACTGGTGACTCTACCCTAACAAATTTTTTAAAAATTAGAATATTTTTATCGCAAACTGTATTGAATCAAGAAAATATTGCTCTGATTATTTTTTTCAATATGATTTTTCCACTTGACGTTAGATTTTTCTTCCATTTTTTTTTTCATTTTTTTAAATTAAATCGAACAAACGTTACAATAAAATTGTAAATAAATTCACAGATGCTTCATTAGCTTTGATCAATGGCAAAAAGAAAATTGGAAAATAAATTGTGGTCGGTCGGGTTTTCGACTATGTGAAATATCGAGGAATGTCTCATTAGCCTTTTCTATTATTATAGAATTTTCCTAGTATTAATGAAAATTAAAAATTGATTACAGGGAAGGAGTCCAAGTGTTTCCCGGGGAATTCAGCTCGCGCCATAATGTTGTGTACATTTGTACATTTTAAATAAATATTTTGTTAATTTAAAACATGTGTTTGAAGTTTTATTTACCGACACCGTTTATGAAATTTCAGCTGCGACCGGACATATTATTTTAAACTACATGTATAAATATCTATTGCAGAATTACAAATTGCATCTTCATAGTTTCCTTAATGTAAATATACTTGGTCAAAGAAAACACACGAAGAAATGTTTCAATTTATATTCAAGAAACAATGCAGGATGCACACAGGACAGAATAAAATTATGCAAAGATTCTTTCTTATTAAATAACTGCAACATATTATAGAATGTGTAACCAAATTGTAGGTAACATAATTGATTTTCAAAAATAGTTTTTTAACTTCACTTGATTCTTGAAGTGACATGAATATTGTAACTAATAATAAATATACTCCTGGTACTGTTTGACCCGCACTCATGTCATCATAGATTGACTCATTCGATGAACGACGTTAGGAGATGACAGATTGCGAAAATGGGAATTTGCGGAAATCTGGTGTTCGATTTTAGTACATGCATTCTTGGTCGGAATAAAACATGATGCAGAATTAATGAAAATTCGGCGAAGTTCGTAAATGTTTTATGTTGAAAGCTTTTCTTATTATTTCTTTGTTTCGGAAAATAATATAATACGGCACAAGAACGGAAAATCTTTGCCTCTCGAGTGTGAGTTTGCAGTACAAGGAGTGTTGCGATCACACAAATCAAGAAAAAGTATTTTTTAAAATCATTGACGTAATATTCCGCATTCCGTGGCGATCAATCGTAGAGCGAAAATAGCGTATTGTAGTATGGTGTGCGAGAAAATACTGCTCTTGCTAACAAACGATATGTACTTTCCCGCAGAACCTTTACAGATACGAGATGCGTGACTTTCCGTTGATTTCATTAAAAAGGCAGAATATGATATGCGCCTCCTGCCGCACTACAAACAACTCTCGTTGTTCGTGTAGTGCACCGTTTCCTAACCTTCGTGGAATGTCTGCTTTCTCATACTCGTATCACAATATACTATTTCAACTAGTATTTTACAACATTTTACCCCGTTATCACACTTTTTCAGCGCTAAAAGATAACCACCATGCGTGTTTGCAACGAGGACGTAAAAAAGTGCCATTTCTAACCAATAACGAGTACGCATGTGCAGTACGGATTTTATTATTTAGTGTCGAGTTTTCGGTGCCGAGTTTTCGGTGCCGAGTTTTCGGTGCCGAGTTTTCGGTGCCGAGTTTTTGGTGCCGAGTTTTCGGTGTCGATTTTTCGGTATTGAGTTTTCAGTGTCGAATTTTCGGTGTCGAACTTTTATCGTGTCGAGTTTTTAGTGTCGACATTTCACTGTGTACAGCGAAACAGTGTACATTTTTTAGATTTGCGCGGTGTACAGATTTTTGTGTAGAGTAACTTGGTGTAGAGCTGCGTGCGTGTACAGTTATTCGGTGCACAACTTTTGTGTAGACTTGTCGTTGAGTACAATTGCGTGCTGTAGAGATTTCAGTGCTGAATTATTTTGTGTAGAGCTGCTTGCGTGTGCAGTCGTTCGGTGTTCACTTTTTGTGTCGACTTGTCTTAGTGCTGAGCTGGGGGGTGTACAGTTAGCCTACACCCGTTAATTTCAGAATATACATATTGAACATTAAGTTTTAAAAATAACTTATATGTTGCGAATTTATCCCATCGAGAAGTATTCGAAATTTTCGCTGAAACTCACGTTTTACGGGACTGTACCGCTAGAATTACTTTGAAATCTGTCCAGGTACTGGCCGTCAAACGCCAGTACCTGGATGGGTGACCGCCCAATCATGTTTGAATTTTGAATATTTCGGTCGTAATCACAATAAATGGATGTACAGTCTTGACGTGTTTTCATTTTAAGTATATTTCAAATAGACAATAAATATATAAACTTTCTAAGATGTCAATGGCCGAGTGGGCTAAGGCGCAGAACTGTCCCCCAGAGGATCAAGGTTCGATTCCCACCAACGGCAAATAAATTTACATGTGTTTTTTTCAGCAATTAATATGTACTGAAAACTAAATAAGCTCGAATATCCAATAGAAAGTGCAAAATAAATCGAATTCGATGAGCGCAGATAATTATTTTGTAATTTATTTGCCGTTTTTAAAAGTAGGGGCTTAGTTGGGCAGCCTCTATCCGGTCCTTATCTGGAAAACTTAATCTGGCCCTGTTCATGCGCTGCATTACTTTCCTGCAAGGCCCGTATAAGGTTTGCCCGGCAGGGGCCTTAGATTCAAATCCGGCTACCACGCTAGGGCCTGATATTCCCCGTAGCTGAATTTCTACTGGGGCTGGCACGCTGTACCGTCACTGTGCCGTCACCGTGCTGTCACGCCGTGCGTTCAAAATTTTTGGATATGGCACGCCGTGCCGTCACTATGCCGTCACCGTGCAGTCATGTTCGGTCGTACATGACGGCACGGTGATGGCACGGTGCCGGCATGACCAAAAAAAAGCACGTTTGTCTATCTGGGTGTATATTGATTATCAACTTTCATTGTAATTAAAGTGTACAAATACACTGAATAAATGAAACAATAAAGAAACACGCAGGAAATAATGACTACATTATTTTGAGGTGTATAATACAAAAGGTTGCAATAATTTTTCATAGAAAAAAGTATTTATATTATCATTCGTGTTAAATTAATTCAAACCATATATCTAAATTTTATGGTGGTAGGTAATCACTAATCTAATATTTAAAAAAAATTAAAAAAAGATACATCTGCATTAAGGTAAATCAGGAGTACACTGCAAATTTGAGCTTAATCCTTCCGCTCACTGCAAAGATTTTGGCAGGTACACAATTTCCACCTAAAAAGTGTCATTTTTTAAAAGGTAAATGCCTATATTAATAAATAGGAAATATCTTATAATTCATGGGCATACTGTTCAATGCTAGATTAAGAAACGCTGCAAATTTCATCTTGTTCGGACTCTTCAATCCAGAGCCCCTGATTGATACGGACGTCCGGGTAACACAAAATGATCTGAAACCATAAAAAAATACTAAATAATAAAATTCATGTATTCTGTTACACCACAAATATGTATTTGATTTTGTTGAAGAGATCTGTTGTAAAAAAATAGATTAATTCCTATTACACCAATATTTTCCATTAAATGTTAAAACAGGCATGTGGAGACCAAATTTAATAGGCACTCCTGTGCGTTTTTTCAAAACGTGAGTGCCTAAAAACAAAGAAAAAAGATAGAATTCCGAAATAATAATAATAATAATAACACACTGGGCACAGCTAGCTGGGAGAGGAAACGGGTCTCAAGGGCGTGAATTCCCGAACTCGACAGCTCCTTAGATATTACCTCCGTATGGCTGAAGGGGGGGGGGGGGGGGGTGGCGCAGGGGAATATTCACTAATAGGGCACAAATAATGGCGAAAATAGTAACGAGCAAAGCTAATAATGGGAAAATAATGAGGGATCAAAATAATAGTGGGCAAAGATTATAATGGGCAAAAAATGATGGTGAAAATAGTAATGGGCAAAAATAATGATGGGCAAAACTAATAAGGGGTAAAAATATGAATAAACGTACACTGTTAAAAAAATTTGTTATAAATTTACAACACATGTGTATGAAGTTTTTTTTATCAAAAACGTTTATGAAATTTCAACTGGGACGTTGAATTGTACAACACTGGTATATCAAATTTACCGTTCCTGTTTTGTAATTTTACAACACATCTGTTTTGTAAAACTCAACGTTACAGTTGAAATTTCATAAACGGCTTTGGTAAAAAAAAAACTCTATACACATGTGTTGTAAAATTACAACATCTGTGTTGTAAATTAAAAATGGGCTTAAAAACAATTTAAAAAAAAATAGAGTTATTACTCGGGCATTATTTTTTCAGACATATTATGTCATTAGAAATCATTGGCTATTGGTTTTCGCCAAAGAAAATTTTTCGCCTACCCCGGGGTTTGACCTACCTATTTAAGTACCTAACAACGCACGCACGCACGCTACCAACTACGTTATCAACGACTTAGTAGTTTTGGATATAAAATGGTATAAGAGTTATACAACTATTATGCTTGTTGTCCGCATACGAACAAAATTGGCTCCGGCCAAAATTCTTCTTCCTACCTGTAAATAAAAAGAAAAACACAATTAGAAATAAGAACACACTTTACACAAATACTTACCCCGATACAAAATTACCTCATGCCAAAGAAACCTGAAACATAAAAAAATACAAGATTAATAAAGGGTTAAACAAAATAATAAAACAACATCAAGAGTCGCGGTAGCGACTCGACGCCAAGTTAAAAAAGAAATTAATGTTGCCTTCACACTACGATAAAACTCAACTTACCGAAAGAAGAAGACTCCCTGCAAAGAAAGTCAGAAACTCTGAACGCAGACAAAAGTGACACTGCACCAGCCACCCAAACCGCTATGGGTTTGAAAAGACAAGACGCAGCATCAAGAAAATCCCACGAAGAAAGAAATCCCACGAAGAAGCTTGAAGAAGATGCAAGACATCCTTTCAGTCACGATGACAGCTCTTCCTCACTGCGGCACCTGAAAAAAGAAGAAAAGAATATGAAACACACATACATACACACAAAAAACATAGAAATCCATAAAAAACATCAAAGACATATTCGATTAACATAAACACTTACATTTTATAAAAATTCCTCGAACAAATCCGCTGGAATGCACCAAACACAACACTTACACAAAACTGCCTCTAATAACTGAGGTTACGGCTATGTTTCATAACCGGAACGTGCGAATCCCGAAACCCCGTCCCAAACTGAAATAAATTTCCTCTAACGGCCCGGGTCCCCCGAGTCGACGATCCGCGCCTGAGCTCGCGAAAGCTCCCGTAGTTCCCGCTCGGCCGACAGATGGCCACGACGATGAAAATTCTCTCGCAAGAGAATAGAGACCTGGTTGTGCATATAAGGCAGGAATAAATCAGTTTTATTGAGAATCTCACCGACGATTCCTTTAACGGGTCCAAGGTAATTTTTGACGGCTATACTACTGCAAAGTGATTAACCGGCCAAGATATTTCTGCAGAGAGAATCTTACCCGATAAGACGTAACGTCTTTCTATAAAAATTTGTGTTTCAATAAAAAATTTAAATTCAATTTTATTTTCTTGCCTCAAATAAATCGTACTCTACTGAAACGTGGATACAGAATTCCTAACCTACCGGGAGGTGAACCACTTACTTTATATTCTACTGCAACGTGGATATAAATCGATAAAAACATTAACGTAAAAACATTCAGTATTTTACTGCAACGTAAAACACGTAATTCCTGCCCCACTCTAATCTTCTACCGCAATGTGGAATACTAATAACAGCTTATTTCCTAGATGCCAAAATACCGAAACCTAGCCTATCTCCGACGACTCCAACGACGCGCCCAATCCCGCCTTCCCGGACAAGAAATCCTGGTTGCCCGTCACACTCTTCCTGATCCTCGAAAGGAGGAAATCGGACCACCAGCCAAACCTCTTTCACCCATCATTGCTCGGGAATTTCAACACCGAGAATGGGTCCTCGTAAAAATTGACCTTCCACCCCGACCACCACGACCAAACAAATACCCGACCAATAACCACACAAATCACTCCAATCATTCAAAACCACACACTCCCACAAAACCACTTACATACCACGAACATTTCAGTACAAAACCCAGACAACATTCTCACCCACACAAATCTTCAACCTACCCTCACTCTACCAAACAATACACCAAACCAGGAATTATATACCTGGGCGTCCCCTCTGCATGACGAGGAAGAGTTCGAAGAGCTTTACTCTCGCCTCGAACGGGAAATAGAATGTACACCCTCGCGTATTACCTTTTTACCCTACAACCCCGAAGCTCCGAAAAAAGCCGTCCACGAGCTCTCTGATAAAAAGAAAATCCTTCTCGAGGAACTATTTTAACTTCCTATCTATTTTTTGTAATATGGAACAAATAAAACTCATAAATTTATAAACCCATAAAAAGCGTGTCCAATTGATTTATGACATGCTCTTAACCGTACTTATCATTCACATATTAAAATGTTCAATTGATTATAGTCAGAGCGTGAAGTGTGTACGGAAATATTTTCAATTGAACATAATGCATAACGCACCCTACTCATAATCGTTAGGTTGCCGGTTCGAGTCCTACTGTTACCATTCTCTTTATTGATTTTAATATCTACATTAATGTTACATGTAAATTTCATAAAACCTGTGCCTATCGACAGATATTAATTTTTTACTATTATTGATATTATCAACAGTGTAATATCAACTTCTATTACAGTAGCAGAACACGAATACACAACATTGCGTTCATACGTTTCACTAAAAGTATAACAAATTTCAACCACTATTTTTTTTGTAAAGTTTAAGTTGCAGAAAATACAAAAAATTGTCATTAATTTATGACTATACTCGAGAATATTTGTGAACTCCAACGTCATATTGTATTTCTAAAATACTGAAACTTGAATTCACAAAGGGCCTTCTTACTTTTTCAATACAATTGTTGAAATTATTCACAATGCAGATGATCCTATTGGATATAACGCATAAAAAAAACTTTGGAAAGCTTAAAGAGTTTAAGTGGAAAAATAATAATTTTGTGAAAAAAATGATTTTTCAGTACAAACATAACTTGCGCGACCTCTAAATATTTGTTTAAAAATTCAAAGCTGTGTGTTATAATGTTACTATATCGATACTAAAATTACCGCCGTGTGTTGTAAATTTACTATACGCACAGTAAAATTACGGGTTATTTGGAAATTTACAACACAATGTATGTTAATTCTCATTTACTGCACAAAGTTTGTGAATTTAATATACACTTGAATAGTAATTTCCAATATTTGTGTTGTAAATTTCATTTTTTTTGCTTCCTCATAGAGGAAGCTTTGTCTTAACAGTGTAATACCGAATATCGCCGAGGTATTCGCGGTCACCACCACACTACCTCGCATGCAGAAAACACTTAATACTGGCTTATTAATGCTCTCGAACAAAATGCCGGTCTCCACGCGATGGCAGCCGGTTAACTCAATGCGCAGTAGAAACTCGAAACTCGAAAAATACGGGGCTAAAGGGGACAAAAGGGGACTCAAAATAACACACACAGATTACTCACTCGAAATTCCACACCCCATCACTCATAAAACAGGACCGTGGAGAATTCCCACCGGTCACGCTCGACTTAACTCTATTTAACGGCTCAACGGCGACGACGGCAAGGCTCGAAGTCACTAAAATCTCCACCGTCTTCTTCCTCGATGTATTGGCTTAGTGCGTTAAGATGCCAGCGCCGCTTGTGGCACACCTCGGCAACAGTTGATATAAAAAAAGCATTGATTCTTATGGTAGAATATACTTTACAGAAGATTTTCCGATTATATTAAATGAACAAGTGAAAAGTATTGTTATAAATAAAAAATAGGTTGTTTAATTTATTTTTTTGTAATTTTGGTTATGGTAATAGCTTTTTGTTATTCGATTTATTTCGTAAAAAGGGTTGTGACGTGATTTTTTTGGAATCTCGGTCACAAGGGTATTTTGTTGGCGTTATTGTCGTTGTTTCGTCGCGGCCCCTCCTCGAATAATGATTCTCGTAAAGAAAATGACTCAGCTACTGACTATTTTTCGTTTCGTTATATTTTCTTTGAGTCGGAATTTCAGATTAAAAAGTTCGGCATATTCGAATCCGTCGCGAGGATGAGAGCTCAACGAAACGAGCAGCCCGACGGACAAGAATTGCCGACAAGAGTCTCGCAGTTAGTTATACACCGGTGCAAATCCGGCGCCCGATAGCGAGAGTGCATTGCGCTGGAGAACGGGTGGAGATTGGTTAGTTTTGACATAGGATGGGGCATCCTAGTGTCAAGTAAAATGTGCAGTATAGGCCCGTTTTCGCGTGAAGCACTAAGGGAGGCGACTGTACAGATTTCGTATGTTACCGGCATTAATTGCGCTCCCGTATAGTTGAGAGATTGTTCGAGTGAGAGAGGGCAGTAGCTCTCGGGCAAGGAATTTCGGGAAGACATAGAATATTATTAATGTCGAGTTTTCGATGATTGCTGGAGACAATCAGTCTTGCTCGGGACACCGCCGAGGTGCCTCGAGTAGTTAATCCGCTCCCGTGTTTACAAGTTTTTCGGTCGATCGCGCGCGCGTCATCGCGCAGTTCTCGCGTACTCCTTACAGTACGGTATGTGTTCCCGTGATATCGTGTGCGGCGTATGCTATGCATACGAGTGCTTCGATAGTTTATTCCGATCGAATAAATCGGATAGTTTTCGTGCAGTGTAGTGCAAGAGTACACTTACTGGTACCGCGACATCCTATGGATTTTAGTTCCCGATTCCAGGAACCCGTCAACGGATTTTTGGTGAGTTGTTCTTGAGTTATTTATCAAAAATAAGTACTTGCTCCCGTGAATCGATTCTATATCGAAAAATTCGCTATTTATTGGGCCGAATCTCGACCCTCTCTACCACAAGCAAGCAGCCTGAGCGGCCGTGCAAATTCCGCAACCGTTCGCTCTCGCGAGTGCATCCCGTTGCGTTTGCTACTTTAACGCGTTCCTAAAAAGTAGCGATGTTCTCGATTTTTGTGTGTTTTGTATTCTTGATCGGCCGTTATACCCCGACTGCCGATCTTATTGGAATCGAGCTTGCCTCACTTGATTCCAGGGGCATACCGGTTGTTAATACCGGTGAAACAAAATTAACTGGCGCCTACCGGGTTTACGGATGCGTAAGCGTTTGTGGACGGCCGAAGGTGACCGTTCTCGTGAGTTTAATTACCGTTTATCGTTACGCTCACGAAAAATACGTCACAGGGTACATAAATTTTCGTGTGCTCGGTGTCGTCTGCACTTTTCGCCGGTATTTATGTTTATGACAGCTGACAGCAGCATTAAAACGGCATTGAAAGATAGAATTGTTAATCAGAACGGGATTCAAGGCGATCACGCATGCAATTGATTTTAATCCACAAGGTATTATAAAAGGAAAGGCGTTATCTGTATGCCATGTGCGTCGAGTCAAAGAACATATATTATACGGAAGTGTATAGCTTATGGGCCGACTTGGCAGCATTCGCTGGGGTAAACCACTAGTACCTTACCCCAGCAAGACGGGCACTGTCTATATCGGTGTGCACGCATACTGCTATATGCCCACCTCTTTTTGGGCTCCGAGCGAATCGGGGCTTGGGGTAATCGCACCTCTCGCTCGCACTGCTGCTTTCTTATTCTTGGGGTAATTGTGCGTTCTCGCTCGAACTCATGCGCTTCCCTTCTCTCTCGTACACTCGCTCTTCCGATAGTGCGTTTCTCGGTCGCACTCGCATATTCTAATGCTTGGGGTAATGCTGCTTTCTCGCTCACTCTTATTCCTTTTTTGGATCATATAGCTGTTATTAAAGAAAGCGTCTGCTTTCGTTAATAACAGCTATATGATCCAAAAAAGGATTCATGAATTTCGCAAAATCTAATGGTAATTTTCGCAAAATAAAGGAGAAAACAAATAATACCAACGTTTAATTTGGTTTTGTTTTAAAAAAATCGGAAAAATGTCTATCTAAAACAACAGTTGAAAATGTACCTAATAAATTGCGAAATTCAAGGATTCATGAATTTCGCAATTTATTAGATATATACATTGTGAATACATTCATAGCTGTGATATCAACAGTAAATCGATCAATATCTGCAGATTTACGATGTTATGTTTTTAAAAGAGTAAATTTTTTAAAAGAGTAAATCGTAATATCAGTCCCATTATGACGATCAATAACTCATTTTGTTTATTAAAACATATTCTATCTTTTGATGAAAAAGAATGCCTCCCTCACAGCCGCATTGAAAAAGAGTCGACAGACAGTTCGTAACTTGACGCGAAAAACAGTTTAAAAAACTCACTATTCCGGAAGTGATCGCGGTCGCCGCGAACTATTTGGACGGGAATCGTTTGTTGTTGCTGGAAATGCAACTCAAACATATGAAAACCTCACCGTGGAGTGAAGATGAGAGACAGTTTGCTCTCGGATTGTTTTACAAGTCGCCCAAAGCCTACGTGTTTCTAAGAAGTAATAAAAAACTCAGTCTTCCGTGTGTCTCAATGATTCGAAGGTAGTCTAATGAAATCAAACTAAGCACCGGGGTTTGCAATGAATTATTCAAATTGTTGACAATTAAAGCTCAGACGATGACCAAAGACGAACGACAGTGCGTTTTGATGTGGGATGAAATGTCAATAAAGAAGCTGCTTGAATATAATAGTAAAGAAGATCTAGTTGAAGGGTTCGAGGATCTCGGTCATCTTGGCCGTTCCGATAAAGTTGCGAACTACGCCCTCGTGTTCATGCTCCGAGGTTTGACGTATTCGTGGAAGCAGCCTGTTGCTTTTTACATCTCACATGGAAACGTCGACGGTATACAATTGACAGATCTTATCAAGACGGTTGTGAGCGCCGTATTTGAAGCGGGTTTCATTATACGCTCGATGGTATGCGACCAGGGCTCTCCAAACAGAAAGGCAATAAAATCTCTCGGTATAACTGAGGATCGTCTACTTACAGCTATTTGCGGACATAAAATCTATTTCAACTTCGATGTACCCCACTTGATTAAAAGCATCCGAAATAATTTGATAAGTAAAGACTTCCTCATCGGCAAAGATATCATCTCTTGGAACGCCATCCGCGAATTGCGCAACGTAGAGCGAAATAAGCCGTGCAGAGCTGCCCCAAAATTAACAGACCGCCATATCGAACCGAACAATTTTCAAAGAATGACCGTGCGATTAGCCACACAGATTTTCAGTGCATCCGTCTCCTCTGCAATGACTGCCGGACATCGCGTGGGGGACTTGCAACATCCCTGTAATATCGCTACAGCTAATTTCGTAAAAAAAACTCAATGATATTTTTGATTGCCTTACTAGTCGTCACGCAAACGATAAGAACCCGCTGAAACGCGCCTTATCTGATCTATCGCCTCAAGTTAGAAATTGTTTAGAGGAGGGGCTCTCTTGGCTCGACAAATGGACCGTTTCGAGTAGTCCATCGCCACCGTGCTTTTCAGGTTTTAGAATGGCCATAAAATCGATTTTGATGCTGTGGAGTGATCTTCGTTCTAAAGGCACTCTTTATCTTTTAACGACGCGTCTGAATCAAGATCCACTCGAAAATCAATTCGCAGTTTTACGTAGTCGTTCGGGTAATAACGACAATCCATCAGCCAGACAGTTTAGACAGAATTTGCAATTTGTAATAACTATGGATCTTGAAAAACCTCCGGTAGGAACGAATTGCGAAGAAGACGATGCAAATGTTTTGCTCACAAAAAACGTAGATTCAGTTAAAGCACCGAACGACGACAGCATCGAACAGACTCGAGCGGTGGTCCATTCGCAAAACGATCTTGAAGACATTGACAACGATGACGACGATGACGACGTAATATTCGTGTCCGCGGAAGTCAAACAAGAAATCGAAGACATAACAGACGGGACTAATCAGACAGGCATGAGCGTTCCGATACCGGCCGAGAGCAAAAATAGTAATCCGGGTGTTACTCTTGAAGATTGCTCCATGAAGTACGTGGCTGGTTACCTGCTCCGTAAATGTTCAACAAATTTCAATTGCTCCAAATGTGAAAATCTATTTGTAAAAGGTAACCAGGACTTCGAAAACAATAGCGACTTTTTACTTTTTTTTAAAGCGTACAAAACTTCTGACGAAGCTCAACTCGGTCATTTGAAGGTACCGGTCGACAAATTTCATCACTTGATTATCGCAGCATACAGCCGTTTCGACCTTGAATTTGCTTCTCAAGCTCATCAAGTAAATATCGGCAAGTATCTCGGGCGTTGCATCCACGAAACTCTGACGACGGCTCCGGACAGAGACTTTTGGCTAACG